>JAPDSC010052032.1:138910-215829 GCA_026290005.1 Latrodectus geometricus | reverse complement strand
AAATAAGATACTCTTGAAATTAAAAAAAATGCCTCTGATATTGAAGCAACATATTCGTAAAATGTAAAGAAAAATAATGAGACAAAGAGTAAAATGTTTGAATAGATAAGACATGAATTGTTTAAAAAAAATTTCTTTTGCTTTTATGTGTACTTAAATTATTTATAATGTTACAAAATAGTCATTATTTCAAAGTATTAATAATTTCAATTTTTTTAGCAACAGTAAATATCTTTATTCAATTGTAAATATATTCAAAAAATCTGCATTTAGTTTTATTAAAACCGAAAAAAGAAAATGATTTATTTCTTCTTTCGGTTAAAAATATATAGGGACCATGAGATATTATACAATGTTAATTGAAATTGTTTGGAATTTGGATAAAATACAATATTATCAGCTTTATTTATATGATTTGCTTTTGTATGTAAAAAACTAATTGATATTAGTGATAAAAATATTTTTGCAGAAGTTATTTTATTTAAATTTAGAATCTTTCAATTAACAATCATTCTTGGGAAATATTTTTTCGCATAATCCAATATCACTTGAGAGAGATTTACAGAAATCACAATTCTTTAATTGAAGAATTTCAAAATAAAACTTAATTCAATCCTGAATAAAACAAACATTTCATGTTTTCCTTTTATCAAAAAATTATTTCAATTAAATGCATTTTACTGAAAATTTTAAGTTTTATCTCAAATATTATTTGCTTCAAATTTTTTATTATATTAATATTATCACATGCTTCTTAAAATAAATCTAAATACACCAATAGCTCCAAATATCTATAATTGGGAAAAGCGTAAGCAGAATTTTATATAATTTTTAATCTTCTTTCAGATTTCAAAACTATTATAAATTTTAAATTATCAAATATCCATCATTTATAATTGGTTAGATTTCAACAGTATAAATGCGATGTAAAGCAAATTAAAACTGTATCTTATCTAAGAAAGAAGAAATATTAAATTATTAATCTTAAATTTGAATTTATCAGATGTCACTAAAATAAATTCATTAAACTTTGAAAATGCAAATTTTTAAACAATGAAATTCTCTTCCTGCATTCTGAGTTCTATGCCTTATTTGCTAGCGTATGCAACCATTCAACATATTACTGATACATATATTTGCAACTAGTTAACTACGAAGAATTTTAATTTACCCGATGCAAACCTTCATTGTCTGTTGTGTTCTGAAATAAAAAAGGTAGATTCCCAGAAACACTCCGATCAAAAATGCTCGTAATAAGAAACTGTGTGTGTTTCTTAATTTCTAAAGAATTCTAGAGTTATGAAATTATTTAAAATTATATATATATAAATTTTAAAATATTTTTAAAATAATTATAGAGTAAAACATATTCCTAAAGTTTTTAAATTTAAATGAAGATATTTTTCATTGTGTTTATAATAGATTTGAAGATAAAAATATGATTTTAAATGAGTTCGATTATTTTTAGATATTAAACTACAACAATTAAGATTGTTTCTAATTTAAGAAAATATTTATTTTTTTATTTTTCTTTATTTAAAAGAATTTTTTTCAAGAGTGATGTAAATAAGAATTTACAAACATTAAAATGAAATTTTAATAAGGATTCATTTAACAAACAAAAAGTTTGAAAACTTATTTGCTTATTTCATTTACTATTCTAAGCATATTTATGTTAGGTTTATTCAAACCTTATATGCTTTTCTAATTTTTAAATTTCGATTATTTTTATAATATAAGGTAAAAAAGAAAATCCTTGCCATTTCAAAGAATTATTATATTATTTATAAGTTATTAATTGCCTAATAATGAAGTAAAGATAAATATCACATTAGTGTATGACTTGGTTGAGACATCAGTCAGTCAAGAATAGGAATATCTGTCTTCATAAAAGAGGGTCCACCGCGCACATTCATCAATCGTAATTCGTACAGTAGTGAATGGAAATGAGATGGAGCTTTTTATTGTGTTTTTCCTTAGTGACGTCAAAATGGGCTCATCAGCAACTGTATCAAGTTGGCAAAATTGTCAACCTTACAGGATAGTGCTGTGAATGAATGCCAAGGTATTGGTTTCACAAATTCAAGTCAGTAGATTTGTCCCTATGCATCTAAGTAAGATTATGTCTTGTGTCTGGTGGACTAGTCGTCAAGTAGTTCACTATGAGCTGCTACCAATGGGCCAAACGGTCACTGCAGACATGTACTCGCAGCATTTGGAACGTGTGTAGCAGGCATTGCAACAAAAGAAATCAGCACTGGTTAATTGCAATGATGTACTATTCTTGACTGATAAAACGAGGCTGCAAGTAGTGAGGGTGGCCAAAAATACTATGCAGAGACTTGATTGAGAGACTTCGTACCATCTTCTTACTCATCTGACCTTGCACCATCAGATTACCAACTCTTCCATTGACTAGACAATTATCTTCGTGAAAAATCTTTTACCAATGAAGCAGATTTGCACCAAGCACTCACTTGCAAGCACTTGCATCCAAAACCCCCGAGTTTTACTGTTCTCTGGCATGTTCTTTTGTGTCATTAAAAATAGCAAGAACTTTTAGTTTATCTTGTATATTATTCATATGAAAGTAAATTTTATTTCATTTTATTTATTTTTTTAAGTAAATTAAGTGTTATTTCCAAGTCAATACGTAAGTATAGAAATTTAGCATAAATCAAGCTGTTTAGATATCCACTATTTTATTCATTTATAAGTAGATACAAATTTTCTTTCAGATGAGCATTTCAATTTGACAACTATAATATATTTGCATTATTTATATAATTTTTTTTTCTTTTGTGCTATAAATAATAAATTTGGACTTTATTAAAGAAAATATTTTAAAGAATATTGGAATTTTTTGAAATATCATAAAAATAATTTTGAAAAACTTAATTGTACTAGTTTGTTTTAGTGTTTCTGGCTTAGACAAAATATCTCAACTATATTAAACTAGTTTAATAAGTTTCACAACTTCTTCACATAAGTTTAAAGCATGTATGGAATTAAAATATTTTTTTGTGTGAAAATCACTTTATAAAATAATCAAGTTTGTTTACAAAGATTTTATTGCAATTTGGCTACAACATTTTCTTTGTTATTTAAATTTAACGTTATTCTTGTTCAGAAAATATTCTTTCAAGTTGATTTCTGAAATTTTTGTCCCATATAAAATCATTTTTGACTATAGTTGATTATTTTCAATGTGTGTTGATACTTCTTGAGCAAACACTGAGATAATGGCTTAGTTTTGATATTTATTTTAATTCCAATCATCACTATCATTTACTTCGTATGATACTTAATAAAAAATTAAAATCTGATTTGTATTCCAACATGGAACGAAATGAGTGCAAAGCCCCTAAGTGATGAAATAAAAGCATAAATGCAGGTAGATTTAATATCGTGATGCAGAGGCAGCGGTCTACACGGTTCTTGGCAAACTCTATTAAATTACGTCTGCTCATCCAACGTATCAAAAAGGGAAGTACGAGATGCTGGAAAATAAAAAAGTGGAAAAGTACATATTGGGAGCGGAGAGACACATAACTCTGATCTTGCAGCTCTCCAAGACGGGGAAAACCACTGATGTACCCGGGTATATCGAATTATCCTTAAAAGATTGTACAATCACATCTCCCCTTTTATTCAGGCGATTGCGAGGAAAAAATGGTAGCGGTGTTTTTGATGCACGGGGAAAATGGTACCTTGAGTGGTGAATAAAAGGGAAAAATATGGGGAAATTCTCTTTCCTGGTAACGCGTGTAAGATTGTTCACCTGCTAGTTGTGAAATGGAAGAAAAGTGGTCATAGCCGAATCCAGCAAAAATGGAACTATTGAATACATCAAAGCGGCTTTTTAGAAGATACTGAATTCAATTTGTTGTACATGAAGTCTGCGTGAACAAATGCTTCATTTTACTCAAGATTTATTATAACTAAGTAAAATAACTAGAATGGGCATTTTTTAGATTGAAGAATAATATATAATCCATAGTATGATAGAACTCATATAGGCAAATATGTTTGCTGCTTATATAAATGTAATGATTGTGAGGGACTATGAACTTCTCAGTTTGGAAAAAAATAGAAATGTTATTTCTATATTTTTCAAAACTTCTAAGCTGAAAAATGTGTTTCAAATACTCAGAATGTCTTCAAAAATAGAATTAGAGACAGAAAATCTACATATTTAAGGACACATAAATAATGAAACGAAACCAAATTAAATAACAGGAAATAGACTTTAGAAGAAATAAGATAAAAATACAAACGATTTTTATCTGTTCCTAAATTTATTTTTGTTTTCTTAAATTCTGGATGATTATTGTATAACATAATTTTATATATTCTCCATTATTAGATTTGATTAGCTTTCCTCAAAACAATATATTAATTTATGTACAATCTTACAAAAGCAATATATTCACATACTTGTATGATTTGTAATACTGCTTTGTATAGTTTTATAATATTTTACCATATATTGCTTAAAAGAAAAAACACATTTTTTATTCCGTATAGTTATTATTTAATTTTGCGATGATATTCTGTAAAATCAAGTTTTTTAAAAATATTTTTTAAACTTATAATGGTGTGATTCCTATATTGTATAAAGTTCATTTATTAATGTTTCCATTAATAATTACCTTTAATGTTTCCCTTTATTAATGTTCCCAATCAAATATTTTTTTCAAGAAAATAACCAATTATTAGTTAGTTATTTGCAATTACTTTTAAAAATTAGAGAGCAACCTACTGAAATAATTTTAATTCAATATCAATAAGGGGTATAAATATTTAATTTTCTAAATTTCTAAGAACCTCTTGTTTTTCTACGATTATTAGGGAATCAACAATTAGCTGGGAGCAAATCACGAGATTTAATTTCTTTTTCACTTCAAACTTTTTTTTATCTTTATTTGATTATTGTATTCTAGAAGATACTCAAACCTAGTTGTATATATATAAAGCAATACTACAGGAGGTTTTTTTTATAACAAAATAAGAATGAACCTAAATTTTTATAAATGCATTTTTAGTTTATTTCCATCATTATTATCTTAGTGTCCATAGTTTGTTTACCCTCTCAAAATGTTTTGTGCACGCTCTCCATTCTTCAGATAAATCAACTTCATTTTCGTATTATTCGGGAGTGGCAAAAAACTAGTTTGATTTATTTTTCATTGAGTCAGATCATCATCTCCTCAATGGTGCAATTCGTTTCATTTAATGTCAGTTCGGTTGTCTCTCAACGGGGGCGCTAGTAGGGCGTTGTCATTGTGGCAGGTGCGAATATCAATTTTAATTCACCGTGACTTTTAATTCTAAGTTATTAAGCGTGAGGATACTCACTTAGCTGGTTATCATTGCTGTACATTTGTTTTCCTTTTGGAGTATACTGGGTGGGGACGTAAGACTATGTTCTCAATTTGTAAATTTTCTGATTAATTTTAGAGGCTCCTCTTTAAATTTGATATTCCACAAAATCAAAATGATAATCTTTATATTTAGTTTATTTAATTTATTACAACAGTATATTATATTATTATTTAATTATTCTAATTATATGTTTAATTTATTTTTTATATATAAACTTAACATAAAATAATTTATTTATTAAATTAATATTTTCTTCCGAAAATGATCATTATTAAAAACAAAAATTTATAATTTTCAAAAGTATTCTAATTACATACTCAATTATTATTTTAGTTTAATGTTATTAATATTTTAAAGAATAAAATGTACTTCTTATGGATTATGTATTTTGGTTATGTGACTTAAGCTGATTTCATAGATAATTTTCAATTATTTTGAATTGATAGTTAAAGTGACTTGATAAAAAATGATAGCTTTTGTAAGCAGGGATTTATAATTTATAATTCTGATGACATATTTTTCTATTGAAATTATGAAGTCCGAATCATAAACTGGACTCAAAACTCTTTATGTGTAATAGTTCAACACAGTGGTTGAAGCTTTAATGATATTTTATAGTTTTAGTAAATATGGAGAAATTTATAAATATTCTAATAATGCATTCAGATATTATTCGGTTAAGAATTTATTTCCTTTATTTACTTTACGTTTATTAAAGCTTCTTTAAAGTTAAGTACTTCCTTACTTACTTTCTTTGTTTGAGCATTTTTTATTGATTTTCTTGTATAATTATCTTATTTTTAGATTTGTACCTAATGAATGCTCGTTACTATTTTTTGTTTTTAACTATGGTTATTTATAATTATACTGATCAATTTAATGAAACTTGAAAGGATAGAGGAACTATTTATAAACTTTTCAAATGGATGAATTGTACTTTTAGGTATGTTATTTTATTGAAATTACACAGATCTTTAATGTATTAATTTGTGCATATAAATTTTTGCACAATTTCTGTTACTTGTTTATAGATATATGAAAGACGCTTAAAAACTAATAACTAAATTAAATTAGTAAAAACGAGAGTATCAATTATAATTTCAATATTAATCATTCAGTATAATTAAATACTTTAAAAAAATAATGAAAGACTTAAATAAAATATTTATTATTGTATTCAATTTTTGAATTTCACTTTGCATAGATAGTTTTGAAATACACTCATTAAATACTAAATACCTATGAAAAAAAGCTTCTTTAAGAACAATGAACGTATATGATGTCATATAAAAGTATAAATAAATATAAAATTCCACACAATATGAAATTTTTTGAAAACTATGTGCATAGGCATTAAATTGAGTAAGTTATTTAAAAAGGTATAACATTTTCAACTATTATAAAGGTGATATATTCATTAAAAAAAGTAATTTCTATTTGCTTTAT
Organism: Latrodectus geometricus; assembly: GCA_026290005.1. Lineage (NCBI taxonomy): Eukaryota > Metazoa > Arthropoda > Arachnida > Araneae > Theridiidae > Latrodectus > Latrodectus geometricus. The sequence continues at coordinate 208,998 of JAPDSC010052032.1, read as the reverse complement.
CAAATTTACATTGATTCTGAAAGAATTAAACAACAATGAACTTGTTAATGTTTATGAACTTGAATAACAATGAACTTGTTAATTAATAAATAAAAATTTATATTACATAAGCCATTTTCGTTTCTTCTTGAAATAAATAAGTAATAAAAACGTTACTATGTTATTTTTTACCTATGTGTATTAAGATGCTATATTGTCTTGCATTCCTAACTTTCTTTTAATAATAAATGCAAAATATAAGTATAACACCTTATTCTTTCACACATAAACATACACTGTTCAAATGTATTAAAATGTGTTTTATATGATAAAGTAGTGAATTGTAGCAAATTAAATGATATATTTTAATTTATACTTTAATTTAAATATTATTATAATATGTTAAGTATTAAGAAATCTCAAGAAAAGTATCCATTTTTTTCTGAACTCTGAAATTTATAGAAGCTTAATATATATTTTTGATGATCTTAAAAAATCTTTGTATGTCAAGCTAGCAGGGAAAATATCAAGGTTGTTATTTATGTCGAGTTTAATAATGGAAATATAAATATTTATCAAAATTTAATGTTTTACAAAATATATTCACCGTGAAAATCAATGCACTTTTACGTGTGTTTGAATCAATTTTTCCACTCCGACTGAAATGATTTCGAAACATGAGTTTTGAATGTATTAACTGCTTTTACGGGTGTAGAAAATCTTTAACTATTAACTAATTTTTAATATTGGAGAGTAAAAAATCATTGGATGCCAAATTAGACTAATACAAAAGGTAATCCATGAATTCGATGTTTTTGCTGGTCAAAAATGTTTTTGCTTGAATCGAGTGACTGGAGCTCGCACTGTCACCTTTCCTTTTACATATTCGCCAATTTCTCAAATGACTTCTGGAAAATCAATAGCCATGTACTACCTGTAAATGATTACTCTAAGTTGTTCCAATATCATTGTCCCTATATGATAGATAATACGGCAGAAACAGGCAATCGTTTATTTCGATGTGTTTCTTTCAAGAGCAAGTTTGTGGGAATAGGTTCTTCTTGAAAGTCCCATAAATTCAATTTCGATTTTGCTTAGGGATCAAATTTACAGATCTATAATTTGTCACCTGTGTAGATGTTACATACAACATTTTTGATACACTTTGAGCTAATTTTTCAAACATGAGTACATTTTTCGTTCTCTCAATCGAAACGAGTCTTCTTTTGAATGTTGGTCAAATTATGAGGAATACAAAGTGAATAAATCTTTTTATGGGCCAAATGTCCATAAAATTTCTTATTAATGTTTCCCGTACTGGCGTTTGTCAGTGCTTCAATCTTACGATTTGTCAAATGTTTGTCGTACTTCATCAGTTAGAGCAGATCATCTATATTTTCTGGCACAATAATTGATTTTAGGTGATCATCACAAAATTCCTCCTAAAGATAATATTTGCCACGATTAAATTTGTCATGCCAGTTTTTTTTACAGTGCCGAAGAATGGTGTATTATTACTGTATAAAATGAAGTTTATTGAAACATTATTGTATTAATAACCCCCATCGTAAGTTTAAAAAGATCATTGCAGAAAAATGTTCACGATCAATTCAATCTTTTGCTGGAGATGAATTTGTCATTTTACTGTAAAAAATACGAATCACACAAAAATTGTAAAACGTTCTAAAGAGAAACTATCATTTGAAAATATTAAAGATCGTCTATAAATATTTACTGTTGCCAAGACCATAAACATAATTAGCGACCTACTTAATAATCAATATTTATGAGTAATAATATAATAAGAAATCTGAATTGGTGAATTTTGGATTTGATGATTGTTGACATAATTGTGTTTACATTCATTTTAAATAAACATTAATTCTCGTATACTGCTTTTGTATAGTTTAACGATCTTAATTTTTACATTATCATAATAGTCACTTAATTGCAACTTGTTATTAAAACTTACCATTACCTTTAAGAGATAGTTATTAACAAATTATACAATTAAATAAATTTTCTGGGACTTTTGAATCATTTTTTTATCATGTTTCTCAACATGTATCTTAATTATTCTCAATGCAATCAACTATCAAATGTTTCACAATATTTCTACAATTGGTTATTACTTCCCTTATATAACTGGAAAAAAGTACACTTACATAAATGCAAAAATCTCATTTATTAAATTACTATATACAATAATATTTGCCAAAGCAAAATATTATTCACTAAAATTATCTAAATAACTTTTTTACGAGAATTACTCTAAACTTTTTGAGATACATATGAAGAAAAGACATAAATTTTATAATTTTATTATGAGATTTATATCTTTGCTCTATAAAGAAATCTATTCTCTTTTAGAGAAGTGACAGAGAAAATGAATGCTTACATTTGAAAATATGAATTATTTTGTCCGAACAGATGATTTTTCACCTATTAATTTTAAATACAGCATAATAAATTTTATATACAAGGAAAAATAAAATTGGTAAGAAAATATTACAATGATTTTTCATCTTTTATAAATGGAAGTATTTATAGAAAAATGCATTCAATGTTTAAAATGGTATTTGGAAAAGAAGAACAAACTTGTGTTACTGTTTAATGATGATTTACAAAATTTAAAAAGTTAGCAACTCACTTTAGGATGAAGAACATTCAGAAAAGCCGTTGTCAGCTATAATTCCGTATAACTTTCCTGTAATATAGAAGTGTCGATTGATTATAATCGTTATATGTACCAAATAACGCAGAAAGAACTTAATATTAAATCCAAATAAAAAATATTCACACAGTGTATATAAACAATTAGTTTACCTATAGGATTCTCTTAATTCAATGAAGAGGAGTTTATTACAATCAGTAAAGTGAGTTGAAGAAAATTGCCATCACATTATTTGCACAATCAAAACTATTGAAAAAATATTCGTACCGTTTTTTGAAGTTCCAATATAAAATCTCTTTGAAAATGATCTCAGGCCCATAATGGTGAAAAGGGCAACGTGCTATGAAAAACTCATATGCTCTATGAAAACTTAAAGTATAAAAGATAAGTCAAAGCTAATACTCTGTATGGACAGAAGACACAAAACTAATTATTACGCTATTATATGACCTCAAAATTTCTTCAAGAAGAGAATTTTAAGGATTCTGGCTATACCAATACAATAAATCTTCTCATTCAGAAAGATTGATGAGTTCCTTTAACAAATACAAAAGTGATAAAACATTCTCTTGATTAATCTAATCTAGCTTTGTGAGACTTTTAGTAATTTTCTAACCAAAAACATTTGCGTGCATGTCATTTTGATTCTGTAAATGAGATTGGGGGAACTACAAATGTAATTTTCGTTAATCCCAGACTTAAATAATTCGATACATTCAATGTTTGAAAAATTCGCTTAAAATGAAACATTAAAGTTGGAGGAGGTAACTTTGAGCATTCCTAAAATTTCCTAGAGATAACTTTAAAAACTTAGGTATATCATTTCATACTGACTATTGTATTTTACTCTGAATTCAGTATCATTTAATTGTTTCTCAAAAATAACACAATGAAAGTTACGATAAATAAATTTTCAGAAAACTTGATTCGACATTTATATATATACATTTGTAATGATAAATATATATTATTATATATGTTATAATAATTATCTCAACAAACAATGAATCAAGCGAATTTTTAAGATTAATATTTATATTGAAATGAAATATTTTAATATCGTATTTTTGAAATGATATTAATTATAATTAAATAAAGTTAAATATGTGTTTATAAAAAGTGTTATTTATATAAAAATCTATTCATTAATTCTCTGATTACATTTGAAAATTATTCAAACAATTAATAATAATAAATCAGTCGTAAGATGAATATAGTTTAAAAATTGGATTCATAACATTACTATGCTTTATGGTATAATATAGTTTGTTCAATGAAAAAACAAACTGTTGTTTTTTTAAATAACTTTGAAATGTGTAAACTTTACAAATAAATGAATGTAAATATATATAATTCTTGAATTACTAAAACATTTTATTCTAATCAAAGTAAAAAGAATAATTTCAAAAACAGAGCAGAGAGTTGTTCATAATTATCTTGGGAAACCTATAACAAAGTATGTAAACTAGCTAATACTAGTTAACTGTTCTTAATTTAGATCATTTTGCATTGGCAACAATAGCAATCTTCTTTCATTTGAGCTCAACAGAGGGTAGTGTGTTACGACTACTTTTGAAAATTGTATGCAACGCAAATTTAAATAAATCTTTATTAATGTGAGTTTCTGTTTACAATGAACTCTTCTAAATGGTGTATTTATTGATTATTATCCGAAAGAAGATAAATACTGAAAAGATATCTTTTGTATTTGAATCATATTGACAAAATCTTTTGAATAATCAAGATTATTTTAATTCCTTAACAATACTTCTAGTTTTTCTATTAATTTGATAAATTATTTAATTGCACTTTATATTTTCATCTCATGAGATATGTTTTAACATAAAGGATTTCAACACGATAAGTGAATATAAGAGTACAATCATTTGATATTTTATGGTAAAATTTTATTCAATATCACTTTTGAACTTTTTTCATTAATATTACTTTTGATTAGAATATATAGTATATCAAAATAATCTGAAGAATATTTTGAAAACTTTACATTTATTTTTAAGCTTTCTACACTTAATTATTAATAATGACAAGTAGTTATAGCAATTACTGTTTTAAATATCAGTATTTTAATTCATTTTAATCAATATTGTAAAAAAATCTAACAGGAAAATTAATTACATAAAACATTAATGACAAACAGAAATATTAAAATTGATATTTATAAATTTATACTGATGTTAATATAGATTTACACTATGCATAAATTTGCTGCACAAATAACTGATGATAGCCTACTTTTAAAATTTCGGGTTTAACTTTGAATGATTTTGAAAATTTTTGGTGTTAATTTACAGAATGAGATTTGCTAGTTAAAATAAACTATATGCACTGATTCCAAATCACAATGATTTTCAAGTTCAGAATACAGAAAAATTAAAATTCGTTGAAATAGAATTACCAAAAATAGGAGGATTAATTCTTCTTTTAATTAAATTTAAAATTTGTTTATTAAAAGTTAGTTAAACATCTCATAAATATTTAATAATATTTCAGATAGTTCAATATGGAATAGTTCAAATCAATGAAAAAAAATCATTTAGATATTTTTATTACTAATGCCTATTTTTCACTCTATTAATATTCACTTCTTTCTATTATTATAGTATTTTTTTCCTACTTTTGTATTGCTAAGGAATTGATAATGAATAATAAATTCTCAGCCCCCACTTTCTTTCAAAGATGCTTAAGGAAACTTTAAAGCAATTACACAGTTAAAATATAAGTAGATAAATGAATCTTCGAAGTGAATCTGTTTGTTTTTATCAACTTGTTAATCAATAGATAATTCCAATTAGCTTTACGGCAAAGTCGCTCCCAGATTCATCAATGTTTCTTCACCTATCTTGTCTTAAATACATTTAACTACAGTAGATAGAAGTGAAAAGATGGAAGAGAAGATAAACTGCTACGGAAAGAGGATAAAGGTGTAACATTAATCAAGGAATCAGCACACCGGAAAATGAAAATTTTCTCTTTGATGCAAAGAACTCTTGGCTGTTTCCTTTCAACCCACGCTTGGCGATGTTTGCAGCACCTTTTAACCACCCACTGTTTTCGCATCAGGACAACGGCGTGTCGGTTGCAAGATTGCAGTTATTAATGGACCTTCATTGTCAGATAAAGCGCTCTCCAACTTTTTCACACAGACTGCACTTCAAATGATGTATTGCCAGGGGAGTATCAGTGTGAAGTATTTTCACTCCTTTTCTTTTTCGCCAAGGAAAGGGAATAAAATGTTTTGTCAATGTCTTTTCATCCACTCAATCATTATAGTGTGTAATTGAAACGAGCAAAATGTAAAAGCAAAATTTGTTGCACATTTAAAACAAATATATAAGATAAATTGCATGTTCAACTGTTATTTAATCTTAATGTATGTATTGAATATTGATTGTATTTCGTGATTAAAACATAGGAAAATATGAACGCCTCTAAGAAAAGCATCTCATGTGATTAACATTTTTTTTAGGAAATACATTATATTGATTTTGACTACTTTATTATTCTTTTTTTTTATTATTTAAACATTCTTAACTGACAAATGAATCGACATTTATAAATCAAAAAAATATTAATTTAAATCTCTGAGTTATGTATAAATTAAGATGATATTAGAGAATTCTCTAATAATATTTTTTCCTTTTTACGAATCATAGTTAATTTTTTAAAATAAAGGTGTAAAATTAAGAAACATTTAGTATTTCTAAATCTTACATTTATTTCCCCCTTTTTTAGATGTGATATTTTTAAAAGGCATGTTTTACGCAAGATTTACTTAAAATTATTTGATTTATTTTATTATTGATTGTTTCTTTTTCTTCATTCAAATATTTATTATAATTTATTAACAATACACTTTACTTCTTTTTAACTTATATTTTATGAATTTTTTAAACATATTTTAAGTTGTTATCTAATTAATAACATTAAGCAAAAATTGCTACTCATTACAAATGTTTTTAACTTCCTTAAAAAGTTTGTTTGAATATTTATTAAAAATTTTACCTTAATAGTTGAATATTGTTTAATATATTATGAAATGATAATGGGTAATATAGTTCATAAATTTAATTCTCATGAATACATTAATTCCAGACACATGACAAAATATCAAAACAGCTTATAAAATGTGAGCAGAAAAAAATCTCTTTATCGTAGATAGCAGAGTATTTTTGTTTTTATGAATTTTTAATGTAATTGGGGTTTTATTTAATAATAATTTTTATTTTTAAGAATTCATTTTAGTATATTTTAATTTAAAAAAAAAATCAAACCTAATTTTTGAAGTACACAAATATTAATTCTTGCAAACAGCTGTGTGTAATTATAATTATAATTCATATTCAATGTTGTAAAATCAAAATTTCTTTTCATTAAATAATGATTTAGATTAGTATGCATTGATGGTATTGTTGACTATGAATTAAAAATGAATGCTTTTTAATAATCAGATTGGTTTTAAATTTTTTTCATATACATCCTATTTTAGGGTTACACATTGATATGATAAGATAACTTTATAGCAACAAATCTTAACACACATTTATTCCTTTTTCAATTGTGAATTTATGAAGTCAAATATAAGATTTAAAAAATCATTCACATTTTTATAAACGCATATTATAAATGTTTTTAAGAGAAATTAAAAATTTTACTCTTAATTTTAACAAAGCATAATTTTCATACATGAAGCCACTCTTTAAAGCACATCATGGATGAAAATCGGAGTTTCTATCAATAAAGATAAAAAGATATTTTTATCAGTAAATAAAAAACAACAAAATTTATTTTTCACATTATTTCTTAACTTTAAAATGATTATTAAATTCCTGTATTTTTATTTATTAGTTTTATAAATTCTTTTATAATAATTAATGCATAATTTAATATGTAAATGAATCCTTTAAAAATTATTTTATTAAATTTATGTGATGAAGAATTAATTATTAATAAAAATATAAGGATTAAAAATACAATAAAATCTCATAAAAAGCAACTGTTATATCTCTGGATGAAATTTTGGATTTGAGTATTTTTCATGGTTAGATGGAGAATAGAAAATAAAGGATTAAAGAGAATATGATTTATCTCTTTAGGAAATGTTATTGAAAATAATCAGAATAAGAATTTGTTTCACAAGAATTAAATATCATTATGTATTACTCAAATGCATTTGAATCACTAGAATTAAATGTAACCATGTATTACTAAAATACATTATCATGAGAAACATAATTTTTACTACAAAAAACATGAAAACAAATTTTTGTTTAGGAAAATTTTCTACAACTTCGCTATTTTGATTAAATGTGAGAATTATGAGATATTCATTTATTCTAACTGCTACTTTAGCACGATAAAATAAATTTAAGTAATATTTTGTAATACAGTTTCTCTCTTGAGATATTAGCACATTTGTAATTTCATGTAATTTTAGGATTATTTCAGTTAATTCAATAAAAATCATAGTAATACAAGATACATAAAGTAAAATATTTTCAAAAATATTTAGAAAGAAGGAAACTTATCAGTGTTTTCAACCATTTGTTATAAACTTTTCGTTACATATAAACAAAGAACAAAATCGGGACATATGTATTATAAAGAAGACAACTTTTTAGTAAGATTATGTAACCACGTAACTTTTAAACAGAATTATCGAAGTATTGGAATTATAATTTATTTACACTATTTAAATACTTCTTACCATATACATTTAACTTCGTATATGTTCCTTGTTTAATTATGAAAATTATTATAAATGTATTGTTTAGTATTGTTAATTAATCTTTAGTATTTTTTTCAGGATCCTTAATGAATAATGCTTAAATATAATATTGCATTGCTAAAAGAAGAAATTAATTTTTATTATGAAATTGATATGTGTTTCTCTCTTTCACTCTAAAAGAAGTAGCTGTCCAAATCAGATTTTCCAATTTCCATCCTTTATATATATATATATATATATATATATATATATATATATATATATATTCACTGTTTTTATTTTTCATTCTTAACTACTCGACTTTTACATCATAGGAAACTTTGGTGGACTATTTGTATAATTTTTTAAAAATTTCCGAAATAATTTGATTAGAAGAACACTTAGTAAGCTTTTTGAATTTTATAAAACGATGAAATTTGATTAAATACAGTAACTGAAACTCAAAACCGTAAATCAAATTCTGAACAGTTTAATCTTTGAAATTAGCAATATTTTAGAAACGAGAATTTGAAAAATATTTTCATTTTGCTATGTATAATATTTCTGTACTTCTACATGTTCCAGAAAAAGTTACATTCATTAAAATTTGACAGTAATTCTAGTCAATGATGAACGATGCATGATTGTGATTTTTATGGTTGAGAAAAGAAAACAATTTTCATATAATTTCTTTCCTTAAAGTTGATTAATTTTTTTGTTTAAGATGTTTTGCCCTCTAATTTTCTTTTTATTTTATGTAAGTCATTATATAGAAACAAAATATAAATTTGATGTTATTAATCACTGTCTGGCATTAAATAAAACTTTACAATTAAATCAATTGATTTGGAAATGGAAACGAATTTCAGTCTGTTACATTTTGCAAGAAGTTGTAAGTGATGATTTTACTTATGTATGTTGAGGTTGGAAAACTCTAGTTATTTAAAAAAAAATCTAGATAAAAAACACTTTAACTTTGATGATTTAACATATGTTGAAATTATGTATATTTATTGTTTAAAATATCAATTGATACGAATAATAGTAATAGAGAATTAAAGAGTTCAAAATATGAATACATAAAAATATTTTTAGATTAGAACTATTTTTTACTTATCATAAATATATTTTAAATTTAAAATTTTTATGACTCTCACATAATTTCACTATTTATATTATCTTTATTATTGTTTGTGAATTGATTACTATTGCTTAGTAAAAATATATTTATTTTTAACCATTTGTTTTTGAAATTTTTTCCAAACTTATAAATCATAATATGTTTATAAGAATTCACTTCATGTGATACAATCTTTGTTGTGCTTGCCTACAAAATTTTTGTCAGTGTTTAAATTGAGAACAATTCTATGGAATGGAATAAATATCAGGATATTTGTTTCTGTCTTACTTAAAAAATAATCTATATTTTATTTAAAAAATTCTATTACAGTGCTTCTTGATTATTTTGAAAAATAATAACGCTGATTTACACTCACTGTAAATCTTTTATGCTATGATATAAATTAAATAATGTAAAATTTCATTTTGGAATCCTTGTGACTTCGAAAACGGAAGCTAATCATTTTTTTAACTTCCTATTAAAATTGTTATTTATCATTTTTAATAGGAGGTTAAAAATATTAAGCTTTCAATTGGCCTGATAAAAACTGGCAGGGGATGAGAATAAAGGAAAATATATACGAAATCAGATTTCTTTTCTTTTTATAATTTCTCGTTAAAATTATTTTTTTAAAAAAAATAATATTTTTAGAAAAAGTATTGTCTCTTTTTGCATCGAACGGGCTTTACGCTTTACCCAATACTGCATGAAAGAAAAAAGAATTGGAATGCGAAAGAATTGGAACAGCAAATGTTTCAAATTCATCTTACAGGATTTATCTTTAGCTAATCTATAGATGAGAACTATTTTCATGGTGTGGAAAAGTATTTTGAATAAAGTTAAATAAGTAGCAACTGACTATATCATTTGAGAAATAATATAAATATAGTTATTTTTTGTTGGATAATTTATTAAAAGATACATGGTTCGAAAAATCATCTGTAAAGTCCTAAGGTTTTTCTAATCTCCATTCCATGATCTCAGCTGGGTTCGAATCTTATCCGTATGCGTGATCTGGCAACGCAAAAATAACGACTGTGAAATCAGAAATAATTATGTCACGTGATACTGAACGAAAACGGAGTTTTAGTTATTTCGAGCTGACGGTGTGATGTAAGGAATGCATCGGGCTTGCTAGGGTGAATCTTGCTTTTTTATTTTTCCGTCGCGTTTGCTTAATATATAAGATCCGCATACGGGATCAGATGAACCGTATTTATTTTACTATATGTTTTAAAAGTTATTTTTCGTTATTACTCAAGTCGAGTATTTTTGCTTAATCATGAATAATAGAAGCAATAAAGACTTTTACTATAAATATCTGATCTTCTTATTGCGTTACCTTAAACATCTACTGTACATGTGACTCTGCTTAATATGTTATCGTCTTCGAGGACAACATTTTTTAAACTGAAATTCATAAATATTAGATACAAGTTCCCTCTGAAATCCAAGACCGGCAAAATTAAGTATGCAATACCCGCTGGTTGTGTTATAGAAATATAAAAGAAAAAACGCCAATCTCTGTAAGTTAAAACAAGTAAAAAAATTATTTGTAATTTCTTCTCAATTATGTGGCCTTCTCTTTCTTTAAACGGACTTCTTTTTCTTTCTGAGGAAATGATTCATTTCCTCAGGACTTACAATTTAAAGAGAATACCGGCATACAACAGGTAAAAAACCCAACAGGTATACCCAAAAAGTAAAAACCCCGATAGAACCGAAGTACTAATCCTCCATTGGTGAACTCGATATAGAATGATTCATTATTTATAGTTTCATGTTTTTATTTCATTTCTTGTAATATTAGTATTTGATTAGTATTTTATCATTATTCCTAACTAAAAGAGATTTTCCCACAATGATTTCTGCTGATATTTGAGATGGTAAACATTCCTCATTGATCTTTTTCAAATAAATGTAATTACAATTGTTCCATATAAGATTAATATGTCCTATCCTATTAAACTTTTGACTACTATGAGATACTTTTAATGAATATTTTTATATGAATAATATATACATTATATATAGAAATATTCATTAAAAGAATTTTGCATCATTAAAAGAATAAAATAATCATTAAAAGAATGTATTACATTCCTAATTCATCCTTATAAATTATAATTTCCCATTAAACTTTTTGTAGGTCTGATTAAAAATACAAGTTTAATAAGATTATAAGAATAAAAAAGGTAAATTGAACATCCGATCCCGATTTTCAACGATAGTTAGTATAGGCGTTGAAATTTTACAATCCGAAGAGAGAAATTATACTATTAATCCATAGCAACTAATGCTTTCTCTAAAATATCTTATCAACATGAAACATTTTCATACATCAAAATAAAACTATGTAAACTGAGTTTAGTAATATTTGATCCTTCTGAAATCAACTTAAATTAGAAAAGCCTTACAAAACCTTTAGATCCCTGAATTAATTTTTTTCACTCTTCTTCCTAACTTCACATGCATTCCTGAAATATTTATGAAAAGAGTTCTGAGTGAATTGAATTGAATAGAATCAAATAAGAGAAATTTCATATGACAATTCATCATGAAAAGCGGAGCATAAAAGAGTGAACCATCAAAAATGATTCTATCGATCAAACGTTCAAACCCCAAATCAACCCCACTTTAAAAAGAATTTCAAATGACCTATCAGGAATTTGAAAGACTTTTAGCTTGTAGTCCATTCATCATGAAAGAAAACAATGAGACTATTTTAAGCTTTTTTCTGTGCTGCTCAAATCTTTACCATTTAAGGCAACTCATCACCATACTAGAAACCCCGGAACTAACAAAATTTAAAAACATAATTTAAAAGAGAACCAAACCGCAACGCCGAGGTTAACATTACTCTAAAGGATGTTCCAAGAAAAACTTCTAAGGACATGCAACTTAACTTCAAAAATTTTTATTTGATTAACAAAGCACTTCTTCCTTTTCCTTTACATGTTAAATAAGGGTTATTCAGAGCGACAAATAAGCGTTCATTGAATTATTTCAAGCTTATTTAATTCAACTCCGTAACTAAAACGTTTATTAATATACTCTAAAGGTGATAACCTTACGACACATATAAAATGCAAAAGAAAATTATCTCAGGACGACAATTGCATCGCGAATCTCTGACAGAGAAAGAAAAAAATAGCGCTCTGAATTTGAAACAGGTGAAATAAAATAATAAATGATTGCACAATGCCTTAAACCGATCCGTCACAACTGAGATGGATTATTTCAAGTGTCAAGCCGACACTATCTATCATGTTGTCACAGGATCCTCTGAAACCACTTCGACAATCCCACTGTCCATTAGGTACATTAATGAGCAACAGCGCTGGAAACCGCAAAAAACAGGTCCAATTGCATTATGTTTGTCCTCAATTTGCGGGGCACCCTACCGCTTTAAATGGACGAGTTTGTTGGCGAATTTTGAATCTTTGTTCTTTAGGAGGGAATTGCTTTTTCTTTTTTTAGCGTACGGTTTACATGTTGTCAGGTGTGAACACAATTAAATAAAGAAATAGATGCAGGCTACCTGATTTAAGAAACTTTTTCTATGAATGAGATCAGATTATACCGAGGCAGGAATTAGATAATGAAGTGGTATATTTATATTTTGAAATAATGAGCGTAAGATTTTAGAATTTTAAAAATAGACTTACATCTACTGTTAAAGAAACACATTTCTATTTAAAAGCAACGCTCTACATAATAGTTTAAGAAATTAAAAATAGTTTTGTTTTTGCAATAAGTTTTCTATGGCTAATTATATTTACTTAATTAAGAATTTACTTAATTAAGACTTATAAATAGTATTCATTTTAAAAAATATAGCATAACCGGTTGAATAATATTAATTCCAGTCAATAAATACTCAATTTTTGATTTGAAAGTAGTATACCCTTTTTATTTCCTCCTACAATCAATTTTAAAAGAAATTTTGCCTAACCATCAAAATCTTACGTTGTACTAAATTTACTTTTGAAATAATATCTGTTTGTAAATACCATGCTAAGACATTTTCTGTTAAATATCAATGATTTTTATTGCACTGATATTTTATTATATTAGATTTCGATATTGAACTTAGATATGTTAACGTCAATAGGAATAATCATTAATTGTAATATTATAACTTTTGATTAATTATAACAATAATAAAATAATCCGGTTAAAGTCAATTTATGGAAATTTATCATTTGATTGATAATAATAAATAACTACCAATGAAGTTTGGTCAATTTAATTTTCGATGTGATAGATTTTCGTAAATTTTACTGCATTTGTAAGCACTGTAAATGATGACTTAAAAGTTATAAAGTCACGTTTTTATGATTATTTTTTCATAAAATTTATATGAAAAAATATATTCAGTTATTTCCAATGAATGAATGCAATTCATTATTCGCAAAAATTTAGGAAAACACAAAATCTATCGAAATATTAGATCATTGATTAGCTTGAAGATGTTAGAATTGGTAATGTTAAAAAACTCTTTGTTATTTATATATATGTATGTATGCATGTATACAGTGTAAAATAAAAATAAACAACCGATTGTTTATTATACTTGTGTTGATCAGAATTTTATAAATGCCTCAAATTCTTAATAAAAATGGTTACGGTACGCTAAATAAAAATATTTTTAATGACTGGTCCATTTCTGGGTTCTTACATTTTTTAACAGTATAGAGACCAGATTAGATGTAATCTCCAACAATCTCTTGATAATATATAATTCAGTGCATGATTTGTCTTAACTATGAAAATGTGTACTAGCAATTTAAACTAAGTAAAAGACTTGGCAAGTTAACCCCCATGAAGTATCATTTCAAGTGGAAAGCAATGTCATGACGATTGTGATTTCTTATTTTATATGTTCATCATTAATTGCAATTAATGAACGAGGAACACCGAAATCTGGAGAATGTCGACATTTACCGATAAATGTCAACATTTACATAGTCTCTTGGTGTATGTCCGAAATATTTGCTAAATACTCTTATTTCTAACTTTCACCGGTGATTGTCGACATTCACCATGCACTACTGGTGAATGTTGAATATGTCCGAGATTTATATTTTTTTCCCGTATTCATTCGCGATAAATTTGTTGCCTCTCTTTCTGAGAGGAATAACACACACACACACACACAAACAGCTTAAAACACACAGTACTTTCAAAATGAGAAAGAAAAATTATAGAAGTTAAAAACTTACTTTATTATACTGTATATTTAAAATAAATTTTTTTTTCTCTTTTTTTTCTTTCTTTCTTTCTTTTCTTTTTTTTTATTTTAATCTTTATAGAGACCCTTGATTTTGAACTGTAGTTAAATCCCACCCCAGCACTGTGAAATTTAAAATGAGAAAGGAAACATATAGAGGTAAAAAACTTACTTAATTATACAGTACGTTCTAAATGAGAAAATAAAATAGTAGTAATAAAAAACATACTAAATTATGTGAGTCAAATCTTAATTATTGCAACAACTTAAATTATATTATGACATTTTGAATTGCAGAAGAGGTCCTTGCTTATACTACTGCATTTATTTGTGGAACACTTCCTTTGCAATAACAGCGTGTATAACCTTGCCCACCACTTCTCAAATAAGCTGCAACTGCTTTTCTCAGCGAAATTTCTTGAAAAGAAATCTTATCTATGGAAAGGAGCTTTTCTTTATAAATTCCGAACTTATTACGTGTGTAAAGCTGCTTGACGGTACCATTTTTATTCGTAAGTTTATAGAAGTCGGAGTCTTCTATTCCAACAACTACCACTAACACATTTCAACTATCTGTACAACCACGGTCGACATCAGGGTCTTGCATTCGTACAGTATCACCGATTTGAGCAGCAGGAAACTGATTTTGTGAGGTTCGCAAAATTTTTGTTGTTTGCAGTAGAAGAGTCTCCTTTTGCGGTCACTCTTTTTATAGAAATTAACTCGTGTTTTTCATTCAGAATTTGATGTGAAGACGTGCAAGATTGCAAGTCCTCTTCAATATTTTTCTTTGGAATTTGGTTGTTGGTTTGACTACCGATCAAATTTTTTTCAGAAGTATTACCAGTTTCTTTAAGCTGTTCTTCTGTTTCAAAAGTATTGGTGATTTCTTCCAGTTGTTCCTCTGTTTCGATACTTGAGCTTTGTTCACTAGGCAAAAAAGATGATGTTATGCCTCTTTTCCCTTTAATGCCTGACATGGCTTCATAAGGATTTTGGCGTATTCCTTCGTGGTATGTAGTGTTCTTAGCAAATTGAGCAAAGGGTAAACCTTCTGACCATTTATTTGTATTGTTATCGTTTATCTATGTAGTTAGTATATTCTGTATATCCTGATTGGCCCTTTCAACTGAGCCTTGTGTTTGACTGTGACTAGGCTTTCCAGGAACTATCTTAACGTCTTTCCACATAGCGCATATTTCGGATATGACTTGATTGCTGAATTATCTACCATTATCTAATTGCAATACTGCTAGAGCACCAAATATTAAAAATATTGGAAGAACGTGATACGCTACTTCTTCGACCCTCTTAGTTTTAAAATGTCGTAGCTTGATAGACTTAGTTAAATGATCTTTATACACCATTATGAACATTCACCATCTGAGTTTGACTGCTGATTTATCAGATCAACTTAACATCTTGAGTTTAACTCAGAACTGATCATTAGCTTCACGACGCCTTTCTTAGGTGCACTGTGTTTCATTTGACACTATTTGCATAGATTTAAATACAACATAACAACTTGTAATATTTAATTTTTTGTAATATGTAACATTTTTGTATTTATTTTTCAACTCTTTAAGCATTCGTATTCTTCCTCCATGGCCTATTCTGGTGTGAGCTTCATATAGTATAAATCACGTATTATTTATAACTATAAATTTGTGGTTTCATATAATCTCTACATTACAAAAAAATTTAAAAAAATACTTTTCAAAACGAAAACATTTTAAACTTAAATGAAAATGGATAAATAAAACAAAAATACTTTCATTTCGTTCGTGGAAGAGTTGTTTAAATGTAAGATATATGGATTAAATTTTAAAAAATAAAAGAAATTTATAGGAAACGCCATATGTTTAAGCAATATATATTAAATTGAAATATTAAAAGCACAAAATTATTGTATGGAAATTTATTAGGACATACCATGTTTTATCATGGATTTTAACTGGTAGTTTTATTTCCACAAATATTCTAAAGTTGAAAACATAATAATAAATGCTTTAATTTTGTTTGATAATTGTGGTGTAATTTTATTGTTATGCTACATAATGATAAAATTGCTTACATCTTAAGGTATCAAAATTATTTGACGCCCATTCCTCAAACCACTTATCACTAGAAGTTATAGAAATAGTTTGGCTATATATTTCTCAACATACAGAGTGTCTTGTTTATCTAGGCCAAGTGGTAATTTCTCTAGTAAAAAAAGAACTTGTATAATATAAGAAGATAAACCGTGACTTTTTATACTTCCTTGTACATCTCCACGTACACAAATTTAACAATATCCACACAATGATATATAATGCATACATAATAATGTTGCTATAAAAATTATCAAATGTTGCTTAGTTACAAAATGGTTATAAACTGTTTGATAAAGTGGAAATTTGTTTTTCTCGTTTAAAATCTAACATTTTTTGTCTCAAGAATTCTTTGTATCAAATCATTATTTTATCAAATTTACAGAAAATACGAAATTTATTACGAAATATGTTTGAAATAAAAGCCACTGTGTGAAAAAAAAATTTCAACTCAAGTATCTGGTTAGATTTATAAACTTTACACTTAAATTTCGTAAGAAGCTACAAAAGTTTGAAAACTAAAGTAACTGAAAATACAGTAGATCAAGAATTTAAAGACAAGTATATGCTCTTAATAAAGATTCTTATGACCAGAAGGAAATGTTTCCCTTTCTATTTTAAATGTAATGTTGTTCTGTGGATAAAATAACATAATTAGTTCACTGAGCACATTCATTACTTGTTTTTAATGATTGATGAATAAATGAAGCAGCTGAATGAGGTTAAGCTGTATCCAATGGATTTTTAAGCTCAATCCATTTTATCTTCCCTCAAGCAACAATGTCAATCAAAGTTAAATTTGGATGCTTATAACTTTTGTTTGTGTTGTGTTTCTATTATTTTTCTTTGAGTTGTGATTTTAGGTTAAGAAAAAATGAAAATTAATTTTCCAATTTTATTATTCGGGTGTTTTCTTTTAGTTTGTAATTTTTTTAAATTTATTTTTATTATTTTTTTCTTTTAGTTGCATATATATGAAACATTCTAGCGTTTTATTAAATTTTTAAATAAAATGAGTTTTTTTTCAATCTTTTAATTTCAAAATAATTGCAACCATGAATGAAAAGTTGTGTTATTTAAAATGTTGTATATTTTACAGAAGCAACGGATTTTTTTAACCAACTATTTCTGCACCTAACAGTAATGGGTAATAAAAATAGGTCTGTTACAGTTATTCCTACAGTAGACGAGGCATAGGTGCATATATACTTAGTTTTCCCTTTAAAATTATAGCATTTTACAGGGAAAAAATAACCATAAAGTACTAGATCATCTCTCATTTGTTTTTTCTATGAAGATGTAATATGATGGCAAAACTCTTGGAAGAGACAAACTTAAAGAATATTCAACATTCTGTAAATTTATATAATATTCCTGACTGTATAGTGTAACTATTAAATTTTAATTCAGTTTTATTATAACAAATTGTGAACTAAATTTTCATTAATATGTCAAATAAATTTATATCGATATTTTTTTCCTGTTTAAAAAAAAGATTGTTATGAATGAATGAACTTTGTTGCATGATTTTGTCAAAGAAAGTTCCTTTGTTGATACAAAAAAAGACCTGTCTTAAATCCAAGGCAATCAATGGGGATGCTTATGAAAATATTTTGCAGGTTTCATTCATAAATACATTTGGAGCGTTTGCGTCTCTTTACATAACTATTGTTATCGTATATCCTTATGTAGAAAACAAATACACTACACATTCTGTAGTACTTTTGCTAATTTGAGAAACAATTATTGTTTATAAAACTATTTAAATTACGAGACAGAACCTAAACGATCATAATTTCAAGTGTAAATATTTTTTTCCTTTTGGTTTCTTCATTGGTCTATGGAGAATAATAAGCTTTTCTCTTGATCAAACTAATCCCAAAACAATATGAAAATTAAACATTAAAAAATCTATTAAAACTAATCAATTATTGATGCATGTAAATCTTTTTATTGATATTTGGTAATTTAATTAATTACTAAATTTTACTTTGATACAGAGGAATATGATACAATGGGGTTGTGAGTTATTATGCTATTTGTTCACTATAAAAAAAAAGAATTTTTTCCCCCTAATTTAGCATTAAAAATGTTCCTATCTTCATACTTATTTAATTTATACCTAACAGAGATATAATAAAATTTTCATAAAGAAGTATTAACATTTTGAATCTTACTATAAATTTACCTATCCATTTGTGTTTAGTTTCATATTATACAATGAAGCATATAACATTTTTCTACAAATTATACGATAAATTTAATTTATTTTTATTAATTTTGCAATTTTCTTAAAAATTAGTTACATTTATTTTTATTAATTTAACATAATTTATGAATGATAACACGTTCACTTTGTATTTGATTACAATTATATACTTCTTTTAGGCATTTAAATATATATTTTGCATTTAAAAATATATTTTCTTTCAGGCATTTAAATATATACTTTTTTAGGCATTTAAATAAATATATATAACTATGTATTTGTTAACAATTTTTACATAACCTAAAAATACAATTATTTTCACTTTGAATTAATTAAGGAATTATTAATACTTTTAAATTTTTGTTTTATAATTCATCGAACTCAATACTTTTGTCATTTGAATTATTCCTTAATGACGTGAAAATACTTTGGTTTGGATTTAAAAGTTTATTCCAAAGTAAAAACACTTGTAAATATTTTTAAGTCAACAATTTTCTTGCTTACTTCAGGTTTACATCTTTAAATAAAATTCAATGAGCAAATTGAGGACTTTTTTTATTCATTTACTTTAAAAGTTAATATATTATTTTCCCACATTTATTGATGTTCTTGAAATTTTCAAATTACATTTAACCACCAGTTGAATGCGGTTTAAATTGGAGAATATAAGTTGGTACAGTGTAATTACACCGTAGATGAAAAGTATATATCGTTATAACCCTTTTTATTCTAAATGCTTAAATGTTTTGAACTTCGTCAGCATGTTTTGGTGAGCATTTGACACTTTGTTGGAATAAAAAATAATCTTCAAAATGTAAAAAGCATATTTTTCTAAATACCGTAATTCAACGATATTTACGTTGCACTTATGCTCAAAAATTAAAATACTTCTATGATTGAGGAAAAGAGAGAGAGGGAAAGAGAAAAGATTTTTATAATCTTTAGCTATAAATATTTTAATTTGAGTGAAATAATTTAAATTAAAAATTCTTTTCTAGTTTAAATGCTCTCTATAGTAAAAATTAGAGTATTGTGTTATACGCACGTGTTTTTTGAATAAATAATACATGCACATAATTTTTATAAAAATATTCAATTCATGTGTTAGTGTATTCAAATTATCTTACATTTCATACTTTAACCTAATTATAAAACTATATTTTAATTTCCAAAATGAAATTTTAAACTTCATACATTTTTAAACTATTTCATAACTTTATAAACTATTTCAGTTAATACTTATTCTTCAAATTCATAAATTAAAAAAAAAACAAATCAATTAAGTATATTTTTTGAGTAAATTTTTCAATTTTTTTTGTACTTGCAACTTTCGTTTTGAACTTCAAATTATAATACATTATGACAATTATTCCAAAAGAAAATATTAGATTTTTTTTTAAAAAATGGGAATTTTA
Source organism: Latrodectus geometricus (assembly GCA_026290005.1). Classification (NCBI taxonomy): domain Eukaryota; kingdom Metazoa; phylum Arthropoda; class Arachnida; order Araneae; family Theridiidae; genus Latrodectus; species Latrodectus geometricus. The sequence goes on along the minus strand of JAPDSC010052032.1, from coordinate 188,550 downwards.
TACAAGCATCTATGTTGGAAAGTTTAGTTAAAAAATATTATTGGTAAATTAGAAAACATACATTAAAACAATTACATATCTATAAATTCTTGCACATGCTATTTGTTTAAGAGAAAAGGTATGTAAAATATTAAAGAATTAAAATAAATATAAAATTTTATGCATGCATGTTAATTAACTTTATTATAAAATACCAAGAATACATTTTGTATCAGCTTAGTATTAAACTAAAATGAACTAAAATACTTCCAAAAACTTATTTTAATTTTATTCAAAAAATTGAACTGCTTAATTTTATTAGTACTTTCAGCATGCATAAAGTTTACAATTTTAATGAATAAAACTTCCTTTTTTTAAAAGTATGACATTCAAAACCCATAAAACAATGGGGATTTTAACATTTTTAATCAAATATTTAAACTTCATGATTTCAATTACTTACAATACAAGCTACTTATAACAGAATAAAAAGAATTTTTCAAGCCAAGCGTTTTATCATATTAGGGTTGAAAAAAATCGATTTTTGAAAGATTAGTTATAATTCAGTTATAATTAATTAAAAAATATTCAATTAAATAAAAATTTTGTTGATTCAATATATTCTTCATTGATGTATCCATAAATGTAGATACATTAACATGATTCCTTATAAAATGTTTAAAGTGGATTTTTAAAATTCTTATTGATTTACGAGAAAATAATTCACGTATATTAACTTACTTTAACAAAATTTATTAATTCATTCTTTCCAATTTTAGTTTCACCTTGAAATTTGAAACAAACCTCAAATCTTAATTAAATTTAAAGAAACGTATAATCCACAAAATCGATATTAGATACCACTCATTTGAAAAATATGTTAATCACTAATGATATTTTTAAGTATAGTGTTCAATGATAAAAATGTTAAACAAATAGTAATTTCAGATTAATGTTATGGTATTTGCATGATCATAATGAACAAATATAAGCAATTAAAATATTACATATTAACTGGGAATTTATATCGCAAACTGAAGCTCATTATTGCATCCATCATATTCACAATTTTATATGCTGTTTAATATACTATACTTAATTTAGTTCTTACATAGACGAGTTGCAGAATATTTCTACGGTTTGTAAACATTTTATGGTAATAATTCAATATTTAGATTTAGAAAATAAAACTTAAATTTGCCCTGTTTCAGCAATTATAAATATAAAACCGGAGAATCAGGAAAATATTAAGCAAGGCGTGAAAATAGGACATTGCAGAGAAGCCATACTTTGTACCAACATGATCATCACTCCTTGACGAAGCTGGCTGTGTTGTATTCCACTAAATTATCATTTCATTCTGTTTATTAAAATATTAGTACTTTATTTCAATTTTTATTTTGTTCTATCTATTAAAGTGTATTAATATTAGATTTTCTTTTAGTGTTTGTTTTATACCTTAAAATTTTTTTCAATTATGTATAATACACAAATACTGAGTCAAAATCAATATGTGATACACACACACACACACACACACACACATATATATATATATATTATATATCCTTATGTGTATATAGTTTATAAAGGAAAAAATTAGGAAACATTTTTAACTAATATCATTTTCCTATTAAGACAATTTTGATTTTAAGAATTTAAAAAATCGAATAAAAAACAAAGGGAAAAAAAGTTACTTTTTTTAAGAAAATTTTTTAGAAAAATACACAAGAGCGTCGCCAGGTTAGGAACTTTAGAAGGCTTGGATGCCTTGTTGAATGAGAAATAATTCCTTTGACCTTCGCACTATTTTATTGCGCGTGGAGGATTTCTTCACATGATGGATGAGCAGCGGCATGCTGTCGTCAATGCGATTTTCCATTCCTGCGATGATAAGGAATGGAACTGTGGAAAAAGAATAAAAGGTGCGAATTCCATGTCATTCAAAATCAATTGCAGTTATGCAAGTGGGGTGGTGGAGCATCAGGAGGATTTTCGGGATGGAAACTTGTTTTTTATTCTTCTAGTCTCTTTTGGCTCCTCGACATAATTTAAGGTAGGGTTAGAAAATGAGCTAAAACACACACACAGACATAGTTCCATGTGCTTAATAGATAGCCTGATAGAATCTCATCCTCGTAACAAGATTAGCAAAAATGACATTTCTAAGACATCTGAGTTGTGATGCCTAGGTACAATAGCTGATAGGGAACAAATGATAGCTTTCAGCAGACTTAATTACTACTTGCCAAAACGTCTTCATTTATTCTGTTCTTAAGTGAAACTAACTTCTACAGCAGAGTTGTGATTGGTTGCTGACGTTGATGAATGGGATAGAATATTGAAAAAAATAATTGAAAATAATTGCTTCCCCTGAAGTCAAGTTAAGTTAATCATTACCTTTATAACATTACAATATGTAAACACCAAACGTTTGACCAAATTTGGTGAAAATAATTATACTATTAATAGTTGCTTGACACACAAAATTTTTCAATTAATATAACAACAGCTTAAAATACAAATAAGAAATTATGATTTGCTGTTTGATTAGATTTCAGTCTTGGTATATGGTATTAATTTTATGAAAAAGCTAGTAATTCACTTTTATCGTTATTATTTCATCTATTGATTCTTGAAAATATCCATTTGTACCTAATCCCCTAAAATCATATACTTTCTTATATAGAATGAGGGGTAAATTACAATGTTAGAATGTTTTTCCCTATAAATTGATTATACAAGGTTTTACTTAACATTTTCTTATAAAATTTACTTCTCATAGTTCCATATTTAATGATCAATGTTACTATGATTGTTCAATATTTTAATTGAACAATCATAGTAACCTTGATCATTAAACTTTTTGTTGCTTTTGTTTCGAGTTGCTTGTAAGATTAACTCACACAAAAAATTTTTCTTCTTTCCAAATAGTTAATAGATTCGATTATCGTAAAAATTTGTGGTGATTTGGAATTCATTTCAAGCCATGTTTCGCTTGAATGAATAAAATCTTCTACAAAATTATAAGTGAACCAATCGTCATCCATTATTTCTTTATCAAATAGGGAATGCTAAGAGATAAACTTAAAACAAAATTACCTCAAACATAAAAATTAAAATACAAAAGCTCTAAGTATTAAATTTTGAACTTTCGTATTTCTTTCTTTGCATCTGTCACGTCACAAGTCATTGCTTATCTGAAAAATATATATCAATTTTTATGCAGCAGTACTACACAACATTTGTCATAGATCTCTAATAGTGCGAATATCAGCATTTTTATAATTTCATTAGTATTAATTTATTCTTATACTAAAGCAATCTGCACTATTTTTATAAATTGTCCGTTTCTAAATCAACTTTACTTCAATAACTTAGTTGTCTTGAAACCAAAGCGGTTAAGGTCATTATTTTTAATAACGTCTGTCTATTGATAATTATAATAGAATAAATATTTTTTTTAATTATTAAAGAACTATAGAGAGATGAAAAACTGTGAAGAGTATCTGTTATCTGTTATAGCTCGATGCAGCAGAGAATTGCTGCCGACGGAAATGATTGCACTCACCTCGTTTACCACTGCACGTGATGACAGATGAATGTTTGACATATGCATGTGGAAGTGATGGAGCACTCAACCACATCAACAACCATAGTACAACAAAGTCAGACTACTACGTATCATTCGGTGTTCACTCGTACCTTTCATCGTCGTTTATAGCTAAGTGGAATGTCTGTAAGGCATTCAGTGCTTCATTTTACCTTAAATCAAAACCACATGTGTTTGCGCAAATAGTGAGATTAATGTTCGACATGGGCAATGGAATAGAATAACACTACCTTTAATAACGAATCAAACTTCTATCTGCAACACATCGATGGTCGGTTTCAAGTCCGGAGACTCTGTAGTGAGAAACTGATAACTTTTACATTATCCTTCGCCCCATTGGTCTTGCATCCGGTATTATGGTTTGGGGATTAAATTAGATTTCACTCCAGAATTATTGTATGGTATATAGTAACAACCAATGCTGCAGTCTGAAGTCTTAGAGTCCATGAATTTCTAAATTTCTCATACAATCAGCATTTCCATCAGCCATATTCAAATAGAACATAGCACATTAAGAGTTTTTTTTACCTATCAGATTGAATTACTTCCATGACTATCTTGTTCCCTAATCTATCAACAATCAGAGATATGTGATCCATGTTTGCTTAACAATTGGTCTGAGACACATCATTCTTTGCTACACCAAATCAATTTTGGAAATATATGAAAGCCGCTTTGACTAACATACCGCAATGTTACATCCAAAACCTCTGTTATTCTTTGCCGATGTATGTGGCAGCAACTATAGCCAACAATGATACCCTCACTAACCACTGAATTCATCATCACACAAATTTCACATAAGGTTAAAATTTCAACCATTTGATCTTTGTATAATATGTTTCTTGCCAAATAAATTTTCTGTGATGTGTCTGGCTTTTCTTGTTGCTGCATTTTAGGTGACCATCAGTTCAAAAATTCTATGCAAAAGTTATTATATTTTAATATGAAAAAATAATTCCTTTCTCTTGAGTGCGCATATATGTATCAGCAAGAGATTCACATTTCTTACTAGTGTTTCAATTGCTTATAAATTTGCCTTTTTCCAATTTTTTTTCTAATATGTTTGGATTAAAAAAGCTATTATTAAAATATTTTGAATATCATCACTGGTTAAGGTTCAAATTTGTGTGATTTGAAACCTTTTTAATAACCATAATTATAATCAAATTTCTTAAGAATAGTCAGGTCTTTAAGTTCTTGTAATGGTTAAATAAAAAATATTCTAATTTCTAAGCATAATTAAATAACCAGTGGTTTTTATTCAGATATTTTAAGAGATATTACTGCTTTGCAAAGTGAATAGTTCTTGAAAGAATTAAAATGTACTAAAAATCGTATCTGTTTAAAAAGATTAAAAATTCTACCATTAAAGTTTTGAAAACTTTGGAAAAAAATTAATTTTAAAAAATTAAATATTAGTAATATTAAATGCAAATGAAAATAAAACACTATGATATAAAGAGACTTTTACATTCATAAAAGTGCTTAGGAATTTTCTATTAATTATGAATAATTTTAAAAAATAAATTAAATATTTGTGAAACATTCAATAATAGATGATTAAAATTACTTTAAAATAAATCTTTATATTATGAAGTACCAAATTTGCATTGCTATAGTTAACATAGGACATTTTAATTCACTTTTGTATTAAAATGAACCTAAAAATTCTATGTGTAAGAGCTATTAATTTGACAGTAAAATGAGCCCTTAATTCTGAAAAAATCTATTTCCTCCAGTGGGAAACAGGCATGTGTGGGAAACAAAACAAATATATCCATTAGACCCATTACTAACGGACATAAATCACTGTTCATCAGTAATGTAGAAGCAGGACTCTGAGATTGAATATCGCATTTCAATAGATTAATATTTGCATGGATCATGCGCATATCAATGAAATTGCAAAATTTGAGGAACCAACTAAAGATATATTTTAGGAAGTGGTTTCTTTTTTCTCTTGAATTTAATGTTCTAAAGAATAGTAAGAAAAGTATCCTGTTTTAATTTAAACACAAATTTAATAAAAACTTCTAAATTCTATTTAAAATGAATAAATATTAAACTTTTATTGAAATACACTGACATAATTAGAAAAATACTTAGAAATGAGTGTTTAATTCAAGATGAAATTCCATCACCAAAATAGTCCGAGTTTAAAATTCTGATATTATGCTTATTTTTTCATCCAAATCATATTTTATATTTTTCGATGATCTAATTGGTATAGTTTATAAAAATATAAAAAAAAATCGAAAAAAAAAATATTTTTTATCAAAACATTATATTTTGGAACGTTATGATAATGAAATATTTTTTTTCCAAATTAATACATTGTAACACGAATAATTGTCTAAAACGAATTTATATAAATAAAGTTACCAATTATTTAATATTTTTATAAAAAAAATAAAAAAATTTTTTAACAGAAAACGTTTCAATCATTTTCCGAACCTAAAATGCAAAATGATAATTTTCTTTTTGCTAATAACATCACAACATTTTACTATTTTTGCTTATAATTTTTTCGCATTTTATTGAATTAATCATTTATTTTGTTTTAAAAAATGTGCTAATGCATGTAATGTTGATCATTAAAAATAAAAATCCATTATAATGCACCAGTCATTTTACGAAATAGACTTAATTTTTTTTTCTTTTTTATAGACTTTAAAGTTAGTAATTTGGTTATGAAAAATAAAATGAGGAATATACAACACTATCAGTCCACCTCATTTACGTGTATATAAAAGCTTAAATTAACTAGTACCTAAAAATCAGAATGTAAGGAAATTAGCACATTATTTTTTCGGCTTTCATTCAAAATATTTCAAAAATTAGATTTTAATTTTCAAAATACAAAATAAGTTTTTTGGAAAATGAAAAATAATTTTATACAAATATCTCTGATTATTAAATAAAATGTAAAACAAATAACTTAAATTTTAGAGTAAAGTTTTTCAAGATAAATATTTTTACGGGAAGAGAAGTTTAAGAATATATTGTTTGCAGATTTTTTTTCAATACTTGTAATTATTAGTAACTATAAAATAAAAAACATTATGAGCATATTTTAATAAAATCTACCATTAATTGAAATTCAGCATAGGCAGAGCTTTTAAAAGTAAATTATCCACAATGAGCAAAATAAATTGTAAATCTGATATATAAAGCAATGTTTGCTGCTAAATTTAATATTTTAAATAAAGTTACACATCCAGTGTTACATGTGTAGGGTGTCAACTCACCAAATTAGTTTTAAACGTTTAAATAATTCGAAGAAAAGAAATTTATAAAAATTATGTGAACAATATGGGCTATTGAAATCGTGTTAATATAATATCAGTACTTTTCATCTTAATTAATCACTTAAATAAGTAAATAATCTGAAACATTTGCTAAATCATTTAACAGAAGTATATTTAAATAATGATATTAAATTAAATAAGTAATTAAAATTATATTTATTTCCTACATGCAAGCACAGTGGTTACATTTCTATAATAAAATACATTTTATGTCATTAAAAACATTTTTAAATATATTCCTCGATGAGAAAAAATATAGTAAAAAAACCAAAATAATTGACAGTATATTCATATGGCTTTATTGACAAAACAATTTTCCATTCCTTTCTGTCAAGAAACAATGTATCGTTATTGAAATCTTTCCATCTCAAATTTGATCAGCAGAGTTGGTATAACACATAATTAACGGCGTGAGTGATTCCTCCGGGAACAACTCATGATATTTGGGTTGGAGAGGAGGCGGTGTGGTTTCAGGGGTTAAATGGATGCACGACCCTAAAAGTGGGGATGTACGCTGACAGCGCGTTGCGCGTCCGTGTGTGAACTAGAGCACGTGCGGCAAGAGGCTCACCCCATGCACGCGACACCATTTTATGTACGTTTCACGGTAATCTGATTTGGATATGAAGTAGATCAACTTCGTTTCGATGGCAGTCTTCGCGCCTAGAAATTGGCGCCAACTCAAAATTATACTTGTTTCCCAATAATTATATGTATGAATATTGTTATTATTTGCTATTATGTGTTGTATACAGAAAAAATATATTTATTCGGGATAATAACGTTTCGTTAAGACTAAGAGTTTAGTTATTTATAATAATAGATAATTTTTACTTAAGTTAAAAATAATTTAATTTTAAGTATTCTTAAAAATAATGTTTGAAATTTTCCTCGTTTAAACAAAATGAAAATATTTTGTTAAGAAAAATTTTTTTTAACAGGATTGTTATCTTTCTTTATTTTATAATCTATTGAATTTATATCTCAAAATTCACATTTATTGTTTAGATATGTCTTTTTTCAATTATGGTGGTAGTCTTCATAAATAGGAATTCTAATAAAAGTTAGAATTCCACTTATGGACTATCAAATTAAAACTATTGAAATGGTAAAGTCTTCAAAAATTACTTGGGCACCAAATGTTTTTGAAATCTTATCATATGTTCTAGATACATAGAGGGATACTCAAACATAGATTTATTCACTTTAATATTTTTCTCTTCGTTTCCACAAAAAATTTTAAACATTAGTACAGTAAATGTGAAGTAAGAAATTATCTTCACATTTTAATAAATTTTTATTACTCTTTCGTGTTCATTTACTTTCTAAGAAATTCTTATTTTTTTTAATCTTAATGTGTAATTAATTCTTGATTAATAATGAATTTTTAACTAAACTTAATAGGATATTTTTTGTCATAAGTTAAGTTATTAGAAATAAAGCAATAAATTAATTATTTTTTATTATTTAATTTATTAAATAAAGCAATAATATAATACATTAATGTCTTTTGAGAAGAAATATCATCCAATAATATCAGTTATCAAAAAAATACTCTTTAATAAAATTACAAGAATTGAAATCAAAAAATTGTTTTTAACGAGTCAACTGTTAACAAGAATTCTCGTTTCGTTTTCCTTATGTCAAACAATAAGCATAAATTTCACATTAAAACAGTAATAAACTATAATAACTTCATTACTAAAAAATACTATATTTTTGGAATGTTGTTTCTTTTTAATGCTTAATCCATTCAAAGGCAAGTAAAGGAAACAGTTATAAACTGGAAAACCATTATATAAAATTTTATAATTGTCTTCCATTTTCTTAAAAAATGAAAAATTTTGAAATTAATATGTAACACAATAATTGTAAAGTCAAATATTTAAATTAAAATGCAAGTAAATATTAATTATATTTTTAATTCTTTAATTATATTTTTATTTCTTCAAAAACTTAATTCCTTAAAAATTGAGCAGTTGAACTACTTAAAAATAATATATAATAAATAAAAAAATTAACCCTTTTGAAAGTTTAATTCATATTTTTGTGATTCTTACACTCACATAATTTCCTTTGCATTTCAAGTAATTTAGTACGGTCATTTTTTTTTAAAAAAAATCATTTTCCTATATATAACACTAAACATAGAATGTATTTTTTTTTTTGAAAATATACTAATGTTTATTCTTCAAACATAGATTTTTAGATTTACAAAAATCAAACCGTTCTGATATTTTCATTTTCAAAAACAATTTGAACAATTAGGAAATTTCTCAAATGTCTTTTCAAGTAAAAGTCAAAGAAAACAAAAACTTATTATCAAATTGCTTAGACTGCCTAGTGTAAATTGATAAAGGGTAAAAGAGACTTTTGAATTTAAATAAATAAGCTGCAGTACATAAGTAAATAAAAAATTAAAATCTGATAGATTTTGATACTTATTCTTAAATTAAGTTATTACAATATAACACAATTAAGCAAAATCGATATCATTGAGGATTACAAACTTTGCATTTGTTTCCAGCAAGTGAGTGAACTTCCAGACATAATTTTTGTGAAACTTTTGGATTTTGCTTTAATGACCCTCTCGATTTTCATATTATTCTTTAACACGAAAAGGACTGGCTTTTACCAAAATAATCTCTAATATTTTTTATATCTAGGGATTCATCATGAAAATGTGTTCTGGGACAATGCAATCTCTAATAAGTATGATAAAATTCATCCTTCAAAAAATTTCCGACATAAAAAACAAAAGGAAAAATCAACATGTGAATATACAAATTTATTTTTTTGTTTTTATTTCTCTTTTATTTCATTTGTATTACTCATCATATCTTGGGTAACTTGGACTATGTGTTATGAAGCAAATTATTAAATGCATTGTTTCCATTCTTTGGATTTGAAACCAAAAAATTAGCACTAACATTTTTTATATTAGTAAGTTTTTTATATTAGTTAGTCTGTGTCAGGTGTGCATTTGGCTTAAGTGTTGCTGTTTAAATGTGTATGCATTAATAAAGTTGAGTGAATAACTTTCACACAAGTGATTTACGTATTTTTAATCTTGTTTTATAGTTTCGGATCTATTTAGATGTTAATGCACCACAATAGCATAGTCACAGCACTAATTCTATACTCTTGATTCTATAAATTTGATTTCATAATATTTTCTTGATTGTTATTGCCGAGACCTTAAAGAATTACTTTAAGCGGAATTTTTTTCTCAAAAACATAAATTTTCATAATATTACTGATTATTAAATCAAGCGAATTCATCTTTAATTTTATATATTTCTTATTATAAAAATCCTCATTCAACTTTATATATTTCTTAGTATATACTTGAGAAAAGTATATGCCCTTAAATGAATACATTTACTAAAATCGAGATACGGCATTAATTCAGAAAAATGTTTATATGTGACAAACTTTTTTCATCAAAAAATATGAGATAGTAATCTATAGTTGCAATTGGAAGTTTAAATTTTGAAATCGGAATCCTGATCAGAGAGCTCAGTGAAGTTATTCATTATTCCAGAAAGAGCTTATGTAATTAGAAACCCTGTTCTACTTAACTTTTCATTTTTTTTTCTTTTTTTGTAAATTATCGTTAAATTTCTATGTCAATAAGTTTGATTTAATTTAAAGTTAAACTGCTGTTTAAATGGCATTCATTTCAACAACTTAGAATTTTGTCTAGCACTTTAGAGGAGATTGCTTGCAATGGTTCGGAATCTATTTTAAATAAAATGTTCAAGTTTAATTCACCTTGATATGCAAAAAGTGATCATAAAGTGATGAAACGAATAAAATAATTATTTTTTCTAAATTTTTCACCATTTGTTAAATTATATCTGATAGTTGAAGCACATTTTTATTATGATTCTTGCTATTTTCATGAAAATTCAACTTTTCAGATTTTTATATTAATTAAATTTATGATAGTTTCTGAGAAAACCGATGAATCTTATTCAAAATAACGAAGACAGCAGGTGCAAAATAAACCACTGCTATAAAATAAAAATTTTAAATAAATAGTTTAAAATATATATAAATTTTAATTATATTATATAAAATTATTTTATTTAAAATTATATGAAAAATTAAATCAAATCAATTTAATTATATGATAAATTAAATCAAATCAAATAAAAAATTTGTAAAACAAAATACTGAGAAGCAAAAAATTTATTTGATTTTTTATATAACAAATATTTTAATTTCCTAAATTAAAAATTAGTTAAGTTTCTATTTTAATTTCAATGGAATAATTCAAACTTAGTGAAATTTCTCACTGGGTAAATATTTGGCGATTTCATTGGCGACTTTTCGGAAACACGGAATGAGTGCCATCGTTTAAATGACGGCTGCTAGCAACCCAAGTTGGTTAGTAAGGGGCAAGCGAGCAAGCTCTTGTCATGAGCCATTGATTAGACACATGAGACTGGTCGCTTAATAAGCGGGTGGGGGCACCCTCCTGGACCCCTAAATACAGACTAACCTCCCCTCCCTTCATGCCCGGGCAATCTCTTCCCGCATGTTGACAGAATTCAATTGCGAAGGCTCTCCCTTGTTAATAGATTCACTTTCGCCACTCTACCCACCCCGCCACCCCGGGTAGTAGGTGGGTTGATCGGAAACTTGTGGTGTGAATTTGAAAGACTCCTGGGCATTCGCGCTTCAATCACCTGAGAATTGAACGCCTGGTTAAATGCCCCTCACACTAGAGGCACCACATTGTTCTTGGTGGCCTGGGCCATTTGCAAGTTATTCTTTCGCTTGTGATGATTTACGTTGAATAAATACACGTTCAAAAGGTTGGGAGCGGAATCTTCTGAATATTAGGATTGTTTAACACTTAGAAAATCTGTTTTTAAATTTTTATGTACACATTAAAGCCTATACACTTAGAAATGTAACTAAATTTCATAGACTTTTATGAAAATATATTTTATAAAATCCTTAAAAAATATATTTACTCAACACAAAAACAGTTACATTTTGATATTTTAAGGCACTGTAGGCCGCATATTAATGAAATTGTTTTAAGTGTAATATAATAAGGGGACCATTTTGATCTTACCAAAGATACTGATACTGATTCGGAACATATTGATTGAAGATCTTCCATTAGTGCGTGGTATGTCTGGAGAAAAATGTGTCCACAGGAGGTTTGAATTTAGAATGTGGTAGATTGTATTTATTAATTTAAATACGTGGAAATAGACAAACGAAGGTAATGGCTGTAAATCGACAAGGAGTTCATATACGTCTGCTTTAGCTTGGTAGTAATAAAGGATTTTCCTGTATCTGTAAAATCTGAAAAATAAGATTTAAAAGCCTTGTTAACTGATGTGTTCGAAGGCAGTGGCACTGAGAGATCTTTTGTAGACCAAGCATTTGGAGGGTCTAATATCCTTCTCTGGTATGAAGGTTTAATCTGAAACACATGCTATTTTGTTTTTGACCTTGAACATCATTGAAGTGATGTAGTTAGTATATTGATATGAGTAAATGATTAAAATTACATACCAAAAGTATAAATGCCGAAAATTCACAAATGAAATCATGCATTTAGATTTTTGTTATGCTTCATTAACACAAATACTGCTCCTAAATTAATAGTGAAGTCTAAAAAGTCTAAAACTTAATAATTTTGATAGTTTCTTGAGTATTCTATTCCAGAAAATCTAGATGCATGTTTTTGAGGGACTATTTAATGAATTCTTGGAATGTGGCTTTTGAGAGTTTGCCTAAAGAGACAGCACAAGTGGAAGCACACTGTTTAGTTTTATCTATGATTCCATTTTTCTTAGAATCACTACCGATAATGATCGAGTTTTAAACGAGTAAAATTACAATTCAAAACTTTGCTTATTATTACATTGTTTAAACATTTACATTGCATAATTTACAGTATTTATCTAAAGTATTGATCATGGATTTAAAAATCTAAATACCATTATCTTTAAGGGACATCCCTTTAATGTAATATAATTGTTCATGATGATAATACTCCTATCATTATAAGCGTATTATCATGTTTAAATTCAGTTTAAACTTTTGAAACCGTCATGCATTGATCGAAGATTTAAACATTTTAGATTTCCCCTTTCACATGCTGCTATGCAATGCCTTATCTGCTTAATATTGGGGCAACTGTTTTGATAATAGGTTATCCTTAACAGTAATCCGAGGGTAATTATTACTCACCCAACCAACAAGATTAATGATATATTATTTTAGTGTCTCAACGATACTCCCAGAATACACTGATCCAATTTACATTTTTGATATAGTTTTTGTGTATGTAATGATAATGTTTCTTTCTTTAATTTAACCGCTATTTACTTACCCAATACAAAATATCTCTCTAAATTAAAAAAGATACTTTACCTTCTTTTACGGAAGATATATAAGAGCCCTTTAAAAAATCTGATTTGGCTAATGAATCTGATCTGATTTTGAATCTGATTCGCCAAAAGTAAATTTAGTTTATCTACTTCAATATATTCTGAGTAAATAATGACTTTTCAATATATATGTGTGGCACCGGCAGTTATTTGTTTCAATAAACATATGCCTAAGTTAAATACATTACATTACATTACAGAAACTATTTAGTTCTTATGTTAAATATAAGCAAAAGGTATTTATTGAACATAAATTACTTCAAATAGCACAATACTGTTTGTTAAACACAACTGAATATTTTGACTAGTAACTTCTAGAATTTATATTGAAATATTATTCATTCCTATAAAAAATAACAAAATACTTTGGAAGTATTCTTTGATTTATATTGAAAGGCGAGTTACTTTTGGTGGAACTAATTTATATGATAGATATATATATATATATATAGTGTAAACATTCCTTTTGTAAAAATCAAATCCAAAGCTAATCTATTACTTTTCACTCAAGCAGTTGATTGTGAGTGGTCTCATTTAATATAAATTAATTTTTTTCAAGAGATACTTTTTTTTCATAGGGACAGTTTTTCAATTCAAACGGGAAATAGTAAAGAATAATCATGCGAAAATAATAGAATTTTTATGGCTTTCATAATTGCATAAATAAGTTAGACAGATAACATGATAAGTAGAAATTTTTATTGTATTTAGCCCTTGTATTTAACCTCGATAAACAAAAGATACTGCAGAGATTTTTCATCTTGCTATTTGCAATAAATTTAACTTTTAGTTGCATGGATTCCTGTTTAAAAGCGTTTTCAGCTCCATTTATTGACATTTGCCACTCACATCCAAAATTAAAAACATTTTATTTAATTTAGCACACCATATCGACAAATCATTAAAATCGCCGAAGGCTTCACATTCTTCAATTCTAAATGTTGTATTCTAAATAAAATGTTGTGTGTTCATATTGTAATTCTAATAAATATTCCCTAAAATATATTTCCATTCTTTATAATTGGAAAATAAGTGAATGCATTGTCATTCATGTGAAGAAGCAATTTATTATTACAATACTATATTAAACAAATTTATTTTAAATCTGAGCTTAATATTATCAAGATTTTTCAATTTATTGTCTAATTTTCTGAAATGGTCTTCATATGTAATTTTATGGATAGATGATATCCTCGCACTGAGCATAATAATAAGATACATTTTTCTTATTACGTACTTTAAGGTTTAAAAAACTTAATTTAACTGAAGTTCATTAAATGAAAACAATCGTTTTATGTATAATGTTGTGTTGCAACAATTTAATTTATTCTTTTCATAATTGCTGCAAGAGAAAAAAATGGAAAAAATGAAATTAAAGGGCAGCTTTTCCTTCGAAAACCATCATCTGGAGTCCATGAATGTGCAATGCTTAAAGTTGCGTGAGTCAGTTACGGTTAAATAATAATGCGTGCAGTCCACGTCCGAGCAGGAAAGCCCTTTCAACAGGAGGGAGATGTGCAGGGAAAGCAACATCCAAACCAGCAATCAGAGACAAGGATGCGGATCATTTCGAAATCTCGCAAGACGTACCTGCCACCCCCTGTTTTTTTTCCCTTTCATTCAGTTTTTAGGGTTACTGTATTTATAGATGAGTTGCTTTCTTCGCCAAAATGCAAAATAAGCATCGTAATTTTAATTCGTTTTTTCATCTTTTGATTTCCAGATTATTTAAAAACTGATTAAATTTTCCTATCATTTTCAATTAATACATCAGTTACAAAATCATTTTCCAGTGAATAAATTATCAGTATTAAAATTTTAAACCTCAAAATTCTACTCTGAAAAATTCTGTTAAAAAAATTTAAACAGAATTTTTAACGTATTTATTTTCCTTTTAGTTTAAAAATATTTCAAACATTACATTAATTGAAATTCATTCCGATTAAAGAAAAAATATTTTTCTATAATCAGTATAATTTCCTAATGTTTTAAGAACTGCGCGTTATATTTAATTTGTTGATTAAACTTTGTTTATTTGAATTATTTGAAATTGTTGTTGTGATGTTAATAACTTAATAATTGAAATTTAAAATTTATTTTTCATGTAATAGCACATTTTAATTGAATTTTCAATCATATTATTTATTAGATACTAATTGTTTTGAATATTTCAGCTCCTTAGTTGTATTTAAAACTATATATATAAAGTATCAGTTATTTTTTGTAGCATTATTTAAACAACTGGTAACCTTCTAATTTATTAAAAATAAGATTAAATTTATTTCTTGCAAAAGTTTAGCCTGGGAACAATTATTTTCTCTTACAAATTTTGATTATTTTGGTGTTTCAAATAATTAAAATTTAAAGTTTATGTTTCAAAATTATTTTTTATTGATCATATCACAATTATACAAATAAAAAATTATGTACAATTATATCTCAAGAACTTAAGAAATCACTATGCTAGATTTTATGAAAACTATTATAAAATATATTCTTTAAATTATATTTTATAAATATAATATATAAAAATTATATTTATGTTTTTAAATATTATGATAATTATATTAAAAACATTATATTTTTTTAAATATTATGCTTTATTTTAAGAAATTTCCTAATTCAAATATATATTAGTTACTTCATTATATTAGTTACTTTCTTTTAGCATTAAAATTCATCAAATAACATTAGCATCAGAGCATCATTAACATCAAATGTTTTAATTCCTAATTTTCTGTGCAATTAAAATTATATTTTTTTAATACTGTACAGTTAATTTATTTCTGGTGTAGTTTTATTTCTCTGAATCAAATATTATTCACTTTCTATGAATTGTTGTCCCATTTTTTACTACATTTTACTATATATATATATATAATTTATTAAAATTAAATCCCTTTATCAAGTCTTATAAAAAGAATTTGATACAATTTCTTTTATTTGCGCCAAACTGGGCAAGAAATGAAATGATATGACAGACTGAAATAAACGAGTAAAATAACATCAAGAAGAACACGTAATTTGAAACTCGCCAACATTTTTCGGAGAGATCGCATATCTTAGCGAGTTTAAACGTCCCTGTAATTTAGTTCAATTTGAAAGAACTTAAAAGAGTGATATATATTTTAGAGAAGAGTGTTCCTTGTACTTTAAGTGCACGGAAACAATCTGGGTAAAGTTGAACTCAGAGAGGAAGATATTTTTAATGTCAGAAAGGAACCATTTATCTGCAAAAGTTTGTATTTTTTTACAGAAAAACGTTTCTATGAATCGTATTCAATAATTTATTTAAATAATAACCAAACATTAAACATGAAAACTAAAAGTTAGTTAATATTAAAAAAACAGCTTATTTTCTTTAAAAGAAGCATTTTTTATGATTCCGTATTTAAAATATATTTCAAACATTATATAAGGCGAATCATAAATTACAAAATATGATGTATATTACAAATCTTCATGTATAATTAAAAATTTATTTATTTAATTTTCATGTATGCATTAAAAATTTTATTCTCATTTAATTCCTTGTATACGTACAGAAAACCGAATACTAATAATTTATTGGACTATAAAATCTGGCAGATTTATAAATTCTGCTTTTAAAAAATTAAAGTCAAAGTAGTTAGCAAAACTTCATAATCTTAAAAAATTGACATACAATTCAAAAACGAAATGTACTTAATTTATTTCTTCTTTATTTTATTTTCTGGATTACAGATTATTATTTTTAAATTTTTATTAATAAATTAAATGTCTCTTAAAAATTTATGCATAACTATAAAGCCAAGAGATAAACTCTTTTTTAAATTTCCTTTTGAATAATACATAATTTATTTCCACAAAAAAGATGCAGTAAAAATTATTTTAAGTAAGTCATTTCTTTAAAATAAAATCCCAGTGAACCAAAGTAAAAATTAAGTTTATTTAAATTTGCTATTTTGATATTACATACAATATAAAGTAATTTTCGAGAATTTTTCTTAATTTTGTCTTTATAACAGATAGTGAATAATTTTAAAAATCGTCTTTCAAGTAAAACGATGTTTATTTAACTTTTCGTCAATTTTATATTAATATTAAGTATTTTAATGTGTAAAATTTCAAAATTGAAATGTGTTTTAACATTTTTTATGCATTATTCAAATTGGGTCTCTTTTTCAGCAAGTGTTCCCCTAAAAATAACTCAATTGTGATAAAAAATGAAATCATTATTTTATCAGAATTGATTTTGCATTTAAGGCAAAAAAATAAATAAATAAACTCAAAACAACTCAGAAACATTTTACTAAACAAGATTTTTGTTGAAATTTAAATGAAAATTACCATTTAAAATATTTCTACTAATTTAAGCTTACATTCATATAAATGTATATATATATGTGAAGTAGACCTGAGCGTTCTCAACTATTTCAAATATCGCGAGCTCACGCTTATGAATTATTTTCTTTTTTTTATAATGCGGTTAACACTTACACTACAGGATAAAGAGTGATGATATTAATAATAAAAAAAGAGTGAAAAAGTGATAATATATCCGGGGTCGATTGCCTAACACCCCCGTGAGCTTACATTTATCTCGATTTTAGAGCATTTCTCTCACAGCAGGATAGAGCTCCAATGTAAGGCGAAGAGTTGCCGGTATGACAGACGAGTTTCTCGTGGCATTTTGTGCGAGATGTATTTTTTTCTTGCTTTTAGCTTTTGAAAAGTGAATTCCGATTCATCCACTCTCTTGAAAGGGAACTTACAAAGAATCAGATATAATGAATCTAGAACCCGTTTGTTATTTAATAGTATTGTAGGAGGTTTCGGAGGAAATCGATGGGTAATTTGAACCATTACTTATGGTGATTCTCTGAATTTAAAACCATAATTGTAACAAATGTTGGAGTCCCATGACAAAATTCTCTTTATATCTCTGACTTTAGTTAATACTTTTCAAAACATAATTTTACATAATCCTTGATTTTAAAGAAAAATATAATTTATGGAGAAAAAAGTTAAAATTTATTTTTTGTAGAGCTGTATAATTTTTCCTATTTTGATATAATTACTGACTGAAAAGACTTATATTTAAAATTTCTGGCATTAATTAATAAATAAATATGAAATAAACATGTTAGAATTTTTACTTAACATTTACGAAAATTTATGTTAATTAATTTAAGAAGTAAATAAAAAAAATTTATCCCGAATGTGATTTGACATATGCAAAAATGTTTAAGGTTTGTAATTCTAAAAAAAAATGTAAGCTTTTATCAAACTGCAATGCATATTAGCATTGATCCAAATGTTTATTTAGAAAATGAAATATTCAATCTTGTGTTTCATGAATCCAGAATATTTTACTTTTTATTCCTAACAAAAGCCGTTCTGTATCTTCTTATAGCCATTAAAAAACTATATTTTGAGTATAATGATATTTTTCATGTGCGCATTATCACTGACATTTTAAATGTATAAATTGAAAATGAAGATTAGACTTAGTTCTTCAGTACAAAATATACAGATATGGTGCAATATTTTTTATTTTTAATCCATTACATAAATATAACACACATGAAAAATTATGTCTATTTAAATAATTATACACATTTTTAATCATTAATAATGCAAATAAAAGGCATTCTTAAAATTAAAGCATTATCATTTTATTTATCATTCATGAAATTGCTTCTAATTTTAGTTTTATAATAACGCTTTATAATTTCAAAATTTAAATGAAAGTTTTTTTTACTTAAAACAGTTTCTCAAGCTAATTTTGGTAGATATTTTTTCCTTTTATTATTATTAATAGTCTTTACGTTATGGTTAACTATATAGCCTTTTTGCTAAATGGTTTAATATTTATTTAAAAGATTTATTTCAGCTTATACATCTAAAAGTTAAGTCAATTTTAAGGTTTAAATTTGTTACTGACGATCTTTGCATAAATAGTTATTATTAAGCATGTTTAGTTTTATATTTGATTAATAAGTACTCTATAATGGATAACTAAAAAGCTCAAAATAATTATAGAGCTTTATGGACCATCTAACTCCAAATTATTTTCGAAAGACTTTCCTAACATGAAATTTTACGTTATTAAGCCGTATTTTTATGTCGCAAGGAAGCAGAATCAGCAAATTTTGTTATAAACGTTGCGACAAGAACCATTTGAATATTTAAGGAACTAATAATTATTGCGAAATTTTCATAAAAGCGGAAAATCTATCTTTCGTTTCTCAATAGTTGCTAGGATTATAATTGTTAGGAGATAATCATTCTTTAGAAAGCTACTATATTACATGAAATAACATAGTAGTATGCTTTTATATATAACATTAGGAACATTTCTATCTAATTGGTAGAACCGAACTAATAGGTACAGGAAATAATGTTGGTGCAACAATAACAGTGCAAAAGTATAACTTTTCTCATAAGTTATCGAATTAATTTAATAGAATTTGTTATGTAATTTATTTTACTTGAATTATTCGCTTTTATTCATATTTTTTTCAATAATGATATGTAATCACACTAAATAAATTAGATGTAACACTAATTAATCAAAATGTTAGAGTAGTGGATAAACTCAAGAGAAGTGGATAAATTTTTCTCTAACAGAATTTTTGTATGAATATATATCTTGTTATTTGGTTAAAATTTAGTCTTCATTGTATCATTTTTTATTAAATAGTTAATGATGACATTTCTAAAAATCATTATTTTGAACTTAATTTCTTTGTATCTGAAAAAATGTACATCTGTTTATAGAAATTAGACTTGTATCAGTAATCTGTATATATTATTTTATGCATCCTCCCCCATTTTGATAATAAAAGAAAATATCCGACAGTTGAATAAAAGAAAAAAGAGAGAAAGTGATTATAAGAGCAATGGAAGATTAAAAAGAAAAAGACGACGAGGGAGGGAAAAAAAGTACGAGAAGACGACAAAAGAAAAAGAAAATTAGAGGTGCTTCACTGCAAGTTCAAATCGCTAATGTCATTTTTAATCCTAAAACCCCCAATACTAATGGGAATGCCAGAGAAAAAAAAGCAAATAAGCCGAATAAAAGCCCAGAAAGCTGTCGATGAAAAAGTATCCTCGAAGAATTGCTTTTTTTTTCTTTTTCTTATTCTTAAGACTAGAAATGCTTTTTAAATATTAAAACATTGCTTCTTTAATGGGTTTCATTTCTTTATTTCTGTCATAACGAAATGTATTTATCTCTTGTCGCTAGTGTTTCGTAATTCGGTTATAATGGATCGTCGAATTAACAACGGGAGACAATTTGGAATTTTTTCTTTTTTTTTTTCGAGCAAAAATGGGTCGATTTAGTGTTAGAAAATCAATCAGTTGGATGAATAATTTTATTTCATATACTGATTTATTATTTTATTATGTTTTCCCTGTTTACAAATGCGGAAGTAAATTCTTCTTGTCATACATGAGGTTATATTTCTCACTGAAAGTATTTAAAGTGCTCACTCATTCTTTTTAAAATAGTTAGATATTCTCTTAATTTAGCAATATATGTCTTAATATATCATTAATAAATTTTTGGACGAATCAGAACAAGGATTACTTTATACTTAGTGTATGTAACTCATTTTGATTTATTCATCTAATATTATAAAAAATGACTTATTTGAATTTGATGAAAACACTTTATAAAGTGGCTTTCTTTTGCTTATTTACAGATTCCTTTAATCTTGCTCTGTTTCTTTTATTGAATAGTCAATAATGTAAGAAATAATCAAAAGAAAGTAAATCAAAATTGATGAAAATTAATACATGATAAATCCTTCCTAAATGTAAAAGAAATATTTTATCTGAATTTATATTCAACTGAGTATTCATTAGAAGAAACTATAATCTTTGATGTTTGCATTTGAAATAAAGTTTATTTCATTTTACAGTCATTAGCTAAAGTTTCCCCGTCGGGTAAAAAAGGAAACTTATACTTGAATAAAGTTTCAATGGAATTAGGGAATTATTGCTGTACAGATGAATAAATAAAATTTTAAAGTCAGAATTTTTCATGTCATTCTTGGTAAAAATTAAATAATTCTAATGTTTTCATCTTTTATAATTTTCATATCTGCCATGAGTTATTTTATTATTTTCATTTTTTAAAATTGCAAATTGTTTTACAGTCCTAAAAAAAATAGTTCTTCCTTTCATATTCATTCCTTCTTTTATTTTTAATTAATAACCGTTTATTGTTGTCCTCGCTCAATATAAATTCATTATATGAAATATTTAATGCAATATAGATAAGCAGTCTTGAAATTTTAAACTTTTAAATTATTTATAGACAGTCATATCCATGCAGTTTTTTATACTGGTTGAATACTTCATATTTAACATAAAAATATTTATTTTGCTTTATATTTAACAATTCAAATGTAAATAATATGTACAATAACTTATGTAGTTTTATTTGTTTGTTAGCAGGGGAAAATACACAAGATTGAACCAACCCTTTCATAATTTAGATTGCTCAATGACCCTAAACCAAAGGTTGTTCATTGTTAATCTTTACCATCTCTGATGAATACAGAATGTATCTTGACAAGTAAGCTTAAAAGACTGCCTGTGGTCACTAATGCTCTATTTATACTCGCTTAGTTTGCCAACGATTATACTCCACTAGGAAGGGTCAAGCCCTTCACTACAGGGTCTGGAAATGATGGACTGAGACCACCGAGATCGGTAGAAGTTTGTGATATTATCTGAAAACTAGAATATTTATATAAGCCTTTGTGATTACTTTAAAATAAAACATCATATTAAGTATTAAAATTGATTGTTGGAATTTGATTTAGCAAATATATAAACTATAATTATTAATTATTATTGAAATTAATAATCCAAAATAATTGATTTCATTAATTTCTTAATGACCTTGAAATTAAGGTTGTTTTATTTTTTAAAAAAAATTTCTTTTAGTTGAGAATTTTAGTTTTAATTCTTTCAAAATTTGTCTTTTATCAGGAGTTTAAATATTTCATATCATGTACATTAAAATCAGACAGTAAAATTGTGATAAAACTAATTTGAATTTTCTTAACAAACCTATTTTTGGATTCTTATAAATTTAATTAAATTTCAATATTTTGAGTTGAGGTAACTAAAAATTATAGTAAACAGTTATTAATTAAATGAGAAAAGTACTTTTCCTAGAGTTTATTTTATTTGAAGTAAATTGTACTGTTTCAAATCATAATTGAAATCTGAATTAAATATTATGCACTTTGATTTATCAGTTTTTATTAATTCATGTGTCAAAAAGCATCATATACTTAAATTATTAGTATATCGCATTAATTATAGAAAATGTTTTTAAGATATACAGTACTGTGAAACCAAATGATTGAAATTGCAGTAAAGAATTTCGACAAAGCATTCTTATTGGCACAGGTTTATTGTAGGAGATAATACATGTCATTAAAAAATTACAGATAATATGGAATATTATTTAACATATTAATATCAATTACGATACAAAATAACAGTTAAGTTCTTTTTTTCAAACTTGGCAAAGCTACTGAAATATAAGTGAATACATTTAAGTGTAGAGAATATTGTTGCTATATAGATTTATCTTCCCATTCAATCATTAAAAACATGAATGTAATCTTAGAAACTGTGGAAATATTGCGAAAGAAAAATAAATAATTGCTTAGGATTGAAATAATCTACAAGTCTCAGATTTGTGATGTAAATTATATCTGGAAATACCTAACATACTAGACTAATTTACTATTATGTAAACTGGTGAGAATTTAATTACAAATACAATCAAAGTGTATTATAATCTCAAAAGCATCTATTAAAAGCATAAAAAGCAATATGTATTACCCTGTGATCAATAAAAAAATAAATCACATTACTCAAAAATAATTGTGAGTGATGTGATTAGTTTACAGAAGTGAAGAATTTATGTTTCAGTTCTGCAGATTTGCATTCAAAATATATCTTTGATCAGACAAAAATTAATAAAATTGCTTTTGCATATAATAATTTTCATAAATTTTTATCTCGGAATTGGGAAAAATATCTCACAAATGAATGATATATAAATGTTTAGTTGAATTGGTTGAATAATAAGATTTAATGAAAACTGGAGAGAAAAGAGCAATGGAAATGTGTAGAATTTTAAATAATACATAAAAAATTTAAATGGAATAAAAAGTAAACAAATATATATATATAATATTAAATTCACCAAATTGTTGATTTGGATAATATATTATTGATATGATAAGAATTCCATTGCCAGGAAAATATTTTTATCCTTCAGAAAATTCACATTACTAGATAGATTACTGACAGTCAACACAAACAGAATTTTCCCCGAACTCTTAGGACTTTTTTAATAAAATTATATTAAAGATTCTAAAACTAAGATAATTTTTTTATGTGTATAGGACTTAAGTCTTGTTGAAAATTTGTCACCATACGATCCAATTAGACAAATGTAATTTTATAAATTTTACTATAAAGTGTGTAACTCCGTATAATATATGAAAAATATCATGTGTACCTTTCATCAACAACATAGATCTTTAAATGCGTCTCTTTGAATTTTGTTCCCATTTTAATCTATTATTCTAATTTATTTGTTTTGTCGGAATTCGAAAGCCTGTGTGTAAATTCAAGCTATTATTACCTAAATAATTCACAGTTTAATCGCACATCATGAAATTATTGTTATGACAAATGAGCATATTAAGTGTCTCAGATTGCGCTTTATACAAATTTATGTGAAAATTATAACCAACATTTTCGGTGAAATTTCCATGCTCTATTCATGTTAATAGGTTGGAATAGTAATATTCTTCATGATATCAATGTGGGAAATTTGGCAACAATTGAATTAGGATGGTTTTGGAACTCTTAAAAGAAAATTTGTTGTATAGCTCAAAATACATTGAATAATTAATTAGAATTAATGCTTAGAAAGAGAAAGAATTTTGAAGAATAGTGTTATCTGAAGAGAAATCTTAGATAACTACATTTTTAATTATGAAAAATGAGAGCCATGTAGTCATATAATTTAATTAAACTATTATTGACTATGTTAACGGAATTAATAGCATCATGATATCGTATTTACAAATAGAAGAATTACATTTGGTACTTTCTTAAATTTTTGGACCAAGATAATGTATTAATACATTAAAAATTTATACTGAATATTGTATAATATAATATTTTCGAAAATAATAAATATAAAACGTAATATATAATTATATCCGAAAAGAAATATTTATGTTATTTGAAATACTTTTATGTAAATTTATTCTATTTGACATAAAAATATGAATTTAATAACTAAGAAGATGAATTTTAAAATGCTTAAGAATTTAAATAAAGATTGTGATAAAAAATTAGTGAATTTATAATAATTATTAAATTAGAGTAGTAATAATTATGTATATATATATAATATATATATATATTCAATACCCATTCATTTTGTTCATCTTTTTAAAAAATAATGAGGAACACCTTTTCTAAATAACTACTTTCTTAATATTCTAATTTATTATACATACTAAATATAACATTTATCTGAAAATAAGTGAATCGCGTAATTTGTGAATTTAAAAAATTTAAAAATTCTCTTATAAATGTTATTATAATCAATTTACCACTGAAACTTATAAAATTATATTAATTATTCGAGTTCAGATCTAAAATTCCTCGTTTTTTGATGAATTCCTTGTTTGGTGATGAAATGAAAAAAAAATTAATAAAACACCTAAAATTTACAATTAATTTTGACTTGAAACGAGAAAGAACTTTAACGAATACCGATGAAAAATTAACTAATGAAAAAAAAATCTAGAACTTTCGTTATTTGTTTGGAAGACAAATGGCAAAATAATGTGTATATATATAAATCCTAAAAAGAAGTTTATTCGTTTCAATTAACGATTTTTCTTTCTTTTCTGTAAAAGGTTATTTCTCTTTGTATTGTACAGATATTTTTCATTTCATTTTTTTTTAATTTTTAGGTTCTATTCATTCAAGAAATTAAAATCTCATGAAGTCATCGCCATTAGTAAAGGTATTTTTTTCACACGTGTTTCAGAAATTTCGTGTCCTGATATCAAAGCCATAATATATTATTCGCTTCACTTAAACTCGCCAATAGTTGGCACATCATACAACAAACTAACGCATTCGGCGTAATTTCCTTATTGTTGAGACGCCAACGGATGAATGATTGAAAGGTTTGAAGAGTGCCAAAAGAAGTGTCCCTCATATGTCTACAATGCTCTACCTCGAAAAAAGTAAATATAAAAAAATAACTCAATTAATCTTCGCTTCTTCATCAAGGGGAAATTTCATGATGACTGATTGCGATATAAAAGCCGTGTACATGTCAGTTCAATTAAGAAATATAGAAGTCCATTTCTTGCTTCTTTTTTTTCTTTAAAAAAAAAGTGCTTGCATGAGAAGCAGCCTGTGTGATTGTTTCTTTTCACTTCATTTTCGCGTAGCTGGTGATATCATTAAATAGAGAAGAAAAGGACAGCTATAACTTCATTATTGAGATAATATATAATTGCTGCCGGAGAAGATTATTTTGTTCCGTTGATAGTGTAATTTAAATTATCTTTTTTACTTTTTATTTCTACTTGATTTCATGATGTATCAAATTTACAAAAATACAATTTGTGCTTCAAAGAAATTGTAAAAAATGCTTAAAATACTTGATGAAAAAGAATTTTTTAAGCAAAGAGAAAATAAGTAAGTTGACAGTTAGACAGAGTAATTTTGGAAATACGCTCACAAAAGGAAATAATTTAAAGAATATTTTCTAATTAAGTACGATATATATCAAGTTTTTTTAGATTAAATTTTCTTATACTACAAATATCATTTTGCTTTAACACTTAGAAAAATGTAAGATATTGTCAATGACTTGACAACTGAATCTTTTAGATATAATCCGCATTATTTTAACGGTTCTTATCTTTGCTTTTCAAAATCCAATAATTCTCAAAATGTTTTGTAGATTCAATAACTCGATTAATAGGAAAAAAATGTAACAATTTAACTCTTAAGTTGAGGACATATATTCTGTTAGTTAAATTTAAATTAAATTTTTTATAACAATAAAGATACTAATTTGATTCTTGAATTACTTTTTTTATTTCTAGATTGTATTCGTTGGTTTTCTATAAAAGATAATGTGACATTTAGTTTTAAATTCTTCCACATAATTTCAAACATTTTTAAGTTATTTCGGTTTTTCAGCACAATATTTTTCTGATTTTTACCATGAAATTATAGAACAATCATTAAACAAATTTATTTTTATGTATGCAAAAATAAGGATGTATGCCGTGGGGAAAGTAGTAAATCAAATTCATAATTTCATTTATTTAATAAATCTTAAATATTCATGAAAAGTGGATGTTTAAATTCAAGAACTCTTAAAATAAATCATAAAACTTTCTTTAAATTTTCATTATTCTGATTCTAAAATTAAAAGTTATTATTAATCTGATAATAATAATAATAATGTGTTACATTAGTTTAAAAACAACAAAAGAAAGGGTTGTTTGCTAGTCACACACAAAGACTATTTGTTTACTTTGCAAGCAATAAATTAAAACCATGCGAGTAAGAAATTGCAATTATATTTTTCTTTCAAATATATAACAATTTAATTAAATCATTAGTTATATAAATTTACAATACTTATTTAGAAAATCAATTCTCATCTTTTTAATACATCCAATTTATTTTTTCTTAATATCTTGTAAAGAATATAAAAATTTGTAGAGTTTTGATATTCATCTGAAATTAAAAATTTTAATATTCAAATATAAGTACTCCTATATTTTATTCACATAATTCTTTGGCAAACATTTCTAAAATTAATGGCATTCGTAAAATTTTACGCCAAAAATATTTTGGAACCCACATGATTTTAAGGTATTCAAAGCTTCTAATACTAACTATTTTTAATGGATTAATAAAATTGAATACCAAGCATACCTGGTTATACATAACTAAACATTGAGAGTTTTGCATTAGGAAGATCACCTAATTGGGGTATAAGCTTCACAGCCCATAGCTCTCAATCAAGAAACTGTAGAATCTAGATATAGATATTGTAGGCATTGGCCTCTCGATGGGCTAAACTAAATTCTGTGGCTCTGTGCCAAAGAGTTCAGTTTACTAATTATTTTTAAGAACTATTATGTCAGTCAATTAATAGTAAATTTAAAGAATAACTCTAAAGAGTTGCAAAAATTAGTTGGTTAGGTTAAATTATGATGGACATTTTTGGAGCTCTATGCTCAAAAAATTAGTGTAAACATTTTCTTTTGTAAACTGTGCTCCACGCTTTATTAATGTTTTATCACTTATAAAACGCACACGTTCTATGTATATACCATTTTAATAGAAATTATTTATTTATATAACGTTTAACATTATTAATGGGACGAAAAGTACAATTAAGTATATATTTAAAACTAAAAAGGAATTTTAGTTCTTCCAAAAATTTGTCACTTAAATTATTTTTTTATATACCAGCCACTGAATTTTATTTAAACTGTCTAAAAATAAATATCAAATAAATGTTTAACAAAATTAATTTCTAAATAATTTAATATATTCCCATTTCTTTTAAATAAGGATATAAATTCAGTAAAACAGAGTCATAGTTGATAATAACGATGCTAAGAAGAACGTTTTACTGAATAAAATGTTGCTTAAAATCAACTATTTGAATACAAAAAGAAAATATGAGAAAAAATATACAAAATTTAATGTTACTCTTCAGGTAAACATTAAAATCGTATTACATTTCTTTTGATTTTTGTTTTGGATACAAATATTGTAGAAGACATTGATTGTTCCGATGCAAACGTTGTCTCTTTTATAGTTTTCCTTTTCTTTTTTTCTTCTGGGCATTATTTCCCTTTTGCAGAACTGTGCTGTAGGTCGATTTACAAGTCACACAGGGGCAGACAATCCTTGTACGGGTGTAATGAGGCATTCTATCTGTAGCAGTATACTCAATTGCACCCCAAGTAGGGAAAAAACCAGGAACAAAAGCCAGAATTCGAAGAGATACTGTTGTCCAACCATAAAAAAAGTGAAACCTGCCTGGCAAAGATTTGAAAGAAAAACCCGATTATTCTACATCATTGACTTTGGTTGATACTTGGAACATCTCATCGTTATTGTTAAAGCAAGAGAAGATACAAGTGTTCCATTTTGTTTCGTTTCTTTTACCATCCTCGATTTTTCATTTTTCTTTTTTTTCAGTCAGAAAGGGGAAGTTCATGGGGAGAAACATCTATCTTGAAAAAAACAAGGATTCTTTTTCCGGACCGCATATCTGAAAAGGTACTGAGAGGAAGTCTTTCTACTATTTGGAGATGTACCTTTTATGTGATACTGTATGGGCTTTTGAAGTTACATGCGGGTCAAAATTGTCTCATATTTCAATTGCACAAAGGTGAGAGGTCACAGTTTTCTTGGGTGCAATAGTGAGGCGAGGATAAGACTTGATTTTGGTCAATTGAACTTAAGAGATTTGAAGGGCGATACAAGTGGTAGAATAACATGGATTATATCTCATCAGTGTAAAGAGATCCTATACATGGCTTAGACTTCTCGGATTCTATTTTATATTATAATAAAAAATAATAAGATTTAGTGCCTAATAAAACTAAGTTTTATCCTTTTTTATCATATTTTTATTGTTTTTATTACTGAAAATAGTAAAATTTATACTTAAAAAAACTGCTTCTAGACATTCATTAATCTTAATTGGAAGTGTTCAAATGATTTATTCTATTGCCACTCTGTTTCCCACTTTGGAATAAATGCATAAAAATCTTCCTTGACATATCAATCCCTATATTAGTGTGTTACGGAATTTAGTTATCTCTTACTAAGCATTTCATTCTATTTTGATATTTAATCTGTATTCAAATTTAAATAGACGCAAAAAAAGAAAAGTGCAGGTTTCTTCTTAATGGCTTTTAGTTAGTAAAGAAAATTCTCATGTGTTTGAATTTCTCAGTAATAAATCATTACTTTAGCGGAAAATTTTTTATATAAAAACTTGAAAGTTGTATAATTTTTTTCAGCGCTAAAATTGGAAGTGTGCAATACAGTTCGTGTACCTTACTATTCTAACTTATTCATTTATAATTCAAACCTATGCATTTATGCAGCATGAAAGTTAAAGAAACACTATCATATAGTTTATGCAACAAAAGTTTCATATCACTTAACTATAATGAAGGTTTATCATAATAAAGTTAGTATTTCATTATAACAAAATTTTTAAGTGTTATTTATATTAAAATTTTCATTTAAAGGAATTCCTATTGATTTCCTATGAATTCCGATCATTTATTCCATTGCGAGATTAATTTCATAGGAGATTTCGATTAAAGTTTTGAAAAATTAGAAGACATTTTCTTTAAATATTTCAAATTTTATAAAGCGCGTTATCCGTTGAAATAACTTTTCCAAATTGTTAAATAAATCCTTACAAAGCTATTCTCTTGTTGCCTGTACACTCTTAAAGTGATTCGAAATCCACCCAATCACCGTATGCAAAAAGTGACGAACAACCCAACAAGCCTCATACTATCTAAATCAAACCACTAACCACATTAGTCAAATGGAAATACTGAATTCTTAAAAGGAAACGTTTATATTCATTAGCATACGATGTGATCAGAAGTTTACATTTATTCAGTTGAATATGACTTTGTTACTTAAATATACCTTAGGTTTACTAATGCTTTAGACAAGTACATCATCAGCTTCTTAAATTATCTTTTTTACGTTTCAAAGCACTTATTTACTAAGAAAATTACCGCTACTACAATAAATTCGTATGAATTTCATTCTATCGGTTGTAATCAGAAATATTAATGTTTTAATTAAATTTTATTGCTCCATATGAAATCTATAGTTTTTGAATATTTCTTTTACTTCAGTTGACTTCTATATTTTATACATTTTTAATTTCTTATTCTTAATGTTCAAAAAATGAATATCTATATATACGCAAAAGATGCAGATTCTAGATTCCATTTCTTCTAAGCAATATGATTCCACCTTAATATCTAACAGAGGAATGTGGATTGTAAAGCATTTAAATATCCATAGTCTTTGCTCTCTCTGAAAGGATTTTTCATCTATAGTTGTATCTATAGTATCTACAATGTATCCTTCTAAAAGACAATAAATGCTGTAGAAGTTAAAAAGTCATAAAATTCTTCCCCTCTCACATAATTATGCTTTTTCTTATGTGGTATCAAAGCAAACATCAAATAGAAAAACAGAAAATACAATAGAAGTGAATATGACAGATCTATTAAAGACCATATATATTAAATGTCTTTGATTTTTTATGGAAAAAGTTCTAGACTGAGTAAACATGTATTCAATCAAATTCATTCCCGAATTATTAAACATGATCATAGATAATAAGTAAAATCAAGCAAACTTCTCAGAAGTAGTAAGAATTTTTATTTTTACTTAAATTAAATTGTAACTGTCGTTCAAAATGTGGGAAAATTTAAAAGCTGTTTATTCATTTTATTTGGAAAAAAGACTCTCTCTTGCAAATCTATAAAAAGTATTCATTTTCTGAAAGGGATATTGATTTAAGATTTTTATGCGATACATTTTTTGTCATAAGAAATGGGCTAGTATTTAAAAAATAATTTAATAAAAATTATTTTTTTATAGCAGTTTTAAATAAGAAATAATTTTCGTGACTATTTTATACTTCGAAATAATTTATTTTTTAAACACAGTGAAAATTCAAAAGATATAATAATGTATTAATTAAATACCTCATGTAAGTTTTAAAATGTATTTGGATAAATGCAATGCTGTGAAAAAAGTAAATTATGTAAATAAAGTGCGAAAATATCATGAAAATTATTTTCGAATTACTCTCATTAAATATCAACGAGGGCTACTTATAAAGTGATACGTTGCCTGCCATTTGGCTTAAACAGAGGGCACTATTGATAAATATAATTTTAGCTGAGAGATATCGGCATTATCATTTATGATCAATAAATTTGAAAGTTATTCTGAGCACAATTTTGTGTTTTTTATTGACTCTCAAGCTGCTAAATTGTCACTTATAAATTCAAAGTATAATGAAAATGCACAAGTTAATTCCTGTAGAATGAATTTAATTGAACTAAAAAAGATAAAATAATGCCCCGCAGAAGATTCCTAGTCATTGTGATACTTTTGGAACTGAAAGGTTAATGGGCTTGCTAAAGCGGGGATCTCTCCTATCACAATCTGACTCTTTTCAGTGTAACAACCAAAGAATCATTTACAGTAAATTAAAACAGAATCTCCAAGTACAGTGATGCAGCTTTGGATAAAACGGGGAATGTCTTGCTTCACAAAAATAGCAGAATCCAAAGTCTCAGCATTTATGTGTTGCATTTGTTTGTTTTCATTTGCTTACAAGACATGACTATTTACAGAAACATTCATATCTTATTGGATTTAAGGATTAGGCTTTGCCACCTATGCCACCATGAGAATATGGACGTTTTCCAACTCAGGCATTGCTCCTTTGTTTTAAAGTTTCTTGAAATCAACTTTACAGCATTAATTTCAATTATTTTTATGCTTCAACATCACTTTATTAGACAACTAATGGCAGGGATGTCGAAAACGGGCATAGGATAAAAAAAAAGTATTAATTATGAAGAATTTATTAATAATATTTGAATATGAAATATTGGATGATTATAAGTAAATAAATTGTTACTGTAAATATTAAAATTCCTAAATAATTTAAATACTCATGAAAAGCATAAATTTTGTATTACAATGCAATTTTAATAATTTCTTTTTCTGTAAATTTCTGTGCTTCCTTAAGCTCAAAGAGAATAATCATTTTAATATTTTTCTCAAATTCTAGCGCTAATATAATCAAATGGTTTCCTCCAATCAAACTTGAATAACTCATTTCATGCTTATTAGAATTTTTTTCTTAGTGATAAATAACTATTTTTGATTTTTTTCATTCAAAATTCTATGAAGCACATAATTGCGATACATAATTTATGTAGAACATCACAAATAAAGAAACACGCAGGAATTCAATTTGAATTGAATAAGAAATATGCAGAAATATATAAAAAGGAAAACTTCATGATAAAAAAATTATATGCTGAAAATTATTCTACTTTTTGTTATATTATTAAATTATGGTTATACATAAACATAAGATACATTGTATTACAGGAATAAATTTTATGAACTAGTGAATTAATGTATTTTTGTATCAAATGTAATAATAAAGTAAAAATTAAATAGATTATAATTTGTTACCTTTATGGAAGGTAAAATGTATGTATTTCGATTATCTTAAGTCAAGAAATGAGAAAATATTATTATTATGCATGATAAATACAATAACAACCTGATTAAAAATAATTTATACTATCGCATAAGGCACAATTAATTATATCCTTGAAACATTCGTTTGGATTTAAAATTTTATTTAGATCTAAAAATATTGTTTTATGTATATTACTTTTGAAAACAGAAAATTGGCTAGTGAATTTTTAATTCCACAGAACAAAAATTAAAAATCGGAACTATTTTGATTTAATTCCTTCACTATTTTAAATCTTATTTGTTAAAAAAGTTATTTGTTTTGAACTTGCATTTCTATCGTTTTATTTAAAATATTTGCATTATGAACATCAAAATTAGTTTAAAATATGTTTAATTCACACACCACTCAAAAGCCAAGAAACGACGCGCACTATAAAACAGTTTTGAAAGTATTACTTGAATGTAAAAATTTTGTTTAGCGCCTTAAAATATGTTAATAAATACGTTTGACGTTTGTCTGCATTTGATGTTTTGAAATTATATCTGATACTTTATAAAAAAATGCTGAAGATATAGTTTTTATCCCTATAAAAATTTGGTTTTATAATCCTAATTTAAGTATATTTCAAATAATTAGGAAATCTTCAATTCTGCAATTTTAATCGTAATTTATGTAAAGATTCATCCTTCATCATCATTGTAAAACATGGTGTTTAATATGTTGCAAAGAAGTACATAAGGTTTTCAATTTAGTAAATTCCTTTTATGCATATTCTTATTATACTAGCTGAAGACAATAATTTCTCACTAATTCTATTCACATTACTGATTGTTATTCAATTTATGAATTTATAAGAAACATTGATCTATAATAAAAACCATTCGTGTTATCGTAAATAAACTATCATAAATTTCTTTTCTCACAATGTTTAAATTATTTTGTCTTACTCTAATTCAGTTATTTCTTGCTTCATTTTCATGCACATTGTTAAGTTTTATTTAATTCATGAATGAAGAGGAATACTTGAGTTTTTTTTTTTAATAAAAAACATTTCACTCAAAAACAGATAAAATTTTATGACTCTTAACATTTTCTAAGTGAAATTATTAGTCAGTGAATATTTGTATACAATATCATCCATCATTCTTATTTTTAATATATTTACACTCATCAAATGAGTAAAAATATTTTCCAGTTTATTTTTCAGAACTATGATTAAAAACGTTATTAAATCATTTTCGGTTTACTTATAAAAATAATTTTTTAAGTTTAGATTATATTAAAAGTTTTATTACATAGAAGGTACCAAATACTCTAAAAAAGAATGAAAAATTTAATTATTTTATCCATTTTAGTAGTATAAAAGCAGTAAAATATCTTTCAATGAAATTCAAAATGTTAATAAATAATTTCTTAGCTCTTAAACTTAGGTAATTTTAAAAAGATAATAAATAGAATGTTTGAAATCAGTTAATGCCAATAATATAAAGAGTTATTGTAGACAACGAAATAATAAAAATTTATAATTTAAAATTTCTTTATTTCACCCATATCAAGAAAATTTTTACTTCTATATAAACTAAGATATTTATATATACATAACAAATTCAAAACAATATACAATATGTTCATCATATTTCCATCATTGCAAGCTTTTTCGATTTTGAAACAAAACAACAGAAGATTATAGTTAATACTTTGCATTTCAAAGTTCAATTACAAAAATCGGATAAAAAATAGTTTATGCAATAATGCCAACATTATAAGAGGGTACTCTTAAAACACAATCAAATATTAAATAGAATATTCAATGATTTATTTAATTGAAAGTGCATATAAAGTGTTTAATTTTTTAATATAAATTAGCCTGCGCCAACGAATTATGATTAAAAATATTAGATATACACAAAATATAATTGCATAAACTATTTAATAATTGTTTTAATTCAATTATTTAGCTTTTAATGCATAAATTAATTTTTAACGCAGGGATATTATAATAAAACTTTACCAGAAAACAAATGCAACTTAAATATTGAAATCGCTCTTGAACTTATTTCGCAAATAAAATATATTTATTTCATATAGAAATAATAGTTTTTCAATAAAATGTTTTATTTCATTTCATTTTTTTCTTATCTATTTCTGAAATAGAAAAAGTTTAAAATAAAATTACGATAAACGGAAAAAAGTTATATGAAATTAAATTTCTCATGTTTATTTCTTTTTCCTCTCACTTTTTTACAAATAAAATGCAAAAAATAAATTAACAATATTTTATACCAGAAGTCTTTATAAAATATTGAAGTGAAGAAATAAAATGGATAAAATTTTGATAAAACCTAAGGTTGTGATGGCAAGATGTCCATTTTTTTAAAAATAACAGCCGGTATTTAGCACATAAAAATATATGAAGATGATTAAGTCTATTAATAACCACAATAAACCTTAAGGATTGCAGAAAAGCATTGTTTTAAAACATAACAAAATTAAGTGTCTGTGTATGTTTTTCTTAGTAAAATACTTTCTAAAAATAAAATTAAATTACTTCATGCACGTCTTGAAATTAATTAACCTTATAAATGAAGTCATATGCACGTGTATTAAAAGACTTAGTGCTAGATTTTACATCTTTTGGGACTTAAAATAAATCAATATCGATGAAGAAAGCTCTGCCATCTAGTATAAAAACAAAATTGCACTTCGTATGCTTGTAAATACTTATATTTTTAATCAAGAATTCAATGGAAAAAAGATTTTAAAGATAAATATACAGTTTATCACTGAATGAGTTGCTCAAAGAAGTTTTGAACAGGAAAATTCTTTTACTAATTAAGTAAGTAATTGGTGAGAATCGCATATATCTCACCTACAACATGAAGCTTTAATTGATGTGTAACTTACGATTCATTTGACGGTTGAGGTGACATGAACGGGAACTATTATCGTGTTATAAAGGTTCGAAACAATAGAATCTTCATGAGAATTTTTATTCGTTACTACACGCACATGCAGTTGAAAACAACTCCAGACAAAAGAAGTTTCGGTCCAATAGGGAAAGGCTGATAAAAATTAAGTTTTAAGAAAAGTAACTTTTAATCTGATACTTATTGCATCTCCTATTGTAAATTGATAAATTTCTCGTTGTCTGATGTATACTTTTCCTAATGAGTTTATAATTTAAGCATAAAATTTTAAGGATTTGCATTTCTCAATAAATATAATTTTATTTAATTCTTTAATAATGGAGAAGTGATTACAGATTAAAAACACTTAAGTTATGTAGAATATTTAGTTATCGAATATTCATAAAGTATTCTTATTTGGAAAGGAATTTCAACGAGAATAATTATTAGTTTCATGTAATCATATTCAGTTTGTAAGATTAAGGAATTTACAAGAATGCTGTTTTTAAAATTATAAAAAAAGATTATTTTGATTAATATTTTGGTATAAAATAGTATTTAGGAAGTTTGAACAACAAAAAAAAAATTTTAAAATAAATGTTTCCTGCAATAACAGCCATACTAGTTCAAACATAAAAAATATTTATGGTAATGCATTGTTCAATTTACGTTTGATAAATTTTTTCAATTACTTTTTATTTTTATTAAAAGTATACAATCGTATAATAATTCCAATCAAGTAAATTGTAAGTGTCAAAAAGGTATTAAATTTTTTTATTTTTCATTCGGTGTGTTAGTTTTTGCTTAAACTTTCATTATTTTAATTTAAATAATGAAAATACAAAAACATACAAAATAAATTAAAATTTTACTTAAAAAACAATATACTCATAAATATTTTAAAACCATATAACATTTAAAATATGGAAGTTTGTATTTAATTAAGAAGATAAGAGTTATGCGTTGTAAACCGTAAAAAATACGGAAAACATCTAAAGATCTTTGTATCTATTTTTTGAGTTAATGTGTACATCTTGAAAACAAAAACGTTTAAGAGCACCACGATCAAACTATATATACTATTTGAGAGCTGATCATTTTCAATGAAACAAGCTTCATTATAGTCTTTTGCAATGATAAATCAATACATCATTAATTTGTTGATTTGTAACAACTTGAATTTTATGCATCTCTGATTGCAAATAATCAGTTTCATATTACAACTAGATACCTAAATTAATTGCACATAAAAATATTGTCTATCAGTCCATGATCAAATCAATAATTTTACCGGTACAGAGTTCATATCGATAAATCAAACTGTCTTATGGATTTTGCAATCGATCTCTATGCAAAATGGACGCTAAAGGATCATGTCTGTGGTGATGCTGGCTTAAATTCAAACTTTGCCTCTGTTCCGGATGATGGACATTACCGGACGAATGGTTGTGGTGGTGGTTATGGTGATGCCTTGGAGAAGGAGTCCGGCTGGAATCGGAGGTAGTGGATACAGGCGCCGGACTCAGACACCGGGGTGATCCGGGAGAACTACCTCCTTCAAAAGATCCAAAACTGCCGTTAGTGTTCTCTCCGTCATCAGTGGTCTCGCCTGGACCCCCTCTGTGGTGATCCGAGGAAGAAGAGGAGAGTCTGTGGTGAAGGGGGCCTCCACCGTTGTGGACCCCCTGTGATCCGGCGTGGTGGGTGCCGTGGATACCCCGCTGAGATGTTCCTCCCGGATGTTGGTGATGAGACAGCTGCTGTTGCTGCATTTGTTGCTGCAGGAGTCTAAAAGGGAATGAGAAAAGCTTAATTTTGTTTGCATAAATATTGAAAATTAAAAACATATTTTTTTTCTAAAAGAAAATATTGTGTTAAGAATTATATTCCAATTTATGAAGGCATAAGTTATTTGATGTCAACAATTTATCATAACATCAATATGCAATTTTTTTAGAAAACCTGAAAGTAGTTTAATTGATTATTTCTGGAAATAATTGTTACAATAACTACAAAGAATCATGTGAGAAATTTTAATTGCATCACTTAGTTTTTTCTCAGTTCATGAGGTTCTTATTATTTTTCAGAGAATTTGAAAAGAAATTTGTGAAAAAAAATAGAAATACCTTAAGAAAGAAATGAAGGTACTCCTGAGAAATAATTGGCTCATAAACGGAATTTGCTTAGATTTATTGTCCATTTATTACTTTCTTACACAAATTATTTAGCTATCGAGAAAAAAATAGATGTGTTAAAATAATTCATTTTATTAAAATCTATTAATACTTTGTTCATAGTCTATTGCTGGGAGTTTCATAAAATTTCTAGAAGGCAATATTGAATAAATAAAAAAAATCCAGTAATTCAATTAAAAAATGGAGAAACAAAATGTAAATTTTTATCATTTGATATTTCATCAATTTTTTTCATGCTCAGTAAACTTATACTAGCCGAACAAGATGTTATATCTGATTATATATAATTATAGCTTAATAATGTGGTTAGTTTTTCAATCGATTTGATTAAAATATTTTCTCAAGTTTGAAGAAATGAGACAAAATTTTTGTCCAACATGTTGGATGTTTATAGGTGCAAAATAAGAAATAATATTTTATAAAAAGATATATAGTCTTATAAGCTTTATTATCATTTAAATTATTGTTGGAATAACTTTTCTTATTTTATAATATGTATATGTCATTTCAATAGATAAAATTCCAACTTTTAGAAGTTCTGATGTTTTTATCGTTTATAAATCAAAAAAAAATAAAAAGGTATAATATAAACGAAGGAATATTTCATTGGAAATTATATTGACATATATCACAGCATACTATAAAATAAAAGAAAACAAATTTTTATCACAAGAGTCATTTTCCTTACATATATTCTCTTGCTATGTTTTTCCTAATTAAATTACATAAATAATTGTGTATTATGTCATATTGAGCTAATTAAATTTGTGTATTTCACCTCATATTTTAAAATCTCTTCAAAAAGGGTAAAATGGTGCAAAAGCAAAAAAATATTAAAATAACATTTTTTTTCTGTAATGTTAATTATTACCTTAAAAAAAGTTTGGATTAAATTAATTGGAGCAGGCATCAAAATACTTTCTTATTTGATTCGAAATCTTTTACATCAGAAATTTATTTGAAATTTAAAAATTAATTGTTTTTGATATAAGTTTATAGGCAATATTTCTTCACTATACAGTAATTGTCTCCAGCAATTTAGAATTTATATAAAAACGTATATTCCTTTAATTCATCTAAACTGTGAGTAGTTGTGAGAATATAACATATATTTTTATTAGAAAACATTTTTCTCAAGAAATTACTTAAAGAGACAGTATAAATCAATATGAATTTATTGTTATATTTATATAATACCATAACAAATTAAATCTTAAAGGAAATGAATGTTACTTCGCGCTTGTTTATCGGGAGTTGCATACAAATTTTCTTGGTTTTATATATTGACACAAATTAAAAGGTCCTTTATCTGTGAAATGTAATTCCGGATGTCAAGTATGAAATGGTTGCTTAAAGTATCCTTTTATCAGATTTTAGCAATTTGGCTTATGAAATCACATAAAAATTTTATAGCAATACAACAGCATAACAAGAATGATGAGTTTGAATCATGTTTTAAATACATAGCAGAAATAAATATTGCAAAATATTTCTAATTTTTTTAAATTTTATATTTATATCTTCTATTTGCAGAGCTATGATCGTTTTAATAATTGGTCTAAGCTAATAAATGAGATTCTGCTGATAATTTTCTGCTGCTATTCCTACACAGATAAATTCTAATACATGAACCATACATGTGAATGAAATGAGAAATATTTTTTTTAAATAAATAATGTGATTACATATTAATTAATTCCTATACATATTATAAGGACTGAATATATAAGCTTTTTAACATAAAAATACATATTTCTCAACCTGCATTACATGTGAAAGAAATCCTGAGCATTGTACCCACATTATTTTCATTCAGTAAAGAAAATAATGAATGATTAAATAACCATTTTAATCATTTAATAAATGTAGATTTTAATGTATATTTTTGTGTATTATATATTTCATAATGTTCGCATACACACACAGTATATATATATATATATATATATATATATATATTCTATGTAGGTAAACAATTTTTGGCGTAAATTTAAAATAAATGAGCTATAACATGAAAAGTTTACTGCTATAGACTTTCACTTAAATTATGCAATGAACTATTAGTGAAATAACAATCCAAAGGAAAATAGTCAAAATTATTAGCAATGCATCAATTATCTTGCAAAAAAAGACGCTGTTTACAATTTTCTGCACCAACAATTTTGGAATTTTTTTGATTATTAGCCCTTTTTTCTACTTTTCTTTTCAATAATACTTCAAACTTATATACTGACAGATGCAAACAGAATACTGATTACTTTTGCACAATGGTAACTTTTTGAGAATATCTCATCTAAATTAAGCAATGGGTGACATATTTTTGGAACCTATTGTATTTCTATTGAGCTCGGAAACAAACTGGCTCTTTCGTGATGACACATGAATGCTTAAGCGTTTATCAATACCATTCTAATAGCTATATAATTCTCTAAACGAAGAGAACAATAAGAATGTGTTATTTAAAACTTATTTGCTTTTAGCTTTGAATAAAAATAATGTTTTTTAGTTAAATAGAAAATTGTATTGCAGTAGCTATATAGAAGCTATGATTAAATGGAAATAATGAATGATTGGAAATTTCATTGTTTAAAGTACTTAAGTTTAAATTTAAATATTAAATTATTTCAAGTGAAATTTAAGTTATATTTTAGCATTGTGAATGTGTTTTTTTAAATTTATGTAAAATTTTAAAATGAAAATATTTCACTTCTCAAAATTTCAAATTAAAATGCAGTGCTTTTAATTATAGTATAGTCTTCAGTTAGATTTGAAGTTAATATTTTGTCTTAAACCAATGATATGCTTAAGAGCAAGATAAACCTGGAACAATATACTTTTCATTTGTTATATAAAATGTTAACTTTTTAATATATAACCGGACAAAAAATCTTATTACTTTGAAATTTTGAAAATGAAATTTTTATATATGGAAATTTAAAACCGTATAAATAACATTTGGTTTCTAAAAGTTTGATTTCGAGTTTATAATCAAACATTTGCAGCTATAAATGGAATTTTGATTCAAATTCATTGATTCAAAAATTTGTTCTTTTAAGAAGTTAGTAAGAGTTTTCCCAATGTACTAATCTTTTTAAACTAAAGTTGAATGACTTGAAATTTGCTATGAGGTCAACACCTTTACTTTGTTATCAACATTGTGAACTTTGAATGGTTGAGGATGAAGTCTGAGATCTTCTGACATCAAGAATGACATCATTACCATTTAACTCACAATTGTCAAATGAAGCTGCACATATAATAACTTCAACAGCTTTTAGAAATTAACAATCTGCTTCTAAGCATTTGTTTTTATGAAAATCACTTACTTACAACTTTTCAAGATCTTATCAATATATATATACACACACACGCAGATATATATATATATATATATATATATATATATATATATATATATATATATATATAATTTATAAGATTACGACTTCAGAGGAGAACAAAATGCTTATACATGCTCCATATTCTTTATTGATTAAAAAAAAATATATATATATAAATACTCTTATTTCGAAATCTTTTGCGCCTATCTTCAAAACCAAAATAGATATCGATTAACTTAATGAGGTTGGAAGAGTGCGAAGTATTATCGCTAACATATCACTGCTTCCCCCTTGAGTCACGTAGCGATTTGATGGGAGTTGCGAGCTCAAACAAACCTAATTTGGCGGTAACCAATACGTGATTGAAAGTGATGATCACACCTATCCGACCGATCTTTCCAAAATTCCAGCGGTTCGCATATGAAATTATTGAGAAATGGAAGGTGTTGGCGAACGCCAATTAACCATTTGCTGCTGTGATATAGGAGGGGGGAATGTGTAGGAGGGAACCCCACGGATTGTTCGGTAATTTAAATTGAAAGTTTTCCCCGGAAGTTGTTAGAAGGATGTGGGAGGAATATGAATTTTAGTTATGATTCGCTTTTGAAGCCCCAGGGGTAGCTGAGATATCGTGAGCCTTGATGGAGGAAAAGACCTCGACAACACTTCGTGGAACAAAATTAACTTTAATTTAGCTTATGGAGGAAGATTCCAATGATTCATTATGACACCTTTATCCATTGATTTAATTCTCTTTTTCTTACACTTATTCACAATGGAATTTGCATTTTGATTGGAATGAGAGAGAAAAAATTCAATCGCTCTATTATTTTATGCTATTTTTTTCTTTTACCATCTTTTTAATATTTTAATTTTGATTTGTGCTATTTAAATGCTCAATTACTGAATTAATTTTAAGACTACACAATATTATTACTTACATTAAAATGTCTGCTGTTTTTTCATTTGATTTATTTTTTGTATAATAAAAGATAAATTCATATCATTTATAAAATATGAAACATTTTCATTAAATTTCCTTAAATTTTTCATTTTCATTAAAATTTTCAGGATGTATAGATAGGAGTATATAGATATTTCTATTAAAATACATTTTAATGTAAAAAAAATTAAGCTTATTTTTTTGCCCCCTATTCTTATAAATCATACTATTTAAAACAACATTCTCATTTAAAATGTCAAGAGTGTGTTTTACTGTGATTCTTTTCTTACATTTTAATTATTATTTTAATAATCTTAACTTCCACATTAGCTGTTTATAGTATAAAATATCTTGAATACAATGCATAAAGTGTATAATATCCCCAATTTTCCTGTTTATATATAGAGAGATAGAATGAAATTTTATGCTATACGTAGAAATATTTTATTATTTTATATGTTTTAATAAAAAAAATAAAAGTTATGATTTTCATAATTTTTAAATATTTTGAATGTGATAATGAGAGAAATAAAAAACACTATTTCGCCAATTTTGAAAGGACTGATTTATTCCACTACTATTTTCCTTCCATATTATAATTACTGATTAAATGGCTCTTCGCATAACCAACTATTTGAAATTTTGTCCAATGTCTAAATTATTTGTCATGTATATAGTAAATACATTATATTGATTTTTCTTGTGTGTGGAACTTAAAAGCAAACATATCCCTCTCGGCACCCCTCTTAAATATAAAAATCTTGATGAACTATAAAAAACACAAAAGTTGTGAGTGAATCATTTAAAACCAATAGTATATATCAAACATTTGTTAGGGATGTGACACCTGTTCCTGAGAAGTGTCACACTATCATTGATTAATTTATTATGCATTATAAGAAAGAGAGAAAAAAAAAGACTTCTCATAAAAAATGATTTGTTTGGAGAAAAATACTTCTTTTAATAAACACTCAATTCCAGTTTTCTGAATAAGTGTTAGACTTTAAGGGAAGTTTATAGAAAAAAAAATAAATAACGATTCACTCAAAGTACTCACGTGATGGTTAAAGAAAT
This sequence comes from Latrodectus geometricus, assembly GCA_026290005.1. Lineage (NCBI taxonomy): Eukaryota > Metazoa > Arthropoda > Arachnida > Araneae > Theridiidae > Latrodectus > Latrodectus geometricus. Next base: position 145,394 of record JAPDSC010052032.1, on the reverse strand, counting down.
CAATGGGCCATTGATTGATTCTGTTGATATAGAAAAGGAGGAAATCTGCCCTGGAAAGAGAGAATCAATAATCGCAGGAGAAACCGGACAACTGTTTAATAGTAATTACAGCAGGGTGCTCGAGTGTAAAATGGGACCGGACAAAAGATCCGGTAAACGCTCCCGATGTGAATCGATAAACAGTTGGAATTATGGCCCACACCACTTTCTGCGTTTCAAAAAGACACGCCCCCTCCCTCTTCACCTTCGTACTCCCACAATGGGTGAGCTTTCATACACTTTTCTCGTCCGATATCCGAGTCATAGGAAGGTTCAGTAAATGACAAGGTTAGACCAAAAGAGTTATTGTAAGCTACAGAATGGAGCAAAATTTATGCTTTCCTTTTTTCTTTTTATGTTCGAACATTCGTGCGTTGTGTTTGAGCTTGGGCGATTACAGGAGGCACTCTGTTCAATATTCCAGTATTTATCTTTATATAATCTACTCCTAATTATGTGTTTGTTTTCATTTTGTTTGGCTGTCAATCATTCAGTCAAAAAGAAATCTACATTCGAACAAAACAGCTGGAATATATGCATTTTATAATCCATCTATTTTTATCTATTTGCTCAAATATTTTTTGAGGCATTTTGGTGATATCAGTGAATTAAAATAAAATACTTGTTTAGTTAAAATAATTTATATAATCATAGATATTTTTAAAATTTTTCATAATTTTCTTTGTATATAGTTTTAAGTTCTGAGAGAGAGATTTTAATAATAACTTTGCTTTTTTATATCAGAGATAATTATTAACGTAAATATTTAACCAAAATTATCTTATTATTAAATATGTTTAATAGGGTATCAATACTTTTAGTGAATTCATTCCTTTAAAAAAAAATTTATTTTTAGGGTATGTATTGTGCAATAAAATAATCAATATTCACAGTTAATACGTTTTTACAAAAATTGGATATAATTTTAAATATTGATGTCAGCTAAATTAAAATTTTAATATTAGTAAATAAAAAATTACGCTTCTAAACTCTTCATAACTGTAACAGACTTATAATATTGATTGAGACAATTCATTTTTAGTATGGGAGATATATGTATAAAATTTATATACACATATTTAAACATGAAAATATTTGAAAAATTCTAATGACTTGAGCAAATTAAAGATAATTAAAAAAAAGGTATTATTGTTTTTAACTTCTTTCAGAAATTAAATTTATAAAATTCGATGATAATAATTACTCTTGTAATGGAATTTTGAAATGTATTATCTATACATGCCAACATACATTATTATCTACAATAAACAGAAAACCTTTCAAGATGATATTTGAAAAGTGCATTGCTCAAAATAATATGTTCTTAAAAGTGGGAAGTTGAAAAAATTTCTTTCAAATTAAAGAAAAAAAATGTGTCAGGAATGTGTTAAATTAAATTTCTTCGATATATAAATTACACTCTTTAGCTGGTAGGAAAAACATCTTATTTGAGTTATGGCACCTTAGTTTAAAACAAATATTAACGATTAATTGACGTTTAATTACATCATTTCTTACGTCCTAATGACCTCATTGTCTTTACTTTATCTAGAGTAATTGCCTCGCAGCCTGAATATCCAACGGTATCATTTCCAGTTGGTTGCTCACTTCTTTAAATCTTTGTTTTCCTCACATATTTCGAAAAGTTTCTTAGCTTAACTGCAACCTAATTCCATATTTAGTTTACATAATGAATCTCTGATGACACAATACGCTTGCAGAAAAACACGGTTTTTATGTGTATTAAAAGTGTATTGCTGTAATTCAAACTAATTTAAGAATGAAATATTATGTATGCTAAAACTCATTAAAGGTGTCTTAATATATATAATGTTACTTTATATAAAACTTTAATTTACCAGTTAACAATAAAATAATTATATATAAAAATTGCCTAGCTGTTCTTTTTCATCTCTCAATTAATATTAAAATTAATCAATATACTCAAGTATGTATTACGAAATATGAAATTAGAGAAAATAATTTTTATAATAGATTATAGAGTCTAGGCAATAATGAAAGGAATAATATATTTATAGTCAATTTATTTTCGAAACTAGTGCATTATTTCGAAAAGGTAAATTTGTATAACAGAAAGCAAAAAAATTATAAAAACTCTAAGCAAATATTGGATGAAATTGTAATAGAATTGCATATTTTTTATATTTGAATAAATTAGACGTGAGAAAATATTATTCTTTTTTATTGTAAATATATATACGCATACGAGGAAATATATGAATAGGTAATTTTTTTATTTCGTAAAGTCTTTATTTAGAACTAATATCAATTATTAATTTAATTTTATTGAATAAAAATCTTCATTTTTATATTTCTCAGAATCATTTTCATTATATCTTACTTAGTACTTAAACATCACACATTTTCAATCGAAATCAATAACAACTTGCCATTTAAAATTTTCAAGGTAACTCTATTATGATTGTTGCGTCAACAAGGAAGTGTATATTTGAACTGTCATTGATGAAACATGGTTAGAAAATATGAATCATCATTGCGCTCAAAACGTAATGCACTTTTATTATTGAAAAATTATAATGTTAACATATCACAGACATTAATGTTTGTGAATCTATTTTCTCTCCATTAGCTCATATACGAAAATAAATTTCCGTTTCTTTGGCAAATAAGAAAGAATAATTTTAGGCCAAAGTACTCATTTCATTTGCTGTTAGGTCTCGTAAAAAAATAGTATTTGTATTCAGTATATTTATTATAATAGATGTCTACTGCAAATATTTTATCAATCCCTGATATCTTAACTAAAATATAACTTTAAGAGAAAAATTGAAATGTCAGAACTCCATAGTCTTAATTTTGTTTATTTTAAGAGATTAATAGTGGTTTATTTTTATATTACAGAATATTGAAGCAACATGCTATGTTTGCAGTTTATTAAACACAGCAATCTTAAAATAACATAATTTGTTTCAAGGTAAAACTTGAAGCATATATTACCCTCAATTAATAACTTTTTGCTATAAATGATTAATAATTAACATTTTGTTGCAAATTTACCTAATATGTGTGATTGATTGTTTAAGATAGCATTCATGGAAAATTATATAAATTTGAAAAATATAAGCTGATAATGATTTATAAAATTGTTTATTTTAAGAAGCTTTCAAAATTGTATGCTTAATAGTCCTTTTAAAGATTCGTAAAAATGAATATAGGATTTGTAGGTACACTGAAAGTTTTGCACCAATTCAACGAGTAATATAAAAAAATAAATAAGAAATGAATATAAATGCATGTTTAGTTTCCGTTAAATTAAATACATAATTGCTACAAATCATTTAATAACTATATAAATAAATTTTTAAATACCTTATTTAATCCTTAAAGTGATTATTTTGAAGTTTATAAATATTTTTACGCTCTCTGCGTAAAGTATTTATACAGAATTCTTAAGAATTTTAATATTAGTGTTTGATAACCAATGACTTATTATGAATATAGATCTATATAAAAAGTTATCATTTACAAAGTTTCTTGAAACGATGGTAAAATTTATTTGATAGTGTTTTAAGCAAAGCTTAGATATTATAAATTCCCATGTAAAGGTGCTGCTGACATTTTTCTAAATAAGATACAGAATGCGATTTGATCTATTTATATTTTGTGTTACTTCAAAAAGAAACAACAATGTGATAATATGAACTGTTTCTACGAAATGATTGATACATATTTTTACAGAAAATAGCCATGAAACTAATTTAACTCTCGTAAATCCAATTTCAAAATTCGTTTCATTTATTTATATTCATTGATATGTTTTAAGGAAAAGTTACATCTCGTCAAGCAACAATTAAGGGGAAAAATTTATAAATTGAAATACATACAGGTTTATCAGTTTCTCTTTACTCAGAATTATATTATTAAAAATATTTTATCAGCTAATTATTCATGAAATTATGAATTTCTCATAGTGATCATAACACAGTGTGAATAAACATTTAGCATATCCTTGACAAATTTAACAAGCATTTAGCAAAGATCTTGTAAGGACAGACAATTTATTTATTTGTTATAAAGTTTTTCAAATGATAATTTATATATTTTATATTAGTTTCTATTTTAATCAACATCCTAATCAATTAAATATTTCCCAAAATAAAATATGACTTCGGAAATTCGGTTGTAACTGATATTTTTATTAAATACATATTTTATTGCTATTTATGAAATTTATTTTAAAAAATTATACTTAATAATAAAGGATTAAATTAATTTAATTTGAAATTAAAAATATAGAATTAAATTTGTGTCTATCCTTAAAACTAATTAAAATCATCTGACCTTATTTTTAACAGAGTTCTATTCAGCGGCAGAAAATAAATGCTTAAAAATTTGTAGCTAACTATTCCTCTAACGTTGCATTTATTTCAACATGCAATTAGAATTAAATAATTTCATTGGAACAGGTATATGTATGAGTAGTTACAAAATATAAGTTTAGTTTCAGTCATATATAGTTTTAAATTTCAATAAAATAAAATAATGTTAATTTTAATAAAACGTAAACTTCAAAATCAAAGAATTCAAGAAAAATGTATAGTTCAAATGAAAAGTATAGTTCAAATGAATTTTTAATTGCAATATTATATTTATGTATATAGTTCTTATATATAATTAGATAAATAAATAAAATAATTTACTTAATATAAGAAAATCTATGAGAAGTTTGGAAACTTATTATAATCTGTGCACAAAAAAATTTTACTGCAATAAGTATTCCAGAAAAAAATTCCTTAATAGAATATGTAAAATACTTTAGGCTCCTTTATTAAATCTTATGAAAGATGCTCTGAAAAAAAAATTCCAATGCCTTCAACTTAAATAAAAAAAAACTGTATTTTATTTTTAAAAAGTATACAAGTATGGGGTTTTCAAATTTAAAAATATGTATCAGTTTTAGTCTAAATTAGTAAATATATCTTTTAGTTTTTTAAAAGTCAAAACATCTACAGGTCTGAACTTGGTATTTGAAAGAGTACATTTTGACTACTTAAATTTGTAATATTTTTCAAATTAAACTTGACTTAGAAAGTATTATCAATATTAATATAACGAATGTTAGTGTTTTCATACATAGTTTTAAATAATAATTTTAATCAAAGTATATAAAACATACTCCGAATTACAATTTAAATTCACACAAAAAAGAAAGCAATGTATAGTGATATAATATAATTATCACATTGAGAGAGAGAGAGAGAGAATAAATTATATACAACACAGATCTATTTTGCTGTATATAATTGTGTAATGTGACAATGTACTCACATGCTTCAACTTACACTATATTATTTGAAATGACGTATTCCACAAATTTATTGCTAATATTAAACTTTGGTAAAGAGAGAGAGAGGCACAGACATTACAACAAAGAGATTTGGCCTCGGAAAAAAGGTAGGAAAAATATAAAGAGAGTTCTAAACGTCATCTGCTGAGATAAATAGATTTCTAAACAGTAACTAGAACGCATGTTTATTGGGTTAAAATCCAATTGGGAGTCCGTTCCCCGCGCAACTTTTAATCGGGAACTGAGAGAGTATTTGACAACACTCATTTCAGTTTGTTTGGGGAGCTCCCCACCCTGTTTGGAAGACTAATAAAACGCATTTGTTTCGAGATGTACCGTTCTCAATCCATTTCGACGCAGACGGGAGCTGAAAATAAAAAAATAAAGACCAATGCTGAATGAGCTCATTTATTTGTAAATAACAGAGTGGGGAAAGATTACGATTTCTCATCTCATGATAGTCAAATGTATTGGTCATTAATATAAAATGAATATAATAAATGAGTAATTCTCTTTAGGTGAAGACGTTTGCTTTATTATTCCTTAAGTTATAGTTAAAATATATTTTGGGAAATGAACATAAGTTGCAGTTATTTCACTGATTTAATTATATTTTGAAATTTTTCCATGCAAAAAATAAAGTGAGAGCATACTACTAACTCGTTCTAAGAATACATTTGAACTTTAAATGCCCTACATTTGTTGGAAGTAATAAATACTATTTTAAAAAATTGCTATTTTCTCTCCAGTTTTTTCTGTGGATTTATAGTCATTGATTACCACAGGGCGGGCTAGCACTATTATCTTACGCTTATTCTCATGATGTTTTAATCTAAAATAACTGGCCATTACTTAAAGTGCATTTTGAGACGACTGCAGGAGTTTGATTATTGCATTAGTAATTTATTTAATAAACAAGAAAGCATCAATTCCAGACACACAAAACTTGTTTCTTTCAGTTTATTTATGTATAAACGATTTACCATTCTAAATGATATTGCCTCATTCTTCGGAGTAGAAGATCCTGAATACGATCTACATCAATGTTGAAAGAAGACATGTATGTTATGTCTTTATTTTTGCATATATATATATATATATATATATATATATATA
>JAPDSC010052032.1:92872-138810 GCA_026290005.1 Latrodectus geometricus | reverse complement strand
GAGAATTTTCAAGGTTTTTTCCCTTGCGATACATGAATATGACCTACTATGTATGAAAAAATCTGTCCAGATGGAAATACATGATAGATACATAAATGTGCCTTATGAATTATTTCCCGTTATCCCCTGTAGAGAGTTATATATCATAGAAAGGAAAAAGGAATTGATAATCATTGAGTCAGAATCAAAATGACTCATTAATCAAATTCTGTTTGCTAGCTCTTTCTTCAATAAAGTAATAAAAAGTAATGAGTGAAAATAAGGAAATATTAAAAGGAATTTAAGAGTAGAAGTAAAAATCCAAAGAGAGGTAATTTGAACATAAAAATTTTACATTTGGGGAATTTCAGAATTGGAGAGAGTGAATTGAGGTATTGAAGTTTGGTGAATACATCTATGCTCTTATTTTTAGTCTCTATGGTTAATTTCAATATCGTTTATTGGATAGTTTATTATTTGAAAATTCTTGTAAGTTTTTAACATTTGCAGCATATTATTGCTTTTCATATGTAACTAACTTTGCTTATATAATAAGTCAAAGGGAGATTCGAAATATTCAGATATAAAAATTCATGTTTTTATTTTTAGCTACAATTAATAATATCCTCAATGAATTGGTGTCAAATGGGAATTTTCAAAAATATCGAGTCGTATTCATAAATGACAAGAATTTCCAAGCTCTTATATCGAAGGATGTACACTCAGAAATAGAAAACTAACACTCAAATCTCCCATTAGACAAGCAAAATTTACACAATTCATTTTTGATTAATTTAACTTTTTAATCAAATTTATTGTCTATGGAGATATTAAACAAATAACTAGAATTTTTCAATTGAAGTACTGAATTCAGTAAGACAATTTACTGTTTCCTTTTTTAAAATAAATGTTGCCTTTTTATCATCATAGATTTAAATAACTTTTTTTTTATTGTTCTTTTCTAAGATATAATATTTCAGTCTGACTTGTATTTATAAGTTCTATATTTTCTATATAATATTAGTTCTCTGAATTGTCTTCAGTACCATGCTCAAAGTCATTCCAATTAAAGCATTTAAACTATTCCTTTATTCTTATAATATTAAACAGCATTTTATTTTCAGCAATTCTAGGATTTGTTATAATTTTTCTAGTTTCAAATTTTATGCAGTGATTTTATTTCTTAATTTATCATAAAATTATAACTTTTTGGCATGAATTTAAGGGGCATAAAAATACATGTCTTCATTGGCTTAATTGTGAAGGGATTTTAAAAAGATAATTTATTAATATATGATGTGAGAAGAATATTAACTAAGGAAAAAGAATGAAAAAAAGAGAAATAACATTAAATTCTTTAAATGAGGGTAAAAAATGGACACTACTTTAAAAGAAACTCTTAAAATTATTACCTGAAACTTATTTTAGTTAACAATCACCAATTGACCATTGATATTGAAAAAAATTATTTTTAGATTGACATGTTATCGCATCGTAAAAAAAGTTAAAAAAAAAAAAAAAAAAAAAAGGAATATGGCTGAAAGTAAAATGTCAATTCATTTTTTTACTCGTGGAATTGCTAAATAGAAGAACAGATTTCACTTAATCTTCATTTACTTGAACATTAGTCACCTTATTGAAAGAGCTTATAAACATTAAGCATTCAAACGGATTAATGTTCCTTCGCTGATTCAACATGTTATAAAGGGAATGGTATTTGTTCCATCTCAGTATTTTGCCTCAAAATAACGTTACATAGGAAGATAGTGAGATTTACTGTATAATCCCATCAATAAAGTGTGGACTAACATACATCATTACATCTGTATATTTTCTAACACTAATTTTTTCCCTTCCTAATATACTCATTTGATTTAGTTCAATGTCAATTTTTACTAGTTACTTCATTTTGATCAACAAAGGAGCTTACCTTTCCTCATCTATTGTATAAATAAACCGAATGAGTTTTTACGAAAATGTAATATTATGTTGAAATGATGTAAATATTTACTTTTTAAAAGCAATATTTTTAACCAAAATAAAATGAATGAATTACAAAATAAAAAGATTCCGCTAAAATGCATAAAATGTGATTAAAAAATAGACCATTGATATTGAAATACAAGATTTATAGATTGACATATGCTATCGCATCATAAAAAAGTTTAGAAAGGAAGATGTAAAATGCAAAAAGTAGAGGGACCTGTGCAGATTAATTCATTTGAATTTTGAGTTACAGTAACATATTACGTATAAAAGTAATTTTTCCTTAACTCTTAAATTTATCAAATATTTTTAAATCATCTGATTACAAAAGAGGATTTTCAAATATTGATTGTAGAACAATTCATTTAATACCTATGTTAAATTTTAAACTTATATGTTATTTAATTATCAGATTGCTCTGTTATCCTTAATTTAAACTACTATTAGATGTAGAGATATGGTTGAAAGGTGAGAAATTTGTGGGCTATTTAATCAGTCTAGTTAACTTATGGAAATTTAAGTGTATTAAAACATACTTAATAAATTTATTTGTAATTGTTCATGTATATCATACGCCTAATAACTAAATTACAGCTGAATAATTCCAAATACTATATGAAAACATCACTAAGTTAATAATTCCTTTATCAGTTTAATTTCATTTATTTTCTTTAAGGTAATCTAACAAACTTCAAACAATAAATTGTATTAACATAAACAAATATTGTAATCATATTCTACTTTTATTTCCCCGCCAAACATTTTTAAGAAATTCAATATTTCAAAGTTAAAATAAATCAAGCAATGTTTAACATATCCCACATATACATCTAATTTGATACAATTTAAAAGCTTTATGGGGTTTAGGTGTGTCTCTTTAAAAATTTTCTACGATAATCCTTTTATCCTAATAACTCAAATTTGTATTTGAATATTTATTAATGAAATAATATTATTACCAAGATATTCATAAGTCCTTTTTTGAAATAATATAATGAATAATAACAAGCAAACATTTATTTATTTATATATAGAGCAAATTTTTATTGATTTTTTTAATGCATCAATGATAAGACAAAGAAAGTTTTTTTCATAACTTATTAACTTCTAATTTATGCATAACCAGATTTACTTATATATTCTAATTTTATTATTCAGTATATCTTTCTCAAAATTAAAATGCATAATAAAATAACAAGAGACTTAATGAAAAATTTTAGGAATGTTTTTCAGAAACACTTAAAAAACAACTATTAGGGAGGAAACCCGGAAACATTCTTCAGCACGTTCCAAAAATTCTACGTATCATATTAATGTCAATGTGATACAATAGCTTCGAGCTTTATTTTTTCTCTTGGAAGGAAGGTATTACATGCCGAGGAAACTATTAATCAATTAAATGAGGCGTTTGTTGAAACGGTCCAATGATAAATCTAATAAATCAGCCTTCATCATCGGAAGAGAGCACTTCCGAAATATATAACACAATTGGTCTTTTAGTGACAAATTTTATTCCTCAACAGTTGCGAGAACTTCCGAGGATCGTAAATAACCACCGACCATTAATTTCTGCGAGAAGGAAAACAGTTCCTCCATTTTTTTTTATCACTCCTCCTTCTTTCAGGGCCACGAAGACAATCCGAAAGAAAACGTCGTTTTCCCCAGCTTCTCACACCGTAGCGAATTCGTCACCGGGTTAAATTAATTTATCATCGCGCTGACAATGATAAATGTAACTTCGTTTTGCAGCACTCTTTCTCATCTTCTACTTCTGTTGCATCGGAGGGGGGAAGGTGAGTCCTGGGGGCAGCTACCCGGATCAAAGACACCGATGCTTGTGATGACATGCTTCTAGGTGTGTATGAAAGAGAACAGTAAAGTAAAAAACAAAAGGTAATGATTCAAAGATTTGCTTGTCCTTTGGACTCGTCTTATTCATCTGGCCTGATTGATAGAGTGGAGACATTGAGACGAGAAAAATTGGTCCTAAGTTAATTAACTTGTACCTATCTCAAGAGGATTTTTAATCGAGAAAAGGAGAACACGCGATCTTTAACACTAGAGAAAAGTTCAATTGCAAAGCAAAAAAGTGACTTTGCTATGTGATATAGCTTTGAGTCATGTGTTTTGTATGAAAGAGGAAAGTGTCCCACAAAAGAATAAAAACGGGCTTAGAAATGTTCCTCGTTTAATATAATATCAGAGAAAGGAAAATAGCTTTTATGACTCTAGAATTATCAGTTACACATTACAAATTGCCATGAAACTAAAGGAAAGATATTTCAATGAAAGAATTCTTGTGTACAAATTCCAGTATAGATTCTACCAAGAACATAATTTTTTGAAGTAAAGACGTAAAATGAAGACATAAAATAAAAGCATATTTGTACTTTCATCTTTGTGCATATACATGTAAATACATACTTCGGAGACTGTAGTGATTTAAAAATATGTATTTCTAAAATGTAATAAAGTAAGAAATACTTGTAATCTAAGCAGAAAATTTTAACTCAAGGAAATTGGATAATAAATAATTTAATGTGAAGAATAAAGCACTGTTTTAATGATTTACATTAGCAAAAAGATTAGGAATTCTTATATTCGGAGTGAAAAATTAAGAGTTTAAATCTTCCAATTTTGGTATTTCCTTTAATTGATTAGATTCCGGTATTCTTTATTGCATTGTATATTTACTTCATGTGGGAAAATCCATTAGAATAAGAGCGAGGAAATTTTCTTTTCCTTTTTCTTATTGTGCTCAATACACAACTTGAATGATAAGAAAATCTCAAAATACATAAAAATCTTTATAACAATTTTACTAAATTGCTTATGAGGAATGGATCCCATAGTAGAAATTATTCTGATAATATTACAATTTATATTCTTCAACAAGTCAAGATAGCTACACAAGTTATTTACATCTTTTTGTGTTTTCCATATATGTTGTTACTTGTTTTTCTGTTTTACTTATAAACATCAGTCTATTTTAAGAGCATTTAGAGCAATCTCCATGCTGTTATATCTTAAACAAACAAATAGGTTTCATACGCAAAGCTAATTTAGATTAAATTTTTATACTTTCAAGTAAGTAAACAATTTAAATACTAGTACGAACGGAAATTTCTTTCTTTAAGTTATAAAACACACACACATAGAACAATCGTTTCTTAAGAATATACATTTTTCATGCTATTCACTAATTTTATAAATTAAGCATTTTATAATCTAAGTCTCCATTATGTGACTATTACAAATACATTAGTTAAATTATATTTGTAGTAATAAGGAGCGAAATGTTTTGCATATACGTGAGGATCACTGAAAACATATCAAACTGATACTGAAAAATTACATTATTTTAATATCATTGCTCTAATTCAGAAAAATAAGGTTGATAAATGAATTTCATGATGATTGCTAATTTAGTATGGCACCCAATGATCATTATAACTTAATAAAATTCTGAATGTTTGAAATATGTAACATCCAGAGGAAAAATTCCAAAAGATTGTTACTTAATAATGTCATTGGAAAAAGAATGCAGGACTTTTAAAACCCATCCAAATGGATGAATCAAATTACAGTTAAAATTAATCACATATCTTTCACATTCATCTGTGAAAGAATTAAATTCTTTAGCATTTCACATAAATGTGCATATCCTTTCAAAAATTTTTATCATCATTTTCATTTTTTCAATTTATAATATACAATATTTTTGTTTTTTAAATAAATATACTATTATCTTTTTTATTTCATTTTCGTTTTTACTCATTTGTATGTTTTAATCATATGCCAAAAATAATATTATATTTACAATTTCATAATTTTATAAATACATATTGATTATGAATTGCTTATAATACCCCATAAGTTTCAAAATCCATCAAATTTCGTAAAAAAACAAATTTATTTTCTTCTGAAAGTAATTTAATTTAAAACTAAAGTGATTATATGAATAAATAATTATAAAAAATCATTATAGGATAATTAAGTAAAAACATACGAATTTACTAAATTAAATGTTTTTTTAATTTATAGTAAATTGAATGCTCTCATAGATTTAGTTATAATTTTTACAACTAGTTTTATAATCATTTATTGAATTGAATTATGTAGTACTCAATGGTCAGTAATTAAAGCATTTATCAGACATTTTCAGGTATTAACGATAATTTTCTATAAAAAATTAATGAAATTAGTTTTATATTTAGCTTATTTCTTCTGATATTAATAACTATGAATATTGTAAGACAGTCAAAAGCACAAATTCTTCTAACTTTTAATCATTTTTTTTAATAAGGGCAATTATTTCAGTGTAAGATACATTTCAATTTTTTTTTTTAACTTTATAGCTATACAGCTTGTTCGTAACATTTTTGAATAAAATTTAAAATTATATCAATAAATGTATAACGAAGAAATTTTTTTCTTTTGTTTTTAAATATTATTTTCACTGTACATGCTTTTCCTTATTTGTTATTCTAATATATTTTTGTTTTATTGCAGTTTGTTGTATTCGTACTGCCTTTTCTGTCTGAAATTCAAATTTTTATTTTACTTATTTTTCTTATTACTTTGGTTTTTATTTTAATTATAAAATAAATAAAAATATTCTCTTTTCTTCCTTCATTCTTTTAATACTGAATAATTAGAAAAAATCTAGGCTAACAAAGGATTACTTAATTTTTTAAACTTGGTTTTAATTAAAAAATTTCTTTCTTTAAAGGAATCAAGTAATTTTTCTCATTCATCACTATTACAATCAATAATTTATCATTAAAATGAAATTTATGACAATTGCCAAATTGGAAAATAAATTAATATACTTGTATTGTCCTTCTAAGCCATTTTATTTTTCACCATTATGTTTCAGCCTTTAATTCTGTAAATTTTTTGTGTGGAAAGCCCTATTTATTCAGAACTTTGATATAAAATTTTTTGTTAAATTTGTCAATTTCCTAAATAGTCCCAAAATAGTTTCTGTCTGTTAATGGGAGGAGAGAAATAAAAATGATTATTCGATTTCATTTGTATTAAATTTCATTTAACTGGCTATATTTATAATGCATGGGATGAAAAAATTTTCAAGAATTATAAAGCGTCATTCATTTTTCTACACTCTTCTATTCGAATCACGCTCAGCGCACGTGACATGACATCATAATGATGATGTAAAGTTCCGGAAATTACGAAAACGCCCCCCTTTTTTTTCCCTTCCATCCACGCGAGCATCTGTTCTTGCCGCAATTTGACTCCACTCTATCAAAGGGGATGATGGTACCATCCCTCAAATAAACCCGGAGAGGAGCTATTCGCTAGACAAATAAAAATAAAAAGGAGTAACTGCACGGAGAAGGTCTAAACAATTTCCAAGTGGCATCAAAAGCCCAAGCGAGCAGAAAATGGTCTTTCATTCCATGGGAACCAGATTAAACACCCTTTGGGAAATCAGAGAACCAGTTACCGGTATTAATTGTAGGGACACTGGACTGGTGAGGGACCACAGACCGCGACGACATCCCCTGCGGTTGAATTCTGGAGCGAGGTCTCAGAGGGGGGAAAAGTATTCCCCAGGGTCTAGAAAAGGGGGATTTTTACCAGACAAAACATTCAGACTCTCATTTAAAATCCTTTTGAGTCAATCTCCACTTCATCTTCACTTCATTTCCTGTATTATCGGGTTTGCTTCAACACCCCTCCCTAGCTTCCAAAAAAACAACTGAGTTTTTTTGTAACTTATTTTCTGGCTGATATAAGAAAAGGAATGCATTACTTTTAAGTTCACATCACTGATAAAAATAAGGAAAAGAAATTGTTTTGATTTAGTTTAACCAGCACAAAACATTTTTATATTTGCGGACCACAATTACAAAAATTCCAATAAATGAAATGTAAAGAAAAGAAAAAAGTGCTTCGTAAATAATTAATTGATAATTGACAGAAATTAGAACAAAGGCATTAAAAGTTCTTTTTTGTGTGAGTACTAATAATGCTTTCTTTATCCTGTATTCTCATATTTTCTCTTATTTATGTGTGATAAAATTACTACATAATAAAAAAAGTTAGAATTTTATGTATTGGCTGCCATATTAAAAATAAAAATATCTCTAGAAAATGATAATTCCTTTTTCTAGATTATTTGAAAATTTTGCAAAAGAGAAAATTTGATGTTTCATTGACAGACGCATAGTATACAACATGTAATTAAATGAAAATTAAAAAGAAAAAATGCATACTGACTATTCTTTATTGTGTATCAAATGATTTAAAGCAATTTTCATAAAATAATTTTGACAGAAGGAAGATGTACTTTAGATAATGTGCTGACTTTATCAGATAGACATTTAATTAATTTACATCAATAAATAATAAGTTATGAACATGCATGAGAAAAAACATAATTTTTGAGGAAGATATCTCAAAAGAGCAGAAATAATGCAAAATAATTTAGTTTATTCATAGATTATACGGCTGCTATAATTTCTTTTATGTATTCCTTTATAAAAGTATTAAGAAAATATCTAGTATAAACTTTTTCACAATAATAATAAAATAAAAATATATCTTATTAAAACTTGTCTCAAAATAATAATAATAATCTGTGCATTTTGAGCAAATATTCATAATCCCTACTGAAAATGTCATCAATTATTTTTTTTAAATATGGTGCATTATTTTTTAATAATATTTTATTTAAAAAAATTAAAAAACATACTCGTACAGAAATTATACAACTTTTAATATTTATTATATGATTTTTTTTCAAAAGCTGTATTTTTAAATTTAATGCTATTATTACAGCCTTACTTTGCATTTTATTAATAAATAGTGCATTCCTATCATCAATATTTAAAATATAACTTTTTTACAATGAAGCAAGCATTTATTAAAATAAAAAAAACTTTGTTTTCTTTATTAATTTTCTAAAAATTTTGAAAAAATGATATACGGTTTAAAATTTAAATGAAACATAAAAATTGCCATTGTATTTTAAATTCAACACACACACTCACAAATATATATTTTTATGGCAGTCATATTGTATTATGTAAACACAAAACTCAAAACAATGCATTATTTCAAATAATATTACAAAAGTATAAAATCTATGTTTTAAATCTAAGTTACGCAGACGTATGTCAGAAATATTTAATCATTACAATTATACCTACTTATTGATGACATTCTTTAATGCAACAAAATTAAAATTGTATTTTTAATTGAAAACATAATAATTATTAATTATTTGCTTCATTACTACAATAAAGAAATATTTCTTTTGTTTACAAATATTTATTTTACTGTATATGTTTTTACTTATTTGTTAGACTAATGTACTTTGTACTAATGTACTGTACTTCTTGTTTGTGGTATTCATACTGTACTTTTTATGGTGATTATTTTGTCTGAAAGACAAATTTACATTTATGAAAACCAAATGCTATTTAATTTACAGTCTTCCAATTTCAAAGAAAATATTATAACATTAATTTCCTTTTACCATTTTGATGCAAATTCAATTATTGTATACTAAATAAAAAATTTTATGAAACAGTTAAAAATTGAAATTTTTTTCTGAATTTGTAAATGAAATTAACAAGTTTTATATTTGTTGTGAGTTACGTCATTAAAACAATTTATCCCTAAAGCTGCAAATTATTTCGATAAAAAAATGAGAATATTTTATTTGCTATATTACTTTTTGAATATATGCAGTTAATTTGACATTTTATTAATACAAATTAAATTTAAAAAATTTCTCTGTTACACTTTTTACATTATGTAGTTATAAAACATGTACATGACTTTCCAAACATTTTAAAATAACATACTTTTAGAATGGTAAACAAAAATATTCTGTTTCAATGATAATGATTTTTGAAGAAATTCATATCAAATTTGCCTTTTTAATTAAATATAATTTATTATGAGAATAATTATAAATTCATATCCTGAGTTTTGAATACAAAATTATTTTTTTTATTTTGATTCTAATTGTTATAATGTTGTTTATAGTATTTTCTCTTAAGTGCCGAAAGAAAATGTGATAAAAAATGTATTCTTATTGTGACTGAGTTGAAAAAAATCTCAAAAATATTAATTTTAGTTATCTACAAATACTAATAATTAATACTAATATTTGCGCTATTAAAAGCTTTGAATATTTTATTGATACTTAAAATACAATTTTCCGTATGACTCAACAAATAAAAATTTCTTTGAAAAAATTAAATTACAATTTATTTTATAAACAGAGCTGTTTCTTAATATCTTTACGTTATTGATTCATTGTTTATTCAAAATTTAAGCGAATAAAGAATTATGATTTATAAAATATTTGTTTATAAGTGACAAAATTCACTAAAGAAATAGTTTAATATTCAATCTCTTTTATATTTAACGCTTTCAGTAATATTTAAAAAAAAATCAAATATTTCATTTACATTTCTTTTAGTTGTTTGATGAATATTATTTTATTAAATTTGAATTTAGCTGCTAATAAATGAAATGTTATGAACACTAATTTTATTTATAAGCATCTTGTACAATATTTGAAATTTCTTACGATATTTTTTGCTTAAATAGTTATTTGTTACAAAAGAGAAATGTGAATAAAATAATTGATATTTTTATTTTATTTATTTAGTAGTTTGAAGGATTAATAACTAAGCTGTGTGTTAAAAAAACCTTCAATAAACACATAAAATTTAATGTCTTTGATTTTTAACTGATTGTCACTGATGTGTAGGTAATAAATACGTTAAAAATCATTAAATTTAACTATTCTTCAAAAATAAATAGAAAATTTTAACAACATGAAATTGCTTTGTATTATTACAGTAAAGTTTAGAATTAACTATGTTTTTGGTATTTAACTGATTGTTATTGATGTGTAGATAATGTATATAAATACGTTGAAAATTATTAAATTTAACAGTTTTTCAAAAATAAATTTAAATAAACTAATAATATCAAATTGCTTTGTAATATAGCTGAGTTTAGAATAAGTATAATTTTTCATGTACTTCTCTGACAAAATTTTAAGTTGTTGTTGATATTTTAAATTAAAATTTTCTTTAAAGAATATAAAAAAAGAGTTTTTACTATAATAAAAAGTTTGCTTTCACATAACTTTATACTATTTTTAATTTAATAAAAAGTTTATAGTTATACAAGTGAATACACATAAAAATGCTATGAAATGATACAATAATAAGTGTATTTTTATAGTTTTTAAATATAGAATTATTTTATTAAAAGAATCTTTTTGGAAGTTAAAGTTATTTAAAAAATGTGCATTGCATTCATATTTGCATTTGTAATTATATCAAAATATGAAAATTATAAGCTTTTAATGTTATTTAAATAAACTCACTTAGCTGAATTAATAAGAAATGTTCAATTATATAAAAGTAACTAGCAGATTTGAATATTGACTTTTAGAGTATTTTGCATTAATCAATCATTCACATATTATTTGGCAAGAACAATGCACATTCGACTATTACAAATAAACATTTTTATGATATTCTTAACATAAGATGTATATTTGAAAAAAGCTACTGAAAATCTTACCTATTTTTTGCTGCTGCAGCTCTATCTCTTTGTCGTCTGTTCTTGAACCAATTTCCGACTTGTGTCGGTGTCAAACCCGTCGCTTGAGCCAATTCCCTCTTTTTCGTTGGATTGGGATATGGGTCTTGCAAGTACCATTCTCTCAACAAACTTCGCGTCCTCTCCTTGAAGCAGTGAGTCTTCTGTTCACCATCCCATATGGTTCTTGGTAAAGGATACTTCTTCCTGACTCGATACTTGTCCACTGGTCCTAGTGGTCGACCTCTTAACTTTTCAGCTTCCTGGTAGTGAGCTTCCAGCCACATCGCTTGCAGTTTAGAATGGGATACTTTGGTAAACCGGTGGCTTTCCAAGATACCATAAAGCTCCCTAAAGTTACCTGTATGAAAAGCCACCAAGGCCCGCGCCCTCAAGACAGATTCATTCTTGTTAAGTTCTGCACAGTTAGGATGGGCGACGGGCAGAGACCACAAGAATCTGCCCAATCTCTCGATGTCTCCACTGTCTTCGAGGGTCTCGCACACTGCGGCAACTTGGCTGATTGAGAAGTTTAGGTTGGGCAAGAAGACTATCGGATTGTATCCCGGGATAGGGGTTGGCTGACTCAGACCCAGCGCCATTGAAGTTGTGTATTTCATATGGGAGATCTCAATAGTTCGAGTTACTGGTCTGGCTTAAATGTTTTCGTCTGACAGCGTCTTTGATGAAGTTGTTAGCAAATCACCAGATTCGTGCACATTCAAGAATGAATGAAAGTGCCTACTCCGTAATGGCTGTTTTTTTACAAGAATTTAATGCGTGTTAATTAATTAATATCAATTAAATTATTTTAAAAATCAATTGTTTTTTTAATATGAAAAGAATGTCACATAAGTAGGTATCGAATTTTCCCACAAAATTGCATTCTATCAATGTATATTCCTTTATTGTTAATCAAAATAATTATTATCATTTTTCAATTAAAACTTAACTAACTTTGTCATTCGAGAATTCCTTTTGATAAAATTCTTCAAAACTATACATATTATTGAAATTTATTTTAAGAGAAATATGCTACACAATTCATACTGCTCATTTTTTAGATAAATTAAGTTGCCAATTTTTCTGAGTTCCTCACAGCGTAACGTATTTATATATAAATCAAATAATTATTACCACTTCCAAAAGTTTTTAAAAATTTACACAACTAGCAGCTACAATTTCGAAAGCGTGACTGCCTCTACTGAACAACAGGTCAAGACTAATAACAAACACTATCCGAACCAGTCTCGGCTATCTCCCAATATAAACGAGCATTTCTAGTCATCGTCAGAAAACCGCCGAATCTGGGTTTCGCTCATTCGGGCAGTGGTAAGTGAGGAGTCTACTGATCCCTTATAGGTTACGAAAAGTCTACTGCAACGCTATTAGCCCATAAGCGGGTAAAGCAGAGGAGGAGCCACAAGTCGTATCCATGGCCGAGTGCGTAACGTGATCTCATTTGCTGGCATCGGATGCCGAGCGCGATGCTATTGGCTGAGAGAGCACGCCAATCAATGTTCCCATGCCAATCACCGCGTTATGGAGACGACATAGCTTCCTTTTGCGGCGGCTGGCGAAGAGTTGGAAAAGTTTTAGTTTTTAGGTGGGATCTCCTTTTCTCCTCTCTCCTTTGGACGTAAAGTTGTCTGAGAATTTCAAAGGACTCCGTAGCTTATCGAGCGCTTATTTTTTTTCGCAATTTACTTATTATGAAAATTTATTTTATTTTCTTAATTTAAAGTACTCACACATCTCTGGTTTTTTTATATTTTATTATCAATTATATTTATGTTCGTTAACTAAATACATCTTTTCCAGTGTTTAAATAACTATGTCGGCTAAATGATGTTTAATTTAATATTTTTTAAACATCGAAAATGTTTTTGAGCTGAAGGCTCCAAAAAATAAAATAAAATATTCGCGACTATAAATTTAAACTTTAAAAATGAGCTGTCTTTATATGTGTGTGTGTGATTCTTCTATTACCTATTATTAACTCATCTCAATGTATGGTGTTTCGTAATGGTTTTTAAAAATAAAATAAATCTGTTATGTATTAGAAACAATTGAATAACATTATGTATGAATTAAAGGAAAATACTTACATCTTAAAAGAGTGTTTTAGTTTTAAAATAATAAAAATTAAAAAACATACTTTACAAACTTTTTTAAAATTTAAATGAAACTACTTAAAAGGAAATTTGATAAAACTATAACAATAAATGTTTGCCATTTCATTTGAAAATATTGTAATTTGAAATGCAAAGTTTCCTGTGACTATATAGTAGAGATAGACAAATATTTTATTACATTCTTTTCAATAATTTAACTAACTAATTTAGAATTACGTCAGAGACATGTCTTTTCTATATGCAGACATTGCTGAGAAATGGAAGATGTTTATTGTTAAAACATCTATATCTTCAAAGACATAGATATTTTAGCAATAAAGTAAGGTTAATGCATGAAAGCTCACCAAATCATTGTACAAAATAAGTGTAATATAGATAACGTATTAAAGAATTAGGGTTTTTTTTTAATTAAAAACTGTTATTTACAGCATATTTTTATCACTTAATACCATCTTTCATTTTTGTATCTGACTTATTATTGATGGATACAGTAAATTGCATCATTTGATTAATTTTTTCAAGACCAGAAAAAACAATTGTATTGTGACACAATAATAAATATACACTTTTTTGCATATCTCTATTATTACTATACAGTAGATGTATATTTTTATTAATTCTACGGAGTAATTATATAATACTTCACATCTGTAGTTGTCCTTTGTTATCTGGCCAGTTGAACAATGATTGAAAATAATTGCAGTGTAAGCATACTGTATGATTGTATTATCCCTATATAGTACATGTATATTGTTACTATTCCTACTAATAAATATTGTATATTTCTTTCTGTACAGTAAAATCATATGTTATCAAGCCAGAAAGGCTTAATAAAAACAATTGCAGTGTGAACATGGTATATGTTTTTATTATTCTTATATAGTTTATGTATATTATTACTATTCCTGTATAAAAGTTGTAATATACTTTTCCTAAGTAATGTGAATAATATTTACTTGTAAAAAATGCTAAAATATTCATTCGCATTATTATACACATTAAAATAGTTATGAAAAGTGGTTTACATTCCGTTGCATGTTTTTGATGAGATTTAGTTCATTGTATATTAAGGAGTGAAATAGAAGAGGTAGCGAAATTGATGCATTTCACCTGTTAGATAGTATAACCATATCAAATTGTTGTATTGTTATTTATGAAGTTTAATAATTTTTCATAAATAATTAATCATATTTACTTGCCACAATGGACCAGATTTTTCCAAATACATAAAAACACAATTTGACTGAAATTTCTGCAGGATCAATAATAAATCACACTATAAAATTAAAAGAAAAACAAATATTTTTTGAAGATAAGAATTATCTCCGACATTTATGTCAATAAAAGAATGATCTCACTGTGATCTCTTATACTTATTGTATTTTCTTAAAACAAATCACTTCAAATAGTGTTTTGAAATCAGTTTTATGAAGTTGCAATAAAGAATTCAAAATTAATATAATTCAGTGAGGTAATTCTCCTTTAAAACAATTTAAAAAGTGGAATTATGCAGAATTACATAGCCGTAAATTAGCATAATGTAAATGATCTGAAAATATTTCAGTTAATACATAACATGAATAGAATATTTAAAACAATGATTTGTACATTAAATGAATTTTCATTTTTCAATATCCGGCTCGTAACTAACAGCTTATATAATGTTACCAAAAATGCTTATCTGCTTGAAAAAATATCCACGAATATGTAAAATCGTACAACTTCCTAAAATTTTATAGTATTTATAATATAAGCCATATTTTCAATTTATGCGATAAATTGTCATGTATCTATGCAAATAAGAAAAAATAAAGCAAAATCATAAAATAAAATAAATATGATTTTTTATAATAATATGTAAAATGGAAATTTTTTTTTCCGGTTGCCAAAGTTAGACCCAATTAATTTTAAATGACAATTGTGCCAACAATAATCAACTTTGAAATTAATTTCATAAATTTATTTTGCGGATTCAGCAAAAAAACATGTTAAAAAAATTCCTGAATTGAACTTTTTTGAGTCCCAGGCGTTAAACAAAATTTCTAAAGAAATTATGATTTCATATATATTCAACTATTTCATCTACCTGTTGATTCTGTTTTAATTTATGATTTTGAAATATTTCAAATATATTTATAACGAACTATTAAAATCTAGTTATTAAAAACGAATATCCGATGAATGAATGTTTGAAATTATCAATAAGTATAATGCATCTTAATGATATTCTTGGTGGAAGACTGTGTTTCGTTGCTAAGCACAGAAAACAGCTCACTTTAAATACCTTCATAACGATGTATTTCTTCATTTGTTGAAATTATTGAAAACTTTGATTCCCTTATTGAAAGTTTTGTATTTCTACCTGTTGTTTATTAAATTATTTTGATTGATTCTGAAGTAATAAAAGTAAATAAATTGAATATAAAATGGGAATATTTTTTTTTTATATAAAATGGGAATGATTTTTTGTAAATGAAATGAGTTAACTTTAATAAGAAAATAATTCTCTACCATGCAATATGCTTTGATAAAACATTTTACTAAAACTGCATATACTGCGATACAGATGCGAATATGATACAAAATATTACAGATTAAACTATTTAAAAAATGTTTGTTGAAAAAAAATTTGTATTAATGAAGTTTGTATATATTATTTAATAAATTATTTATTACTCACAATGATTAATTGAGGATAGATATTTAATATATAAAATTAGAAAAATATAATTTTAAATAATATATCATGTGTTTACACTTCATTTTTTTAAAATTTTATTTAAACTTTTAATTTTAATGATTTGTTTGTTAGTTTATTACTAAAAGACTGGAGAGCTATTAAAGATTTAAACATATTTTAGGATTCAAGCAGTGATTTAAATTCAATGCTACTTTTTTTTGCGTGTTTTCCTCTCTGAACATTTACTTTAGTTGAACTAAATTTCTCTACAACTTGTTGATGCTTGGAAAAAAAAATTGATGTTGCTTGATTTTTAAATCATGCATAATCTATACTGAATAAATTTAAGGAATGTGCTTTCTAACTGCTTAAAATTTTCATTTTATTATAAAATAGCACTTTTTGAATTCCTTTTGAATCCTAACTTATATAAAAATAAGATAATTAGCAATAATGAACAGAATGCTTCTAGCTCTTTTAATTATTCGTATTATACATATATCTTCAAAGAAAATAGACTAAGCTTTTAATTTTTCTGATCATACTATAGAACTCTATAACTAATTGAAAATAATTCTAAGTAAAATTAATAAATTGACCATAGATGATATCAAAAATTATAATTATTATTTATTTGCAAAAGTGCTTTATTTAAAAATAAAGATTTTTATTGCTTAGACAAGGAAAATTGTCTAAAATATTCATTAAATACTTAGTTTGATTAAATGTAATCAACAGTTTTTATACAGACAAGTGGTCATGTTGAATCAAACTTACAAAGATAATGCTAAATGTCGAGTAATTTTGATTTTCAACTTTGATCCATTTTTGAACAATTGTATTCATTAAGGCTTTACGATAAATATAATTGAAAAAAATAATATTAAAAAATTATTTATCGTTTTTCTTCAATATTTTTAGAAAATAATAGTATAGAATTATGAATTTTTTTTCTATGATTACTTTATTAAGTTATTTTTTCTATGTTCCCTGAAATTGTTACTTGGTTTAAAACTAAAAATAGCTTTTAAAAATAAAAGCCCTAAATATTATCAAGAAGCGTACATATCGATTTAATAAAAGTAGGCATATTATTTGGAAGGGACTAAATTGTCATTAAAATTAGTTTGTGAAAAGTTCTTATTATTTCTAATAAATATAAAATACGGATTTTCGTTAATTTCCCTAAGAATAATAATGTGTTCCATTCAATAAATTTAAAAATGAAAAAAAAGTTTTAAGATTTTTATTACCTTTATTTAAATATTGATCTTTGTTTAATTATTATTGTTTGCTCTTAGTTTTTTATTTTTTTGTAGAAGAAAAATAAATGCATTTTACAAATGAAAAATGAGTCTATAAAAGCTGCATAAAGCAGTGCATGGTACGACTCATATACTTTGAGCTGCTTCAGAAATAGTTATTGCAACAGCATAACAATGAAAGCTTATTTCCATGTTTTGTTTTCTTGTAAAGAAAATGCCAGCAAATTGTTTTAAGTTTCAAATGTTATATTTAAGTTTAAATGTAATCCAAGGCAAATTCGTAGTTAATTTTATGAGTTCCAAATAATCCAGAAACATTTTTTCTTTAAAAAGTTCCAAGCTTGAATGACTATTACGAGAAAAGTTTCTTGAATAGTTGTCAGGAATTAGTGATATTTAAAATAATTCCAAATTTAAGAATTTAAACAGGAAAGTAATTATGAAACAATTAAATGTAATTATAAACTTACGTATTAATAATAAAAAAAGAAAATGTTAACTCTTTATCTGCTTGTAGTAACCAGAAAAATCTCCTGAAAATTTTAATATTAAAAAAATAAATATTATCGTATAATGCCTGACTCTGTGTGTGTGTAGTAAAACTCTTTTATATCATGCAAATAATTTTTAATAATAATAATAATTTTTTAATTTCTTGCAAATAATTTTTTAATTTCTTGCAATATTAGAAAATAAC
Source organism: Latrodectus geometricus (assembly GCA_026290005.1). NCBI lineage: Eukaryota > Metazoa > Arthropoda > Arachnida > Araneae > Theridiidae > Latrodectus > Latrodectus geometricus. Next base: position 120,468 of record JAPDSC010052032.1, on the reverse strand, counting down.
TGATGGTCCAATAATTACATTGGTTTTTGCTATCAATCATATGAAATGCTTGTCTCTATACTTGAAAATTGTTTCATAAAACACTAAAACATATAACTACGCTTTTAAATTTTTTGACGATAACATTTTGACATCTTTTGGAGAATTACGTCACAAACTCAAAGGCAAATATTAATGTATTTTATTTCGTGTAATTTTAATCACATAGAAGAAAAAATTCAAAATTTATCATTTTGTCATTTGAACTATTTTACAAATTTTTAGTTTGTAATAGCACCAAATTTTCAAATCAAAGATGGTAAATCTTTAAAAGGCCCTAAAAGCAATGATTGATTTCTGAAAAAAAAAATAAATTGAATTCTCTTTTTTATATCAAACGATTCCCCCATCTTCATTCCATCCAAACATTTCCGTCCAAAATCCTGTTCTGATCTTTTCTCCCCCTATTCCTCCCTCCCTCCAAGACTTCCTGATTTAGCTGTCAAGAGGCGCTTAGAGAGGGAAGAGGACCTCTCACTGTCGTTTAAAATAGGCACTGACGTACCCGGCAGTTTAAAATGTTCTGATACCAGGAAAAGAATTTGAAATGTAAACGGCGATTTGGAATGGGAAATGAAACAAACAATCACAATTTGAGATATAAATGTGTATTTTTCTTCTCTCACGATTTCAAAATTTTATATTTACTTATTTATTGCGACTGGAGGGACGGCAATTTGACTGGCAGATTTGAATAATATTTTGGTTTTATTTTTACTTGTCTGACAGTTTAAAAAATGTATGAAAAGAATAAAGGAAGAAAAGAATAAAAGAGAAGATTGCTCACTCGTTTGAAACACACTTGCGCAGTTTTAGATGAAAATTAAACCTCGAATTATTGCTTAAATTATAATAGGAATAAAGGGGAAAATATATATTTGATGAGATGAACGTTGAAGTTCAAATAAAAAAATTAGGTCAAACTTGATTCCAAATTTAGAATTTTTTTAATTTTGATTATTTACAGATTTACAAATAAAAGCAAATATGTTATATATTTAGTGAAATAATTAATTATAAATTAATAAAACTAAAGAGTTATGTATTTTTAGTCACTTACATTTGATATCTTGTAGAAAAGGCCAGAGATGTCTGGTTGGTTAGGGCATTGTTCTCATTAGCGGAAGGTAATGGGTTCGATACTGACTTAACTAGAGAGACTTGTCGTATTCACTAGAAACATCTGGGGGACGTTAAATAGGTCGTGCTTACAATATACTTTAAATGAAGTGATATTTTTAGGGGGTGGTAGGTCAAGTTTTGGGAGCCTTTTACTTCATCCCTGCTTTTAAATTTCGAAAACTGGTATTCAGCTGCTTCTACCTAATTGGTAGAGCCCAATTCTGGTCTAAGTACAGGAAAATATGCAACTGACGGACATATAGCTTGTGAAAATACTTTAAACCTTAATATCAAACCCTGGTTTTCTTTTAAGAAGAATTTAAGCAAAAATATTGTTGGACAATTTGGATATTTTAAGGATGCTTTAAAAATATTTTATGAATAATATTGTTATACCTATATCAGGTACAGAAATTATTTGTGATACTAGTTTATTAAAACAAATTTAAAATAAATAGAATGATATATCAGTTTTTTTTTACATTAATCATGAGAAGATAAATAAATTGGATTATTTGAGGCAATTGTCAAAGCCAGGGAGGTGAGATTTTCTTAAATGGAATCAAATTTCAAAATTTCCATTGGTGTTCACAAACTGCAATTAAAGATTCAAAATAAAACTTATAATATAAATTATAGAATCAAGTCTCTGAATTTCAAATGAGTTCATAATTCACAAATGTAATAAAAGTAGATAATTTTTGAAGATGTCAACGGATTTACAGTTCGATTGGGGAAACTGATTTCCCATGAACTTTAATGGCGAAAAAACACGATTTTTTGGAAGTTTTGGAAGATGAAAGCATTGACAGATACCTAATAATAAATCGGTGGATAATAGATTAAGTAAAACCTCATTTAATTTTAAAAACAGATTCTACTTATGAATAATGAATACTAAAACAAGTGTAATTCAAAATTTAGAGGCTGTGATGTTCTGGTAGGGGAAAAAATTTTTATGGCCTCTGGCTCCATATCTAAAATAGCGCAAGATCTATTGTGTCCATTAATGTAATGGAAAAACAAAATAAGTCGAAATGTCCTTCTATTGGTGCAGTAAGGAGACAAGGTTTTCTTCTCCGGTGTCGACCTCGTTTATCATTTGATGTGATTCAAAACTGTAAGGCGATTGACTGCATTTATAGTCTGTACAATCGGCCAAAATCACAGGTAAACATGCATTACAAGCAAACAAAAAAGATCAAAACTGACGTTAATTGTTAAATTAGATCGAACATTTAGATATCAACTCTTAATTAAATGAAATCTGGATCACATATGATATTTAAAATCTCTTAAAGTTTTTCTTAATTCGAAACTTTTTAATACTCAAATTAGAGATCTAAAAACAAAATTTCAACTATATTAGCATTATTATTTCAATTATCTAATGGCAGGATGAAGATTGTTTAAAATTAAGCTATTAAATAATTTGAAGTGTATTAACCATAATGTGTATCAAGTTTTCTAGTTTGTAATAACTAATCAAATAATGATAATTAAAACTAAATTCTTGATATTTAAAGATCTTACAGTTAACAAATCGTAAGAGATGTTATTGCTTTTCAAATTTCCTAAAAACCATCAGGGGATTTCTAGAAAAATATTAAAACAACAAGTTTGTTATTTTTCAATAATAATATACTTAAGTTAATGTACGCAAAGAAATTTCCTTTTAGTGTTATGGTTTTCTTAAATTGTAAATCTTGTTATAAAAAATTCAAAACGTTTGATAATTGATTATATAATACAAAAGAAGTATGACGTATTTTCATGGCATTCTATATGAAGTTTTTTTTTTTTTTTTCCTTTTTTCTCTTATGTTACCAGAAAATAAGTTTTAAAATTATTTAAGAATAATTTCTATTGTAATGTAGACAATTAAATTTTTTATTCAAATAATGGTAAATATTAATGAAAACAAACATTAAATATATATATGGATGAAATTGAGATATTTTCATTACGATTTTTACATGAAGAATTAAAGATTGCACATTTTTCCGATTTATATGTCCCAACAAAAATTTAAACATGCCAAGGTGAAAAAGATTAAAATAAAAAATAGGTAAAACAGATTTTTTTTGTTCAAAGGGTTATAACTGCTTGCGTTCAGAGAGAAAAAGAAATACCCCCTTTCTTTAAGAAAAAGTGCCATGCTTCTCTTTCATCTTTAACCATTGCACCTATTTGGGACAAAGAAAACAAATCTCTTCTACCTAAATGGGAAAGAAAGCGTGAAGAGAGGGAATAAGAAAGAGTGCAAATCCCCTGTGAATTCAAAGGAAATTGATACGCCTCTTGTAAGTACTCGCACATTGAAAAAGCTCGACGTCTGAAGAAATTCTTTTAAACTAGAGGATTGAACATTTTCGGCAACTATTAAAAGATTGAATTGAATAGCAGGTAATTTTTAGTTATGCTTCCTAGATTATATTTTCAGTGCTTAAAATGCCATGCATTTTTTCTTACATTTTCTTTAATTTGCGTTGATGGCAAAAATAACCTCAAATTGTATCAATGGATATAAATTTTGGCTTAAATTTTTTTTAACATTTATTAAGTTTGTTTTATACTTAGATTATACATAGCAGAACAAATCACAAATAAAGCAGTTTACATATGAACACAATTATGTTAGCTAAAGAAAACAGAACATGTATTGCTTCATTTCCTACAATTAGTACACGTTGCAATGATTTCTTAAGTACACCTGATATTTCATTGAAAATTCATTTAACTTTAATGAAACCTATATACGCTGAAAAAATAAAAAAAAATTAAAAAGGTTATTCTAAAGAAAATTCAAAATTGTGTTTTCGTTATTGAATAATATTGTTTTCAGTTAATATTTCATTAATTTAATTGTATCTTCATATAATTTATTTTAATTTTAACTCTCAAAAATGTTTAATTTCATTTTTTCAATGTGTTGTAGGTAGCTTTAAACTAAAATTAAATATATTCTGTTACACAATCGGAAATAATTTTTTATAAAATTTCATGTTTCATCCTTTCCATTTTTTCCTTAAATTTTCTTTTGAAACTAAATTATATATATATATATTTTAAATCTAAAGGAACTCCAATTCATAATCGCATATAAACTGTATCTTCTTGTTACATCTTTTATTATATCAAACATATATTAAAAGAAAAGCTGAATCTCTTTTTGTACAGGTTATAAAGCCAGTACACATTCTTATTTCTCTGTGGAATTAGGCAAATTATGCTTCTTTATTTCTTAATATTTTATTCAATGAAATGAAATGATGACATCTGTTTTGATATTTATCAGAATAAAAAGTAGAATCATTAAAAATTAATCAATTATATATTTTTAATGGTTATTTAATCCCTGTGCATCAGTTTACTTAGAATCAAAAATGCTATTAATTTATTATTTCATTGCTTATTTTTACATTTTTAATCTTATATTTTACATAGATACAAAATAATGATATATTTGTAATTTTTAAACAGGGTAGAGGTGGATCGTATACTGTATTAAGGTATTTTTAAGGGTTAATTAATAAATAATTTTACTGTTGCTGTTATTATATTAAAATATTTTCCATAATTTTCTGAAAAATCATGTAGTGATATCAGATAATTTTTTTTTATATTATTTGAAATAATGATGATTTATTTATAATAATTCATATTTTCTAAAAATATTTCTCAGACACATGATTTTTCTTATTTTTTCTAATTTGTTATCTTAAGAATAAATAAATATGGTTCAATATTAAAGGCATACCTGTTATGGCATAATGATATTAAAAATTTTATTATATGAATAAAAAGAGTATTATATAAAAAACTTTAAATATATATTTTTAGTTTTTAGTTGTAACTATGTGAATAGTTTAATTTTTTGCAATGAACATTAACTTAAAATATTTATTTTATTTTTTAAATTTGTATTTTAAATTCTTTAGTCACTATTACTGAAAATTTTAAGCAAACATAAATTTGTAAAATAACTGACATATGTTTAGTTTTTTAAACAAATGCCTTTTTTTATAAGATGTTTTTTATTCTATTACATATTCAATACTTTTAAATGCTAAAATTAATTAATGTGTATGAAAAATAAAACATTTTGTTTAATCACGATAAAGTAGTTAAAGCGCTGTAAGCATTTGCACATTTGTTTCTCATAAGAAAACATAAGTAAACACAGATATAGCAGTTTTCTCTCAGCTAGCTTTTATCCACATCTGATAGCATTCTAAATCTGTGAAATTCTTCGTTTGCGACACGTTGCTTAGGAAGAAAATATGTAAATAAAGTTGATAAAAGGGTTCAAAGGGTAAGCAGAGACACAGAAAACGGAATGGCTGGTGTTTACTTTCTTGGAAATCTATTCTGGAAGACTGGAAAAAAAAAAAAAAAGAGAAAGAAAAGAAACTGTGTAGTTTTCAGTACAAGCCCTTTCTAAGAAGAGTTAATCTTTGTGCTGTTTGAAAAGGGTTGAAGTTCACAAAGAAATGTTGAAGTTAAACGCTTTGTCATACTTAACGCTGTGGATATGGCTATATAAAGTGTCACTCAATATTGTCCGTAATCGCATATTTCAACCTAACATTTGTCAGGTGTCACAGTTTTGAAAGCACGCGAGAGTACCAATTCGACGAAAACAACGAAAATACGCTCCTAGTTTTGGCTATAATTTTTTAAAAGAAAATTTTGTTTTGTAAAGTTGTTGTACAAAACCAAGGTATCTTATTTATGGAAAAATATATATTTCGTTATCTATGCAACAATTATTTTTTTCTCTTATTGGTTGTGGAAATATATAAATATATATTTTAAAAAAGGATATGACGTCTTAACTATCCTAAAATCAAATATACATTTGCCCAAAAATTAACATTCAGAAAATACATTTTAAAAGCAATCTTCTTAAAAAAAAAGTCTAAAACTTTATTAAACAATAAATAAAAATTTGATCGATAATATTTTGCATAATTGTGTAATATATATGCAATTTAAATTAATAAAAATCTTTAACAAATACAAAGCATTTAAGGCGTGAAAAATTGCTCCTTATAGCAAGCAATAAATTTTACACTTCCCTAGGCATCTATAAACTCACCAATCATTATTCTAAATAATTTTTTATGTTAAATTTTATTCTCAAAAGAAGTATATTAAGAAGTAAAGAAATTAACAAGAAACAATGTTTCAGACGCATATTTTTTTTTTTATTTCTAAACAATAAAGTGTATTTAGAATTATAATAAGAGCTCGCCAATATTGTGAGAAAAACATGTTTAGAAAAAGTTATTTCCATAAAAAAGGTGCTTACTTTCTAACAAGCTTTATGGCATATTAAATTATCTTTACAGATACAGGACGGTTTTAATGTTATTTCTGAAAATACTAATGGAATATAATTCAATTTAAATGCAAAGGATTTATAAATGGAGAATTTTATGCATAAGCTCCACAATAGATATTATGCAAAAGATTAAATTAACTAATTGATGATTTCTTTATCAGATGAATTCAATCAATCTTTTAAACTAAATTACTTTCTTTTCAATACTTTTAATAAATCAAAATGACTTTATTCCAAATATATTACATATATTTAATGAGTCTAAATATATTACTTATATTTAATTATTTTGCATTTTTGAAACTATTTTTGTGATGTCAATCAATAATTCGACATTTTATTGCTAGAAAAATTTTTTATACTGCTATTCATTTGTTTTTATGAAGTCCAAATGTACTTCAATGAGCCTGATAGACAGATGTAAAACGATTTTTTTTTAAATTTTATTACGGTGAATCCTTTTTATCCGAAGAAATTTTAAATTTTTAATTTAGGTGTTACATTTAATTAGATTTAATATCAGGAAATAGAATAATCACACTTCCTTTGAGGTAAGAAGTAACATGAGAGATTGGTTTTTGAAAATCGCTGAGACAGTAAAAATTAGTAAGTTTTCATAATATTGAGAAACCAATGGTTTCAATACAAAAAGTAAAATAAAAAGCAATAAACAAAAAATGATAATTAAATAAAAGATCAAAAGCACTTGATCGTTATGACAAGAGATTCTTAAATTAAAAAATTGCTAAAAAAAAAAAAAAAAAAAAAAAAAAAAAAAAAAAAAAAAAAAAAAAAGTAAAGTAAAGAAAAGAAAGAAAGAAAAAAAAAGAGTTTTTTTTATTTTATGTAAAATGGTAACTTAAAGTTTTACAATTGTACTATTTGCATTACTATATGAACTTTAAAGTAATATAAAAATGTATCAAATATTGAAAAATAAGTATTAGAAAAATTTAAAAGGTTTCAACAAATTCCATGCTTGTATCAAGGGTTTGTTTGAAGAATAAAATTAGAGATTCTGTTCTAAATATTCCTATACACATGACTGAATATTCTAAACACTCGTTAGGTAAGTGAAATAGTATGGTCATTCAGAAAATTAGACTGGATCATGTGTATTAATCATAAATGTTCAATAATAAATACAAATAGTCTTTTTTATATAGTAATGTAAATAATACATTTTACTATACCGAATTAAAGATATCAGAAATAATATTCAGAAGTTTAAGTATTTGAAAAATGTGTATTCATTTTATAAAAAAAAATATCGTAAAATGAATTTTAAATATTTTCGTATTTTATAAATTATTAGTCAGATATCTTAATGAATTATTATTTTCATAAATAAATATATAGTTTATTGTGATTTCCAAAACATTTACTTAATTATACTTAATGTAGATTTGCTAAATAAAATAAAATAAAACTATAGTTTTAATCCTTTAACTCCGTACACAACCTTCGATAATTTTAATTTTATTTGTCATAAATATAGAGGGAAACCTTCAGTAAGTGATAAACATCCTATTATTTTTTTAATATTAAAATTTATTTTTTAAAATTGTAATCCATAAAAATTAATAGGAATCACATATTTTAGTAATATTTGATATTTTTTTAATAGTATATGTAGTTGATTCATTTTATCAATCGATAAATTAATCTTCGATTTATATATGATGGTATACTTATTTCTAACTTAAATAAAAAATAATACAAATCATTTTATTTTTTAATGGAGTTTTTCATCAACAAGAAAAATAAATACGAAAAAGAAATTTTTTTTTTGATTAATAAGTTTATAAAATTTTAACTTGATTGATTTATATTATTAACAATAGCTTATAAAATTTCGCATTTCAGTTCAATTTATTTTCATTTCATCCAAATGTTTCAGCCTATTTAATAAGTTCCAAACTTTAATTTAATACATTTTACCGAGTTTTCTGTACAATGCTTTAAAAAGCTGGAAAATTTCCCTGGGAATAAAAAAACACATTTTATTTTTCGAAATTCATTGGGTGTTTCTTTTTTACAAATGTGTTGCGATTAAGTCACTTTAAAAATATTTTAAATTATTGTATTGAATAGAATAAATAACAAAATATGGGTACACAGTCAAATTAAAATCTAGTTACATATGTATATTTTTGTTCTTTGAAATGTTCTGTGAGCGCAATTAATTACATTTTAATAATATTAACTTCTATGTAGCCAAAAGTGTAGTTAAATTTTGATTAAAATTTTGGAAAATTCGCAACAGTTAGATTATTTTACAGCATAAATAAATAAAAAAATACCCACCAAATGTATAAAAACTTTAAATAGCATTTTTTTAAAAAATATATACTTCTATACATAATAAATAGTTCCCAAAAAATATTTGTTCGCTTTACACATGCAGACTTATAACCATTCATAAAGTATCAAAGATTTATTTAGAAAGCAAATAAATAGATTATCTGCAGCCTCCCATTGGCATTTTTTTCCCAGCTACAGAACCATCTATCTTTCCATTTAGGCTCCCTGTAGTTTCCTAGCATAATTATAGGGTGACTATAGTACGAGAAGAGGAAAAAAAAAATAAATAAAAGGCCTCTCTTCCCTGATAAGTTTCGTTTTACTGAGTCTCGAATAGCAAGGAAGCTGATGCCGCCCATCTTTCTATGGCGAGCGCAGAAATGTCCACAAAAAAAGGAAAAGCCTATCATTCAATCGCTGAATAAATACAGCCGCCTCAGTGAAAAGGATCCCATATACATTACAATCTATTATGTCATCGCCTCTCTCCAAAGAACGGAGGGTTTAAAAAGCGTTATAAAAATTACTCGAAGGGCTCTTGTCCGCCATTCACAACACTTTCACAGTCTTCTTGTTGAAGCAGCGCACACTATATTCACATTTAAGCTTTTTTTTTTAAGTGTTTTTTCCCCACCTCTTTTCAGTAAAGTGGATGGAGTATTTTTGAAAAGTGCCAATGAAACTAGTTTTTTTCTTCCTAACATCATGATCTTCCACGGAAGGAAAAGATATTTTTAAATAATATGTTTACTTTTTACTAACTTTATTGAACACTCTGTCAGCGATGTCTTTTTCTATATCACTACCCCCTGGTGGTTTTCTTTTGTTAATTTCATCAATATAATATTCTTGTAGTGATTTTGATATAATGTCATTTACAGATTTTATATAAATAGATTTTAGATCTTTTTTGTCTAAAAGCTAAAATTAAGGTTTTATATAAAATGAAAGTTTAATCTTCAAATCATGAAATTAATGGGAATTATTATGTTCAAAATAAAAAATATTTATTAAACTTGATATAATCATTTTGATTGATATAAATATATGATTCTTCTATAACGATTTTAAAAACCTAATAAGTAATTATATTTATTCTTTTTGAAAAAGTATGAAAACTAGAATATTTTTACGATTAAAACTAATAACAAATTATTTTATTTATAAAGGTTTACATTTAAGTGATTTTCTCATTATTTCTTTATTTATTGATGTTTGTGTTTAAACTTTAGATGACTAGAAACAATATTAAAGTTTTATACCTACCACAAAGAACTCGAAGTAATTTTTCTTCTCAAATATTTATTGGTAAAAAAATACATAAATATAAATGTATAAATGTTCACTATGATATAAAAAGATTATTAAAAAATTAAATAAACAAAGCAGCACAGTCTAGTAGTGAAATAAAGAGGTAGAAAATGAGCTTCGTTTGTAAAATTTCAAGTATTTCCCATATTCTTATCTAAAACTGATAATTTCTTCTATTATTCTTTGATGTTTATTTTATTTAGCTTGACTGCTTTTAGAGTTAATGAAGCAATCGTTGTTTAGTTTCCTGGTGGATGAAGGCACCAATCATCAATAAGTTTTTTTCTTTAGTGTATATGACAGCTACGAAAGATATTAAACAGTTAACAATTATAATTCATTGTCCTTGATGAAGACAAGCTCATCCGCGAACAACTTTTGAAGTAGTTATTTACCCAAAAGGCGCGGCTCTTCCGTCATAGCCTTGATGGATTTATTCATCGGTTATTCTTAGAAGACAGCTGAATGAAAACTGCTTGAAAGTCACCCGATTACTTGACGACGGCTAATGCTGTCTTTAGGGCCTGACACTGGCTTGGCACGGAGCGACACACTTTATGAAATGACATCGACAGTTATTCCCAGATGACTATTTTTAAGTGGATCTGTTGGAAGGTTAACGGCTACTATTGGGAACTTGTCACAATCTTTATATTGTTTAATTATTTCTGATGGCTGACTTCATTTGTTAGGATAATCTGTATCATTATGAAGATGTGATTGCTATTTTTAGCTTATTTAGAGATTTTGATGAATCTAATCAACACTTCTTTTTACTCTTCAACTTTATAGTTGTTTATGTTAGCTGCTTAATGCCCATTTAATTGACCTCCTAATTTTTTTAGATAATTGATGATGAAGTGTTTTTAAGAATGTCATTGCTTATGTTTATAATATAAATATCTATCAATTGTGACGTTTATTTTTTGTATCAAAGCATAGGTCAATAATTTTTGCTAATTTTTTTCTTCATTACCTAAAAAAAAAAAAAAAAAAAAAAAAATTAATAACTTTATGCATTCAAATCATATTAAAATATGGTTTTAAACGCGTCAATTGTATATCACATTAAAATGTAATCTGCATAATAAAAGTATGCAAACAATACTAATGTAAAAGGGATAACATTAAACACATTAAAGATATACATGTAAATAAAGTATGTGATTAAATGTATAATTTGTAATTTCTAAATATTATATATATATATATGCACTGTTTCTAGTATTTTTAATAGCCCTTGTAATTTTACCGAATAACCAACTTATACCATTTTAACTAACTTGATACACAAACTTTACACAAGAAGTTCTTTATGTTAAAATAAAAAGATTATACATTGATATTTCTTTTCAGACACATTTACAAATTAAAGAATTTTAAAAAGTCAAAATGAATAAAAAAAAGAAAATAATTTTAATTACTGAATTTTATAATAATTTATGGATTTGATGAGATGTTTTATATGCGCATTCATGTATTGGATTGAAATTCGCTGATAACAGCAGTATCAGAAAATTAATATAGAAAACAACTACAAAAATAAATAAAAAAACTAAATTTTTTGTTTAAATCCTAAAATTTATTAATATAAATTCAAAAATTACTTTTTATTTTTCTATCGATAATTTTACAATTCTAATAGTTTTTATTTTTAAATTTTCAAACTTTAAATTCCAATTCTTCCATAATTATAATTAAAAATAACTTTTTAAAATCGCATTCATCATGCATGTATTGTTCAGAGTATTAAACATTTTTATTACTTTTCATAAATATGCTGTAAATTTTAAAGCAAGAAAATAATTAAGAAAAAGATTTTGCTTTTATAATCAGCACATCCAATATATGTTCATCATTTTTCTTAGAAAAATTTTAAAATTTCGGGGTCTGTATTGCACTTTGGCCAAAGATGGAATCACAAGTATTTATATATATATATATATATATATATATTGCTGTAATCAACCTTGTTAAATTACGAAAGAAGTAGCAGTAAATATCCAAATAAGTCAAACAGTTTTATTCCTTTTGCTCCCAAAAAAAATTTAAAAATTATAAAAAAATCCAAGACTTAAAAATGTTTTTATATGACTTTTCAAATTTAAAAACTAAATAACAACATAGAATGAAATTACCTTTGAGAAAATAAATTACTGAAAATCATGCACATTTTAGAAGAATTTAAATAACATTTATTAAGATTAGACATAATTTTAAGATTAGACAAAAAGTTATTATTGTTTAAAATTTGAAAAGGTTTAAAAAATGACTATCAATTATTTATGATATGCATATTGAATAACAATTTATTCTAATTTTCTAAGGTTAAAAATTACAAACAAGGTATTTTTATAAATATTTAATATAATAAATCAATTGGTAAAAGGAAATAGCTATTACAATGAAGTAGAAAATATTTTATCACAATTGGTTACATATTTGGAAAACAAACAATAAATATTAACTAATGTAAGAAAATAACATGTTTATTTGTGTGCTTATGTAACATTTATTGTAATTCTCTTGCAAGCAAAAAAATATTTCCTATAACTTCTCTTTGCAAATGCATAAAGTCATGAGTAAAAACTGCAAGAAATTTAATGATGCAACAAATGCTTTAATTAAATGTGCAATGAAATTTTGAGGTTTATCATATTAACTACTACACTTATTTCCTGGAAAAATGTCTACTTTCTAGCAGGGAAAATGCATCAGTTTTAATATCAAATTCATTTATGTATGAATGCAGAAACTTTCTTAAGAATTCAACTCGCAGCACAAACACCACAATGGATTATTTGATATCAACAAATTTGATGTTAGTACTATTTCAAGCACAGTGACAAAAGCTGCACGAAACAGGAAACAAAAACCGAAATCTACATTCTGGCAGCTCTTATATTTCCGATTCTCACCTCGATTAAGGACGTCATTATCCGATTCGTAGAACCCGACAGATGCCCCTAAACTGGTGTCACGCGAAAAACTCGTCTATTGTACATGGTGCGAGTGGCTTATCTGGGAGCATTAAGATCTTACTGAAAAGAGGGATTATCACCAATAGAAGTATTCATTACATGCGGTCTGTCGCCCTCTACCAACAAGTGAGGCATCACAGCCAGCATTGGGCCAGCATTAAGCCTTAACGGTCATTGGATTACAATAGTCATTCACCACCACCTCTGCTTCTAAGAAGATATATATCCCTTACAAGGCCGATGAGAGGTCGGGTGGGGACTGGCACCACATCCCTCTCCATCCTTTTCAGAAGTATTAAGTAAACTAAAGTTTACAGAAGGCTTCAAAAGGGCTTTTGTGGTTGTAGAGTATGCATTTAAAGCGTTATGCTCTCTCCCCAATAGTAAATAAGAGGTTTTTCTGAGAAAAAAAAATTGTGGTTTTATTGAGAGAACCACTTTAAGGACAAATGATATTCTTCCTGACGAGTAATTTTAGAGCTGCGACAGCCAAGTTAATTCTTGCAAAGCAGTCATGTATGACTGTCTAAAAGTAAAGAGAAGTAATGATATTGACATGTGATACACTACTGTCAGTCAAACGAAGTACTTCTGTTTGTTTGATGGGAGCAAAGTAAAGAAATAAGTGTACATATTCTTTCAAATATTTCTAGACTTTCAAATGTGAAATATGTGTTGAAAAATTTAACTGAAATTATTTTTTTTAACTTGAGGTATTTAAGAGATTATGCTATCATATTGAATGAGAACCGATAGGATAAATATAATCTTTTATAAAGTCTCGCATATGTAATGAAGATGTATTCATTTTTTGTTATAAAGCAATGAAATAGTTTCTTTGCCTCTTCTTATTTATTGGGACAAATAAGAAGGAATCAAATTGATTTGTGTAGGTAATATAAGAAAATCTAATAATTTTGACATTGTATTTCAAAAACAAAATGTTTTTCAAAGTAATAGAAACACAGGAAATTATAGAACGAAAATGCATAATATAAAATTCATATTTAAAATATGTATCCTTATAAAGTATAAAACAAAATACAATTACCATGTGATGTAATTTTAAAAATTTATTATTAATGTATGTAAAAAATATTTGAAATTTCCGGGAATATATTTAGCAGCATTATTTATTTAAAAGGCGTTAATATGTTTAGCTTTTTATTTTTTGTCATTCATTAAAATTAGTATCAATGACTACAAATGCATACATTAACTGTTAATGTACAGTTTAAAAAATTGCATACTAGCTTTGTACACATAACTTTAAATAGGTTGACTTAAGAACCATTAATAATCGAAATATACTATTTCTAAAACAAATATTAAATTCTTAAAAATGTCTCTGTTTCATTATACAAAAAATCAATTTCAGTCAGAAAAATAGATTCTTCTCAAGCAATTTTACTGTAGCATCAAATGTTTTTAAATTATAATTGTGATCAAGACATTAGTAAACATTTCAATGTTGTTGCCAGTATTTATGATTAACCATCACAGTATGGGATGCATTTACCGTTATATATTCTTATTGATTTTAATGTTACAGCATGTGATTTTTTTAAAATTTATTTAACCACAGAGTTACAATTACATATTCCAAGACAATAATTCTTTTGAACTAAATTAATTCTAAATTTATAATCAATATGAATGTATAATTTGTTTAAGCAATAAGAAAAGAATAACTTATTATTTATCTTTGGTGGTATATTTTATTTCAAATTGTTAATCGTTTTCAAAAAGTGTAGAACATGAACAAAATACGGAACATTTTCAAAAGAGTTTTCCTAAAATCAAAATAAAATTATTTTTAAAACTTTCAAGAAGAATTTGAGAACAAAGCATCTCTCTGAATATTCCTATAAAATTATATCAGAAATTATATGTAGAATATATCATATAAGAAAAACTATTTGTAACAATCAAATAATATTTAGAAATGTTACAAATGTAAAAATTTTTAATTCGAGACATGTGGTTTCATGTGAATTTACATGTCTAATTAATATGCAATGAGTGTGTAATTTTTGTGTCAATATCAGCCTCATAAAATTTGATTTCTAATGTCGCATTAAGGGAGCAATAGGAAACTGTTTGTAAAATGTTTTTGATGGCATAAAATCCTCAAAAAAAAAAATAAATAAATAAAATAAATAAATAAATAAATAAATAAAAATAAATAAATAAAAAAATATAAAAAAATTAAGAACTATGAAATTTAGACATGATTTACAGAAGTTCCATACCATTGAATAAACTGAACATATTAATGGGATTTGAAAACATAAAATATAGATAAGGAAATTAGGATAAATATCATAATAATGTCTTATATAAGTATACTTTAAAAAACTAAGGTGATAAAAAGTTTGAATATTAACATTTCATAGGTATAAAATTGTGTTTAGCAGGTTTTTGAGAAGTATTTAAGGAAATAATACTATCTCGCAATTTTGAACAATTTTCAAACGACGAGTTTGGTATCAGATATTTCATCTAATAAATTAAAGATGAAATGTCAGATAATTCTTATAACATTATGGCAGAAATGTCTATGAATCTTATTCCAAAAAGTTTTGAATTCAAAGATTACAACCATTTGTGAGCAGATAGACATCTTACTTAGAATTCCAAATCCCATTAGCAATAAAATAGGTTTTATCAATATAAATTTTATAAACGAATGATATTTAACACTGAAACTGAATCAAATTTACTATTTTCCGGTCTCAAATCATTTATAAACTGAATTACCTATTTTATTGCTGTTTGGAGAAAATAAATCGAAAATATTTAGTATAATTATAAAATAAATTATAATAATAAATTATTAAATAAATATCTTGAACATCAACTGCTTTTTTCATTAAAAAACTTATTAAATAGTTAAAAAAGATTCACATAAGTAAATATGAATGCTTTTTTTAATCTATTTTTGCATTCCATAACTCTTAGAAATACTGGAACTTGTAAGTGAAAACTGCTTAAAATTTAAATATTAAATTTGTATTATTCCTTTAATCTTAAATGCTATTGAATGTTAAAAAAATTATTTGTGATCGCTTAGGATTTTTATTTACTGTCGGTGAACTCTGCGACTAAAAATAAACGAAATTAAGATCTACAGAAAGCTGCGTTTTTGGATGTCGTATAATGTTACATGCATTGTAAGCCTATCAGGGAGAAGAGGTATTATTTCTGGACAGCCGTGGGCATGGAAGTGCTATTGTGAACCTACGAAGAAAAGAGATGGATGCTGAATGGGGAAATTGCTGGGGAAGGGCCCGACCCTTCCAGTGGCGTCCAAAAACAAGAATGCCAAAGAAGCAACTATGGCAGTAGAAAATTCAGACTCCATTTCAAGGAAGTTTTGAGCCCCAAAAATGCATTCAGTTTAAGTTGATTGACGTCGGACAGAAATTTCCTCCAGGCGAGGAAAACCTCGAAATACAGACGCGGAAATCCCATGGTTTTAATCTTACGACTTCAGGGTGATAATTTTTTTTTTTAAGAAATAAAATGAATAAAAGTAATACCTCTTTTCACACAGTGAAAATAATGAGACATATTCAACTTCATAGATTAATTTATGTTCTTTGAGGCAAGACATACCATATTTAATCGTTTAGAAATGAACATGAAGAATGAAATTAACTTATTTTGGCTTAATGTATTTTATCAAAACATTTTTACTGTCGTAATCACTTTCTACCTTCTCATCAAAATATCAATAACTTTATAGTAAATTATTAAAATAAAAATCTTTATGATAAAATTTTATAAATTGTACTTATTGAATAAATTGGGGGATTTTCGTGAGTGTTTACATTCTAATTCTTTAGCAATTAAGCATATAAAATTTCATTATCTTTGAGCAATTTTTTGTCAGATGCCATCACTCAACCATCGAAACCTATGCTGCTGTTTATTGTTATTGTTTTAGACTGTTTCTATTTTATGCTGTGTAGTTTTAACGAATAGTAAGTAAATATGTGAAAAATTATAAATATATATTTATTAAAATAAAATGAATATTACTTTACATTTTTATTGGAAATTTGATGCGAAGTCATTCTATATGAAAACATAAAGAAATAAAACTTATAAATCAGATTAGATATGGATCTACATATTTACTAACTCATAACTATATTCTGAGTTCTTACTTGTATTCAAATGAAAAGAATCTCAAAAAGTAATGCCTAAATAAAGTAAGAAAGTTTATAAAATACACAATTTTTTAGAATTTCTTTTCATTAGTCCAGTTATTGTTTTCCTAAGAAAACATGGTTATCAAATTCCTAATAATCTTTTTCATATTTGAAAATAAGAATTATTGCTTTCAATTCTCATCTTAATTGAAGCATTTTAAATTATGATTGTTTCTCTTTCTCTCTCAATCTAATTTATTAAAAAATAATTTAAATCATAACACTGAATTTATATTGTGCATGTGCATGTATATATCTCAAAATTTTAATGTATTTTTTAAAAATATTTATAAAAAGAAGTAATAAGTTAATGATAATTTTTTTACCCATTTTAACTTCTTTAATATAAGGAAATATATTTAATTATCCATGCTTTTTATTTTACAGCTTCTGAGAAATGGAATCAATTATTTGATGATCTATCTTGGATTGCAATGTTAATAATACAAGATAAAATATTTTATAAGTCAGACTGAATTTAGCCACACCATGAATATTTATTCAGTTTCAAGATAATATTATTAGTTTCGCTGATAGTAAAGTATGAGGAAAATTTTTTATTTTTAGCTCAGAATATTCAACGATTACTTTGCTTACATTCGTTATATTTTTATATTAACAACCCCAATTTTTCGAAGAACCACAAAGAATTTAATTGATAATTTAAAAAGTTTGAAAACTTTCCTGCCAACTATAATTGTTTGAAAAGGATAAAAATGAAGCCCATCTAAAATCTAACACAACGTTTCAAGTTCCTTATCCTCAGAACACCGCTTACTATCGGATTACATATTATTGCTTTTTTTTAACTGTAACCGTACATTGATAGAAGACCCTACCTATATTGATTTGAGTTGTTCCAGTAAAAGAATAACTAGAAAAGCTCCGTGGGGGACCGTATATAATATCACGGTAACTTGTACCCTGCTGATAACTACCAAACGCTCCAGTCGATGGACACATTTTTTCCCATACATGCCTATCTGACTATTATACTCGATGAAAGCATGGCTGCGCATGTGCTTCAAGTTCATTTTTATGCTATATATACTTATGATGCGGTTGACTTGATCTTAAGTCCTCTTGATGCATACAAATTTTTTTTGAGTTATACTTCTATTTTTTAATATTTATGAGATTCAGACTCTTTGTATGAGAGAACAGTTGGCTTTTAATATATGCATGATAAGTCGGGGGATTAAAGAAGCAGGCAGATTGACCTGATTGGTTAGTTCAATCCCACTCCGTTTGAGATAGAGAATTTCATTGTGACTATATTTATAAAAAAAAATTCACTAAGCTGAAACGAAAAATATTTCATTTAATTTATAATTGGTGCTAAAGTTTTTAAAAGTCAATATAATTTCATTATTAATAGGCTATTTTTTATAGCATAAAACTATATTTAGACATGTGTAATCATTTTTTACCAATAAAATAATTTTATAATTAAACTGAATAATCATGTTTTCTATATTTAAGAAAAAAATAAAAATGCCAATGACATTCGGCAAAAGAGACAAAATTCACAGTACTTCAAATGTTTTAAGAATAACTTTAATTTAAGAATCCCCACACAAAGGGGACAAAGTTAGAATACACTGATTCTTTCATGCGTTAATTTTAATTACGGAGAAATTGCTTTTTAATGAAATGAAAATAATTCAAAATATATAAAATGTTTTTGTTAAAAATGTTTAATTACTTCTGCTAAAATATTCAAGAGAATTTTTTTTCCTCAAACCAACAAATTAAAATTTTGCATATTTAAATTAATATTTTAACTTGTTTTGATTTGTCAGAAAGATATGATAAACCATTTAATAATATTAAATGTTAAAATAATATAAATAAACAATAAATTATTTTTAACTATAAAAATATTTTTGCTCACTTTAATAAAATTTTTTTTGGCAAAATTTATTTCTAAATTACAGGAATGGTATGACTGTGCTGTTTCATTTAACAATAAATATTCAAAATTACCAATGTTTGACATTAAAAAATTAAATTTGTGAAAGCAAAATATCAAATACACATTAAAGCTTCATCATAATAAAATATATCAAAAATTTTCTTTAATTGATTAATACTTACATCAATAATAAACAAGTTAGATCTATTTGCAAACATTGTTTTGTCATATTTTTGCAATATATTTTATGCTGAATATATTTTGAGAATGGATAACAATATTAATTATTCAAAAAAATAACTTATTTAGATCCGATATGTTTTAAAATTTTTTTGCTCAATTAATTTTTAATGCTATATAGTAAAACACGGTGCGTTGGTTTCAACATCAAAAACAGCCAGAAATTGCATGGTGTGAGATTTATCTGTAAGAGTATAGAGACATAATTTAAATATTGCATCTGCTAAAACATTTCTGAATAGTTGTATCAATGTGGATGTCAGTATTGTTATGATACATTGTCTATTTCCTTACCAGTTCTCAGTTTTTTTCCCCCTCAAAATGTGTTGTGTCAAATGTGTTTAATAATGTCCTTCTCAAAATATACAAGAATTCTCAAAGCAGAAGCATATTATTACTACTTACAATAGTTTTTGGAGGTCAGCATGGTGGTAGATTACGCTTTCATGATCATAATCATCATAACCTTTCCAGAAGATCTAATTTGTCATATTTTTTTGTGCAGAATCAGTATATTTCCTTACATTTGTTGCGGATTTAGATGAATTATTTTGATATCCTTACGATTTTGTAACATTATCAGAATAATACACCCAAGTTTCATCATCTGTTATTACAGTCCTTACGAAACTCAAATCCTTTGAAATCCTTGTGTTTCTATTTATATCATAGATAATTTTTGTTTGTATTTGCTTCTTAGTAACGTGCTGAGTAACCCATTTGAAACAAATACGGCGATGTAATAAATTGCTTCTGGAATGTGAAATATAAAATATTTTCGAAATGTTAGTTGAGAGATGGCTCTATCTCCTCACATGACAGTCGACGATTTATTTTCAAAACTACCCAGGCAGTGTAAACATGTTGAACATTCACATTACTTTCTAATCAGCTAGATTTATGAGCAAATGAACATTCAGATCACTGTTATCTAAAAATTGTTCATTCACCAAACATTTTTCATTGATTTAATTGTTTCTGAGGGTGTTTCACACTAATGATAGAAAAATTTCATGCCATAAAGCAATTTGTTTTTTTAACTCTGAGTTACTCACCTCCCTTTATGTTAATCGTTTAGAGTATTAATGTGCGTAGAGTAATAGCATTTTGAAAAATATCTCCTGTACCTTTTTTAATTCCATAGTTTCGCAGCTATGTTAAAAAAGTAATAATAATAACAATAAAAATAAAAAACTAAAATAAAATAAATTAGAGTTTTAAGGGAATGCCCTTTGTAAATGAAACTAGTTCTTTTATACAGAATTTCGATACAGCAGCTTCGATGTTAATATGAAATTCAATAATTTTAATTTACTCTCATTTTTGTTTTTAAGACACTGTGTTACATTTTTACCATAACATTTTAATATTTCACACAATAGTACATATTAATGATTGATACTTCTTTTAAATAAAAAAGGAATTGCTTAGCTAAACTGTGTGCAGAAAGATTTTAAATTTGAATAATTTTTATAAACAAATTTATAATTTATTTAAATACATTTCAACTTTGGCAATATATAGTTAAGTTTAGTTATAGTTGTAAGATCTAAGAGAAGCGTTTACTCATTACAAATTATAACAGATATTTAATTCATTGAGGTTATTATTTTTATGATAACATAAAATGAAAAAAATAGTGGTTGAATCCAATTTTTAGCTAAATGTTTTTGTAATATTTATGTTAAAAATTAAAAATATTAATTTTTAATTACATTACATATAGTATTACATTTTTCTTTAAAAATACCTATTTTTGTAAATGAATCTAAGAAACCATATTTTCATTTTAAAATTTAATTTAATTTTATTCATAGATATGAATTTGCTTATTTTTTAAAATAAAGCACTGGAAATCCAAATAAAATTTTTGACAAACTTCTTCCATTGTTTAAATGACTGAACATTTTCGATTTCAATTATTTTTAAATTCTTAAAGTCATTGGAATTTTTACATATTATTGAATAAAATAATTTTTTATACATTTATCATTGTTTACTAAGCATTTTTCAGAAGAAATCTTTGTTTAATTTATTCATGTAAATTAATCTTTTTAGTTTTGCCCGTATTCTTTTCTCACTTTCATTTTATGCTGAGTTGTATTTACCATTAAAGAATTTACCTTTTCATCCACTTAGAGCTGAAATCTAATAAAGTTCTCAGAAAAAAATTCAACTAAATAAATACAATTATTAAAAGCAAATTTTTATTCTTAAATTCTCTAAGCAAATAAATTACACTTGAAATTCATAATTTTTTATGTAAGGCTTTTATAAATTTGTAATCAAATTGTTAAAGGCTTTTTAAAGTAAACAAAAACAAATTCTTCTAGTGCCGTTAATGAGAATTTCAAAAACTCTTATTTGATTTTAAATTATAAAAACACTAAATTCATTTTATAATCTACAAAAGTTTTGTAAATTTATGAGCATTTATTTAAATGTTATAGTTTTAAGCATCTTTCAATAAATGGTAATCGTGTTCAACATCTTCAAAAGACAAAATGCTCCATTACTGGGTATTCCAAAAGGTGCTTCAAATTCATTCGAAGTTAAGTTAATTTTCTAATTTGTATGTATGTTTACTCACTTTCTTCCAGTGAAGTAAGAGGGGTAGTTGAATTGATTGTTTCCCTCATTCAAAAGAGTGTTTGAAAAGAAAATTTCATAAATCTTATTATCTAATAAAGTAAATCAATAATAAAAAAAGATATTAATATCATGGAATAAAAATCGAGAAGAACTATTTACATCTTTGCTTTGTGTAACAGCTCAATATATTCTATTAGCAATGGCAAAATAACAGTTAGCACTCCAAACATGTTTGCTTAATGAAGTACAGAATAATAAATATGCATTGAGTGAAAATTCCAATTAGAAATCGGTGGGTTATTTTTTCTCTCATTATCCAACTTTTCTTTTGTTTTCTTTCCCATTACTATTGTCATTAACAATACGATTTTTTTTCTTTCCTAATTTTCTCTTTATTGAATTCCAAACATAATCACTTCGTACTTTGTGTTTTTTCTTTCTTCCTCAGCAGAATCTTCACTTGGAGTTGATTGATAAACAAAGAAAGAAGCTGCATTTCGCGGTTTTCGATTGTTTTAAAGGTAAGCTACAACGTGCGGTTAATTTTCTAATTTTCTGGAGAGATTTTTTTCCCGTCGCCAAGTAGCCAAAAGAGATTTGAAATGGGATATGCTAAGAGGAATTTTATTATCTCTTGGTGCAGAAATTAGTTTTATTGCTTTCATGAAGGAGAAGAAGTAATTAATTAAAAAGCAGAATGGGTTTTCGAGTGGGTCATAAAAAACTCTGAAGTGTGCATAGTATAAAATATAATAGTGAAACAGAATCAGGGGTTCATTATACATTGCAAATATATCGGTATATAAAGTTTAATGATTGGTGAGTTTGAATGAAAACATTCATAGCATTTATAATTCACGACAAGATTACTGTGAATAAATTGAGGGTAAATAAGAAATATTTACTAATAAGCATTACAAAAGCAAATATAAAGTCAGAATTCTGAAACTTTTTTATGAGAAATTGTCTACAATGAAAAAAAATCAGATTTTAGCAGAGTATTAATAATTATTTTGTGTCATATCAAGATCATCAGAGAAAACATATGCTGGAGTATTTTGTGAAACTTCTGCGTATCATTTCAATTATATTACTTTTAAAATTATATAACCATCTGTAATTGTACAACATAGCTCGCCATGTCTCAGTTTCAAGTTGTAAAGAATCACGGCAATTTATGACATGCAACAACTTTACAAATGCATGTTTCTTTTTCAGTATTTTATCTTTACAAAAGCAGAACTAAATCCACTTGCAATTGAGATTTACAATGATTATTCGAATCTTTGAGTTAAAATTCAGATTTTGTATTAAAAAAGATAATAATTAAAAAATATAAACTTGTTTCACAGTGATATATGCAAAAATAATTATTAGCAATCTCAATAGTAATTATTTAAAATCAAGAAAGAGTTTTTAAATAATTATTTCATTATTTTTTGTTTGCTTAGTTCTATTATGCACAGGAGAATTGACTATTTTATATACATATATTTTATAGTTTGTCCAAGATATTCGATATTCAACTTTTCTGTTTCATTATGGTCTATCATTACCATTAAGATTAAGTTAAGTTTCACTTCATTTGCACTACTTTTGTCTTTAGGTTCAGTTTTTCATTCATTTCTAATGATTTTTTTTTCATTTCTAACTCTTTTTTTTCTCATTTCCTAGCCCTTTTTACGTCTGTCACGAATGATAATAATATTTTCCTAAAGAATTCTCTTTAAGAAAGTGTGTGTTAAGACATTTCACTTTCCACGTTTAACTTTTCAATTAATATGATTTTGATATCTGGAGAAACACTCTATATGAATATATCCACTAACAATTTTAAATCAGATTTTCTACTTCCAGGAGAAAATATGTATATTTTTTTAAAATGTGAAATTGTGGAGTTCTTTTTATTTAAGAATATTTGTTTTCCCTAGTACAAAGTACGTTGAGCATTTTTTATTAATTTTTTTAATTTTATTTGACAAAAAAACGATTCTTGACATTTCTTCATTGCATAATGTGCTGTAATGTAATTTCTAGAATGCGAAAAAATAATATTGAATTAAAAATAATTTTATTAACAATTCAAAATCAATTGAGAATATTACACATAATTTGTTTGTTTACTAGACATTTTTTACAAAATAGATAATAATAAATGTGAATAATTTTAAGAATAATTATTTTTATTTTGACAAAAATTTATACATCAAGTGCTCTTTGTAATTCATCTCTACAAAGCAAGCAAAATAATATAATTTGAAGGTTATTCAGAAATAATAAAGCTGATGAAGTTTTATCAAAGCTAAAGAATTTTCTTATTTTATTATCCTTTTAATTCTCTCTCGTGTCATTTATAAATGAAAATATTTCATTCCTAAAAGTTAGAAGATTTGACGGCTAAAAAATTAATTGTGCGGATTATTTGAAAAAATCTGATTTAAAAAAATTTGGAAAGAGGCGAAGAATCTTTAAGATATTGGAGATAGTTTTTATTCATAAATAAACTGAGGTATCTAGAAAAATGAAATGTTTTCTTTCATTATTATTATTGTTGTTTCATTCCTTAATTTTCTTATTTATATTAATGAGAAACACCCTTTTAGGAAAATATGCATTGATATTCAACTCTAATTGAACTAATACTTCCTTAATATAATTAAAATTTTTTTATTATTTTCAATTTCTATGTGATTTTATAAAAATTTTAATATGCTTCCTAGTTGTGTGATTTTTACAATTCAGGAGAATTATCGGAGAGAATATCGACATCTTTTTTATTGGCTGAAGAGCTAGAAAGCTTTCGATCATGGTCACAGTGAATATCTACTGCTTTTAGGAGGTCCATTAAACATTATTGTCGGCAAGTGCTGAATCCCAACTCGTAATGAAGTTAACACGGGATGGCATCATGGAAAGGGTAGATTATCGGATTACCTGCAGACGGAGGCTCATGTGTTATTGTCAAAATCCTCTCTTTCAATATCTCTCATTTGTCTCGTATGGCAGCAGCGCCATCTAGGGGAAATCATTCAAACGTTATATAAAAAGACTGGAAAATACTTTGTGAGTTCATAAATATATTTATATAAACATGCTTATGCAAATAATATATATATAATCAACATATTATAAAATATTTACATCATACAAATGATCATAACATATTTATACAAATAATAAAATGTCTAAAAGCCAACAGCTTTGGATCAATGTAATAAAACTATTATTATAATTTTGCTGCATTTAATATGAAAATGAAGGAATTATAAATTAGATATTTTTTATTTATTTGAAAGAGCAACATATATTTCTCCAAGTATTATTAAGTATCACACAGGATCAGGAAAAGTACAAAGTCATTGTAAAATATTAAAAGATAATATACACAAAAAGATATGAATAAAAAATCTTTAAAATGTCCTAAAAGGAATTTCTTATGTTTATGTTTTTGTTTTATGATCGATAGAAGTATATTTGGGAAAATAAAAAATGGTTAACAAATATGGACAACATAATTTTAAAAATAAAATTGCTATTAAATTCATTACTAACCTCTAAAGGAGATATTAGAAAATTGAAATGATGAATAGTTCGGAATGAACTTGAGGTTAAAAAAAAAGTTGTAATGAAGCAACTTCTGCTTAATTTTTTTCATAAAATTAAAAATAAATAAATATCATAGAATATACTTAAAATCGGATGCAAATGGGCAACTTCAATTTTGGCAGCTTCAATAAGTGAAAAACTTGTATGAAACCCCTTAAAATAGCAATAAAATTAAGGTGGTAGTGTTGGCTTATTTGATGAAAACGAGAAGGAAAGCTTCTTTGCAATTTTTAGTTAATTTTCTCTGAAAAAGTTAAATGAGTGAACTATAAACTAATCAGATAAGAAAATCACTTTAAAAAATAATTTATCTATATCAAATATGTTAGCAGTCCTTATAACATCTGCTTATTAGATATTTCAGGGAAATAAAATATTTTTTCAATTTCTATTGAAAGAAAAAGAATTTACGCTGTTGAACGAAGGTCTACCTTCATTTCTTAAAAGAAATATTTTAATTAAAAATTAAATATTTTTTAGAATTTCTTATGTTTAGTATTATAAGAATAAAATATATAATTATTTTTATTCGTAGAAAACTTTTAAAACTCTCGTAATTATGGATTAGGTACTTTCATATACACAATTAGAAATAAAAGAAATTCAAAACGAAACATGTTAGAAAAAAAATATATTTTATTTTATGGAACTCCTGCGGATATTAACTCAGAGATATTATTTTTCTAGTATTTCAAGATATTTAATTAAATTAAATATTTGAATTTTTATTAAATTGTGAGAAGTAAACTATTTTGTAATTGGGATTTAACATTTGATCCAAAATTATTTTTTAACAATAAAATAAAAGATTGTTCTCACATTTTATTGTAATTGCTTGATAAGAACCATTGATAAATATGATTTTAATCAATCGCTTTCTCTTTTCTATTCCTTCCTGATCAGAAAAGTTGGGAAAAATTCAGAGATCAAGGAAGGATGAATAGAATGATTCTGCAACCACCTCATCCTCCACCCACTTTATTCCTGAACGAATCTCTGCACGCGAATAACGTAATTACGGCAAAGAACTACCTCTCCAGATTCAATAAATCCCTCTTTTCACCTTCCCTTTTCAGAAAGAATAAGAGAATAGGAGGAGGAAAATATCCAGGTCTCGCATAGCCTCTCGTGTAATATCTATTTTCTTCTTTCCCTCGTTTTTTCGCCTTCAGTTCCGGGGTAAAAGATTTTTCCCGCATTCTTTTCCCTTTTCCTCTGATACATTTTTTCCCTCACAGCTTATAGGTAAGAAAAGGAGGGATAAAAGGGCTTTGGTACCATCTCTATATGCGCATTTTCTATTGATTTATAAGGTATATTTCCTTTTTTCCTCTTTTTCGCGTATCAGAATCTCTCGTTTTGTAGAAGGAGGAGAGCAGAAAAATGTCATTTTGTCTCTACCGAAAGTCTTACATCTCTATTTTTTTGCATTCTTCAGTACCAACGTTTAGATTGAAAGCAAGGAATTCATAACTCTTTTTCTACAAAAATTTTTTTCTATTCTGAAAACCTCGTCGCTTGGGTGAGTTTCCTATTTTTATGTTTATATTCAATATGAAAATTTTGAAATATTGGGTGAGGACGCTATGCATTTGAAAGCAATATGGTTACATTTTTCTTCCCCAGTTTTATTCGTTGAAAGCTTTGAGAAAACGGGATGTTTGCATTGACCTTGGGGTAAAAGGAGTGACGCTCCATGTGATAGATGTAATAATACTTTTTGTTAAAAAAAACTGAAAATTTTCTTCTGCAAGTTCTTTTATATCTAGGAACGTAAATAACATAAATGGTTAGATCAGCCATATATTTATTAATGAATTAATGAACTTATATTTACATACATATATATGTATAGTCATTAATTTAACATTTATAATATATATATATATATATATATATATATATATATATATATATATATA
>JAPDSC010052032.1:48986-92862 GCA_026290005.1 Latrodectus geometricus | reverse complement strand
TATATATATATATATATATATATATATATATATATATATATATATATCGGGCTAATTTTTAAAAACAAGATAAATCAAGCACATAAATTTTAATACTTAAATTACACACAAATATATGCATACAGTTGCATTACGTTTTTTCAGCTCTATTTATGTCAATTAAAATTTAATTAAGCAAAATCAACTGTTTTATTTATATAACAATTAAAATTTATGTAACACTAAAATTTATTGGGTTTAATATAGTGATATACTGGAGCATGAACAAAAATATGTTATCTTTCAGGTATTCATCACTGATAATTTGAAATGTATATTATTGAACATGTGGGGGATAGTATTGGGTAAATTGTGGCTTGTTAAGCATCACGCAATTTCAGCTGATTAATTGTGATTGTTTATTTAATCCGTATGGAATGACAACTTTGAAACTACATTCTAAAACCTATCTATCTTGCTATCGATATGTATATAAATTTTATCAAAATTGTAAAAGATTATACGTGTGATCAGATATTTAAGTAGCTATTATTTATATCACATTAATTAAAATGATGTTTTTTCTGCTAAAACATTAAACTATTATTGTTTTAGTCTTATTTAGTTATCTTAGGTGTTATTTGAGAATGCTTTTCTAGTTATTATAGTTTGTATAAACCAATTAAAAACCATTCTCAAATTCTTATAAATTATGTTGCAATAATACTAATTATTTGATTATGAAGTTAAATATATCAATGAAAAAATAAAACTATCATTTAACCCAACCTGTGCTTCAATTCTACCATTTTTTATTAATAATTTATGACATTTTTCTTCGAAAATGGAAATTTTTATCAAGACTTACATAACATAATAAATGTATTTATCAAAACATTCGGAATAAGCAAAGCAGCACCAATTTTTTCTTATTTTATATCCATGGAAAAAATGTTTCCATATTATCATAAATGTTGAATTTCAAATGTTGTTCCTTGATATACCATAGGAAATTTTCCAGAGTATCTTTTAATCTTGATAATTTTATCAGCTAGGAATTTAAAAACAGTTCAAGTCAATCTTCGAAATTTGATATTTTTTAAATTATATGACTGTTAATTTGTGGCATTTAGAGAGAAAAATAACATCTTAGAAAGTCAACAAGCAGCATTTGACAATATTTGGGTTCAACGTGGATAAAAGGTAAGAAATTAAAGCATTTAGTGATCATGAAAATCAAAAATTCAAAGTGCTTGAAGATCATCAAATATTTACTAGTTGAGTATTAACCTTTATCAAGTTATTTTTAATCTTTATCAGTTAACTTTACTAGTCCATTTAATGCACGAATGTGATCATAAGCTTAAAGAAAAAAAAACAAAAAAAAAAAAAAAAAACAATCGAAACAATATTTTTTAATATCACCAAAATTCTTTACTTTATGGACTAAAGCGTTATTCGAGAGTTTAAAAATTGATATTAAAATTGGGATAAAAGTTAAAAAGGATTTGTTTAAACGTCTGGAAGAATATAAAAGTTTTGTATAATGTCTTATTTGAATGCAATAAGACATTATTGCATTCAAATAAGGTGGAGAGGGGAACACATAAAACTGGCCATTTTGCATAGAAACCTGCATGATGAGGAGCCTTCGAAACGTACAAGTGTATATTTTTCTCCCTGATGATATAGAATAATTAGAATAGTCTGCTGCAAGATGCAGCACAGAAATGCTCCTCCTTCCGTTCGAAAGAACTATAAAACGGTCTTATTTAAGTGTTGTAGCTCGTGATCGGCTTGAAATATGTTTTCCGTACACAGAAGCTACAGTTTGATATTAATTCTAAAGACGATGGACCATACTGCAAGAAACATTAAGGCGCTTAGCAGAATCAGTCTGTGACATTCCCATTTCCATCCATTTAACCATCAGCTTACCTATAGAAATCGAGTGAATGGCTTCTCTCAGACATTGCGAGATCTCATTTACTATTGTCAACGACTCTGCTAACAAAAGTTGAAAATCAATGAATGTTACACGTGTAATTACTAAAGCCTGATATTTGCATATTGTTCTCTCACTCATATATACCTGTTTTTTTTTCTATAAAAAAGTGGTATTTAGAGCTTTTGCATCATTTTACTTTATCAAATTTTATCATTTATATAAACTATAAAACTTTTATTGTTAATATCAGTTTTTTGTTGTGAACTTCAAAATTCAAATTGTTCCTAAATTTTTAGAAGCCAGTATATAAGATATACTGAATTTAATTTACCAAGGACGCTTTTACCCTGCAAGAATTCCAAAACACATGTCACGAGAATTTTCAACAACTTTGATTTTGGCTTTTGTTTATTTTAAATTGCTTTTTTTACCCAAACAGCTTGTATCTTTAAATCATCTCCCCCATCATTCTATTTTATGTTGATGTGATGGCTTTTTAACAAATTTTGTCATAAATGATGCTTTTGAATGACAATAAACGTTTTAATGTATTCCAAAATGTTGCTTTTTTGTATGGATAGTACGATTTTGATGACGAATGCCACGAATGATGATTTTATAACTGGAGGATTTTTATATATTTCGATTTACTTTGAAGTACTCTAAAATGTATAGTTCTCTTGCACAGCTTCTTAACTTTTTCAAAGATATTTCAAAGTCATTTTTTTAAAAACAAATTGAAGTTCTGATTACTTTTCTAAAAATTTGTTGTGGATTATCCTCCAGCTGTCTGACGAAGTCTGACAAGATTCATCAGATTGCTGACAATAACAAGTCAATAACAAAAAGGAAAGATGAATATTTGTTCTCTCTGGAAATTCCAAAACAGTCCAGGATGTACTCAGCAGAAGCTTGCAGAGTTTGACATTTTGAGCAGGTTGCAAAGTTCCTTCTGCCCTCGTAAAATGAGAGATTCTTATTCTGACCACTTGTCAGTCTGGGAATTTCTGTTCGAGAGCTTCTATCACAATTGAGTGCAAACGAAAACTCCGGCTCTTTGCTTACACGACAGGAGGGACTAAAAAGGACCCTCCATTTTTTTCGAAAATTCAGCGTTGATAATGGATTGATGTTCTAAAAAGGCGAGAATTGAAGAGGAAAATTTGGAGAGACTGCAACATTCTCTTGCAAAGTTATCCACTCTCTCGTTACCTGTATGTCAACGTGCAATGGGATCCCTGAAAATGAACATCGTGGGATTCTGTAATAAGTTTCAGTTTGATTAGTATAGAACTACTTGTTTTGTCTCTTACTGTGATCCAGTTACAGAAATGTTGAAGGGAGGAGCGACTGTCAAAAGGGTCCAGATTTGTCCAGAGTCGGTTTAATGAAGAAAAAGTTTCACAAACATAATAATTGCGATTAATTTACTCTTGAAGACTGATGAAAAATCAAGGTTGAGGAGGCAGATGGACAAATTATCCCGGTTTTTCAATGTTGATGCCAGTATCATTAAACTAATCTAATCTACTGCCATCCGTACAAATGCTTATGGCATTATCAGGGATCTCATTTATGATTTTAGAGGCCATCACTTTAAGATGACCTGGGATCAGTTCTTGGTGATTGGGATAGAAATGTGCAAGAGAAAATGAACTCCAGGGAGTCTCTCTGAGGGTTGCAGACAAAAGTGTAAGACCTAACATCCTCATAATTCTTTTAAATGTACATATATTGATTTATTTTCACTAGCATTGCCTAAATTATGTATTTTATTGAGCACACAATTTTGCGTGTCTTATTAAATATGAAAAAATCTATATCAAGATTTTTATTGAATTCTTTATACTTTTAAAATATTTATATTCATAAAATTTAAATATTTTTTCAATATATATACCTTTTTCATTTAATTTCTTATTCCTTTGCGTAGATTTTTCCCGTGCATTCTTTGAAAATATTGCGTTTATTCTCTTCTACATAATTTATAGTACAATGTTGCTCTAATTTATAAAGATACACAACTTTTAATGCTAAAAATAAATCTCCAGGGAGATAATTTGACTACATCACATAATAAATTACATTTATAACTTCTGAGTTGATGAAAACATTACCTTTACAAAAAATATTATTTAATTTATAACATACGCAAATTTTATTTTTAATAAAATTTACGTATGTTGTAAAATTAAAGCATACGTAATTTTTGTAAACCAAGAAAACAATTAAATGCTTTAATGCTAATTAAAAAAGGTTTAATTTTAACAGATCAAATGATTGTGTCAGATGTTTGTGTTAAACGAAAAATATCATATAATAATTTTGATTATTTCTCCTTTATTTGTAAGAATTTGTATGGAAATTTACTTATTTGCTAGTGTAATGATACTGACGCAAGTTTTGCTTGTAATCAAATAAAAATTCCCTTTCAAAATAAAACAAATTATTTTTTTTTCCCATTTTCTATATGCACCGCGAGGAAATATTTTTTGAGTATTTCTCTAAAAATATCGAAGTTCTTCGATTTTGCATGGTTTTGCATGTTAAAGTAAAATTTCGTCATACATAAATACTACAACTATCAAATAAAAACAGAAGACTTGACTTCGAGTTAAAGTTTCAATATATTCTCAAATGTCTCCTTTACTTGATTTCATTCAGGAAAAGAAATGATATGCAAACGCATAATGTAAATCTACTGTCACAAAGAAAGGGATGATCGTAGTCCCCGACGAACTGTAACCAACCGTCCAACCCCTGCCTGAACAGATCTCATTCCATCTGATGCATCATGGGGAGGAACAGGAAGAGCAAACGATAAGAGAGGAAAACGCAGACGATATCGCATCTAGGGATGTCCCTGGCCTCATTGGTCGTGACAGGAGTGAGCGACTAAAAGCATCCTTAAGGATTTTTCCCGTCCCTAACGTCTTGTGTAGAGGGAGTCGAGACCTAACTTCATCTGACGTCACGAGATTTTTTTTACGGAATTTTTATTTTTTTTTCCCTTTCCATCTACACCCTGAACCTCTGTTTTAGGAGGTAGGTGAAGATTTTAAAGTGAATAAATGGAGTATGACGGGAATATTTTTTTTTCTTTGAATTGTTTTCCACTTTCTTTCAGGAAATTTTTTTTTATAAAAATAAAGCAAAGAATTTTTTTTACTTTCTTTATGTAGAGAAGCCGAAGTATTTTTTTATCCTCTTCTGAGTTGATGAAAGTAATGAACAAATATAAAGGATAAAGGGAAAAAATATTGACTTTGTCAATGGCATGAGGGTTGAAAGCGTAAAAAGTGTGGATGGGTGGAATAAAGTTCTAAAGCACATATTTTATCGATGGAGAAGGTGTGACTAACATCTTAAAAGCATCTTTGGCAAATTATTTGCCTTATCCTTCGAAACATTTTATTTTATGCAGCTTATAAATAAGAAGAGTAAAATATTCAGTGAAAGCAAATCCTTATCCAAGAATTCTACATTTAATGCTCAAAAATATTAACTAACATTAAAATAATTAATACACATTAATTTGTTAAAAAGTATAACAGACGTTAATATACAAGAA
This sequence comes from Latrodectus geometricus, assembly GCA_026290005.1. Taxonomy (NCBI): domain Eukaryota; kingdom Metazoa; phylum Arthropoda; class Arachnida; order Araneae; family Theridiidae; genus Latrodectus; species Latrodectus geometricus. Next base: position 87,364 of record JAPDSC010052032.1, on the reverse strand, counting down.
TAAGGAAAATTTCCATTGGCTGTTATTCTTATAAAGAGCAAATCTTATGAAAATTATCAAAAAATAGATAATTACAAAACAAAATTCAGAATTTTAAAAAGTGTGTAACTTTCGGAGACTAAGGACTCGCAGTAAGCTGAACAACAGAATTCGGAATTTTATGTCCTTACTCATTTTTTATAAATTACACAAGTAAAAAAATTTTCAAATTTAATCAAACTGGACAAGAAAAAAAGTATTTTATTTAAAAAGAGATAAGTTATATAAAATAACCTCGAAAGATTCCCAATAAAATTCAGTTTTTCATCACACAATATTTGTGTGATGAAATGATACACAATACTTGTGTGATGAAAATTGGAAAAATAATAGTAGAAGGGACAATTTGTACAATTCTATTCTAATAGAAATTGTGATTTTAAAAGATCCTGCAAAATATTATAAATGTAAACTACATATGAAAAATAATAAGAAATAATTTATTATAGTCAAATAATTAAAATTAAAAAAGCAGAATTAAACAAAACTGTTGTGAAATGAAATGTAATTGATCTATTCTTATACCTTAAAACATGCAAAAAAATAATAATAAACACATGAGATGTTTGTAAATTATCCAGTGGAAAGACACAGTTATCACTGCGTTGAATAGTGGTTTGGGCAGGGATCTCACTCGGTAGTCACATTGAGCTGCATGTTTACATGGAGGTACTGTGACTATAGAGAGATAACGGGATGAGATTCTTGATCCATATATTCGCTCATACAGCGGTGCAATCGGTAATGATTTCATAGCGATGAATGATAACGCATTACCTTATCGAGCTGTAGTTGTTAAGAGCTATCTTGAGGATCTTGGTTTGGAGCACGAATGGAATAGTCAGCAGGTTCTCCAATTTTGAATCCTATAGAGTACCTATGGGACTATCTTGGTGGACAGGTTGTTGCTTTATGTCCTCTTCCAAGCTTTTCAGGAGAGCTGGAAAACAGTTTACTCCATGTCAGGTCTTTGCTTCCCAGTTAGGCAACTGACAACTTAATTGACAGCATGGAAAATTGATGCTGCCAAAGCCTTCAAGCTAGTGGTGGATATATTCCTTATTAAAACTCCTTTTTGTTGTTTCTATGACATTTTATCACATAAAATTGTGATAATTCTTTTTTCCAAAAATAAATTTTCCCTTCGAGATTGCTTTTTTTTTGTTACAAACCATTCACATGTCTTTTTCTTATGCTAACTTCTATGTTACAATCAATACTACGAATTTTGTTCACATGTCATCTAAATTTGGTGTTTTTACATTCGTACATGTGTAAATTAGACGCAAAAATAAACCAGTTGTTCCTTATTTTTCAAAGGCAACAGTTAGGTGTGATAAGTATTAAAGAAACTTGTGCAATTTCAATTTTGTTTTGATTCAGATGTGAAGAAGGTTTAAAATTTTCATAATGTTGAGTAAATCTTTCGATAAAAACTTGCAAGACAAGTTGATTGTAGCTAATTTTGCGAACAGATTTGTATTTATTGATTTTCCTTGTTTTTTGATAAGATTGTTATTGATAAGCTCTTAATTTTTATATATATGTGCAAAGTCAATGACTGTTACAATTTTATAGCATAAGAAATTTACATGGTACAATAAAGCACCAGGTAATTGTTAAAGTTGAATATTTTGTTTACCATTCCGATCAGTTGGGTTTTTGGTAATCTTTTCTTCTTATAAAACATAATTAAAGAGTATACTTATCAACATTCTGATCTGAGTATTCCTCAATATGAAGTAATTTCGGGTTCTTCCTTCAGTTATATTGTGATCCACCACACTGACATAAAACTATAAGTTCTTAGCTCATGATAAATTGACAAGGTTTGTATTGTTTGAGCAAATGGTATATTGATATATTATTTTATTCCTTGCAATTCTATACAATTAAGCTCTCTATTATTCCTCGGTGAAGTACTTGTTAAATTATAGATCATTCAACACTATGTTTCTTTGTTCCATCGACATCATCTATTCTGAATTCAATTCCACTACAACTATTTCCACAAATATCGATATTTAAGGTAATGAGAGATTACACATCTTAGTTTAGTTCATAGAGACATTGATGAAAATTAATCTTTGTCTTATCGAGACTTTATTTTTTTTAACTGTTAATTATTTACTAAGCAATATTTGAATTTCTAATTTTTTTTATATAAAAAGTTCTGCTAGAATCTATTAAAGAACTTTATCTCATCAAATTAGTCTGTATCAATGTTGAAAAACAGTTAAAATTCTATGAAACATCTTTAACTTTGCATTCGCTAATTATAGTGATAATTTAATTTTACGATATAATGATTGCTTAAATTTCTGAATACCATTAGGAAAAGCCTGAATTTATGTACTTTTAATGAAAAGGATATTTGCATTTCTAATACTTGCGTTTCTGACAACGCATTTCTAGACCATTATTTGAATAAAACAAGTGAAAAACATGTTGCATCATTCTAAATTTCTTTTGTAAATGTTCTGAACAGGTAAAAATTGAAAATGATGTTTCATAGTGAGATTTAAATTTTCTTGATAATACTAAAATATTGTTCAAACTGAAATTGGGATTTCAGAATTCAATGTTTAAACAAATCATATTAATATATAGGTAAATATGTAGAATTAATGTAAACATATTATGTTAACGTATTGATTTAAAAAGGGAACAATGTGTAAATATTAATCATATAAATTGAATTCTAATTCAAAATAGAATTTATCTTTAACGTATCAAGCTGAGAGTTTATACTCTAAGATATTTACACTTTTCAAGAATATGTTAAAAGTATTAAGTTATAAATGCAAGTTCTGGATTTATTTATTTCTTAGAAAAGAATAAAGCGCAATATTTTGATCTAAATCCTTTAAAAATGTGAAATTTGGTTGGCATTGTTTTTGTATTAAAAAGCAATAGTCTTATATGACTCGAGAAAAAAGACGCTCGCTATCTTGAAATATTTTATTTCAAAGGATACTAAACTGATATTATAATACACTATTTATCAGAAGAACAAGGATATTTCTATTTTAAATATTTGATTTCTCGAATTTAAAAGCATAGAAAAATCTTAGTAACTGCGCTTTCAACCCAGAATTAGAACAAGAAAAAATTGTGTTACCAAAAGGAAAAATTAAAATCCAAAAAATAAACTAATATGTGTTACAACATGTAGGTTCTATGTTAGATTTACGCTGTTTGACAAGAGAGTTGGGCAGTTAATCTTTTTTCATTGAGTAGTATGTGCATGCATTCAAATGCAACATATCATAATTATGAAAAAATCATGTGTTCTTTTTCAAATAATAGTTTAAAGTTTTATGCAGAATAAGCTATATCTTGTTGCTTTGCAACCAACATTAGTACTTTAAAGTTTTGGGAAATAACTGCTTATTGAAACTTGATCTCTCTCCTCATTTCTTATAATAGGAATAAATGATAATCTTCTGTTGTATACTTGATAGTATTTAATTTACTCAAAAATTCATTATGCAGTTTATGTGGTAAATAAATTTGGAATATTAATTGTTATAAATTTTAATTTGTATATCTGTAAACAGCTAGTTATACTCAAATGTACTTTATATTATATTCTTTAGAGCTTGATGTTTATGAATATCATTTATATCTAACGCTATTAAACTAAATAGAATATTAGAAATAGTTGAGGATAAATTTAAAGTGCATATGAGGACAATAAACTATGATCATGTGATAAGACTAAAATCTGTGATAATCATTTTCGTTAATAGTAAGTAGTATATTTTAGTTTCTTACGTTCAGCACTATTTACCAATGGTAAGATACAAGGCTATGTATATTTAACTAATATATTCAGCATAAATATAACATTATTACGTGATCTTATGCAATGAGTTTTAAATTTTTGTTTTTTGCATTTCATCTAGACTAAGAGCTTCATATTCTGAAATTGAGTTAATGTTTTTCACTCAATTTCCTGAGAGATACTTGCGATTTCAAACCTCATGCTGCAAACGAGGAAAAATGAATGAAAGGGGATAAAAAACAATTTGAATATCTTCCGCACAGAAGACATTCTAAGTTTTTGAGCGTCCCCTAGCGAAACGCGTGATAAACGAATGCTGTCGCAAATGTAAATTCGAATCGACGCCCCGGTGATACTATTTCCGAACCTTCTCAGAAAACACTTGGAATAAAAAAAAGAGAGAAAGAAACCGAGACGCGCTACGTTACAAATTGAGTTTGAGACATGGGGGAGGCAGGCAATTGCTTTTAAAACACGACAAATTGCGAACCTCAGCCAGATATACACAGCCAGATCCTACCACCAGCCACATCCCACTCCTGCAGATATATCCGTCACATTCTATCCCGCAAATTCTATCCATCCACCCCGAAGGCTACGACGATGGAATATATAGCCACGAAAGAACAAGAGGAGAAAAATAAAATAAAGAGAAGTGGCAGACGTATCCATAGATATATCTATATAGCACCCGCCATTCTGATTGCAAATTATCGCTTGAATAGCGCTTTGATAGGTTTCAATGTGCTTTGCCCCAAGCCACGGGGGAGGGCGAGATAGTGATATATTCTTTGCCTCTGGGGCAAAAGTGTTGTCGCATAACGTCGTTACTCAAACCGAGGTGAAGCCACACCAGATTGAAAAGTTGTCGCCTTCTCGCCCTCTAACGTCACCACGCTCTGATATCGTTCGGGTTATTGTTATGCAAATGAGGAAGTCAATTTTTGGTTTGCTTTTGGGGAAAGTTTTTTTTACCTTCTTAAATTTTTATGTCTTATCTATGCAACGTCTTCCTTTCTCTCCGCTTTTTTATAGTTATTTATTTTTATGGATGATTTCTTTCCGGATTTTTCTCCCCCTATCCATTTATGTGAAAGAAAAAGCAAAAAAAAAAGAGAGAAATTCTTTCACTTTCAATCGCTTGGAGGTTATTTTCAGCGTAGAAAATGTGCGAATAGAACATTTTTGTCTTAAGGTATGAGATCTTGCATGGACGAAAAGAAATAAAGAAAGTAACACTTTTTTTGTTCATTTTCATTTAATTACTTTCAGTATTTTCATTATTTCAGTCTCAAAAGTAAACTTCATAATGATAAGCTATTTAATTTTGAAATTTAAATAAAATATATTATGTATGCACATTTTGTTGTTTCAAATATCAATCCAGAAAATCATAAAAACTAGAATATTCTAAGATAATATAAATTGTCAGTGTAGAGTATAAATAAGAAAAACTGTTGGGTAAATAAATTGTAGTTTTCAAGCAAATTTTGCTGATTTTTATGTACATAAGGTTACATTTTTTTCCGAAGTTTGAGTTCCGAAATATAAGAAAATATATTTAATACAAAAATTTCTTTTGCTTATTAAAAAATTTCTAAGATTAATGTGAAGGAAACTATCAATTTTTATAAAAATTAACACCTTACAAGCATTTAGTATCTTGAAAATACATAGATAAGAAAATTATTTAACTGCAGAAAAATTTTTGAGGAAAATGGAAATTTATTTTGCATTTATTTTGGTTATCCTGAAATCCAGCTTCAACTTCTACCATTATCAAATTTTTTAAGGAAAATGGAAATTTATTTTGGTTATCCCAAAATCCAGTTTCAACTTCTACCGTTGGTATCAACTTGGTCTTTAAGATCCATTGGAAGATAAAGTATGAAGTTAATAAATAAAAAAGGTTTTGATTCCAAATGGACAGTACAAAAGTTAAAAAGTGAGTGAAAAAGCGCTTAAGAAATGGTTATGGACAACATGAATGCATTTGTTAATGATTTAATACCCAATAATAATGTTCTGATGATGATAATTTTTTTTATCGTAAGTATAATTTTTTATGATTATGGGGATGACACTTTCTTTATCATCTGGTTGATTTTGAAATATTTATCCATTTTTAATCTTATTTGCTTATTTTAAAAATGTTAAACCTGTTAATTTTATAATACTTCTCTTTTTAATTCTTACAATATATAATTTATGTATAAATAACCTTTATGATTGATATTTTAATTCCTTAATATTGGTAATCTCTCTCTAAAAATATATTAATAAAATATTTATAAAAAATATTAAACATAATTCCCAAAACAAGGGGATCGTATAAAGTTTGCAGTTCGGAATTTTTTAAAACAGTTTGGTTTCAAGAAGTTTTAGGATAATGTATTAATGTAAATTAAAGATATTTTTACAATTAAGAAGGATTACATAAAATTTAATCGACCTTTTGCTAGCCTAATATAGATGCAATGCATAATTTCGAAATTTTTATATTAACACTTATAGTTAATATAATATTTTGTTTTTCTGAAGTTTCGTATGAAAATTTTATCGATCGAAATTAAATATTGCTTTAGAAAAAAAATAGAAGTCTTCTCTTATAGTTTTCACTTTTCTAAAAGAATAATAATAAATAATAAAAAATTTGTCATGTTAATATTAGTTTCTTTGAAAAGTGCAAATAAATCGAATAATTAATAATTAAGGCTGATTTCGATTCTTGAACAATAAGGAACCATGGCCTAGCCTTTATAGGATTTCAATGTATGCATGCGTTAGATGAAAAAAAAAAAATAAATAAAAGCATTCGCTTTCACAGCTCAATACAACTGAATTGATTTTATACGTATGACATTATCAATTATTTTGAGTAAAACGTAAGTAGAATTGGACTCTTCTTTTTTTCCATATAAGGATTTTATTTTTATAAGACACAATGAAAAAATTGGGGAAAAAAAAAAAAACTAAGTAAAGTGATAAATTAAATTAGAAACCAGATTTACAGATTGCCATTTGTAATCTGCCATGAAAATATAGATCCAGAGATTTTCCACCAATATTCCGAAAGTTTCAGGGTATAATTTGCAATTCCAAATTTCATACTGTTTTGATTGTACTATATTTTCCTATGCCCCAATTTTCATTTATTTCATTCATTGGAAAAGCTATAATTTTTGTATAAATTCCAACTTTTTTTGGAATGCATTTTTCTGTATGTCAAACCTCTTGTATGTCAAACCTAAAATTACCATTTAAAGTACTTATGCTTATTTCTCAAATACTCGAACATTAAAAAAACTACAAGGAATTCTTAATATTTATATGTGCTGTATTTTGTTTAAGTTATCAATTTTATTTGGCAGATTATCATTTTAAGAAGGTTTTATTTCATGATTATTTTAGTACACACACATTATTTTAATGTAAAGAAAATAAATACTATTTTAAAACAAGAAAAAGATATATTTAAGCAAAATAACTATTTTAAAAACTTAAGAGAAATTTTTAAAAGATTCTTATTAATTTGCTCAAAAATGCGCCTCTCTTAGTGAGCATCTTTTTTTTTTTTTTATCAGCAATTCAATTTATCAACAATCTTTATTTGATAAATTTAATTCATTGTAACATTTTTGTGGCTTTCATTATATATCTACTAATTATGTAAATGATTTAATTTTTGTAAAGAGATAAAAATAATTTTCTTTAATTTATTTATGAGTTAATATTGGAAAATTTTTCCCATGCTGCATGGATGCTATAAAGAATCCATTTTTGAAAAGATGAATCAGAATAAAATACACTACTGGCCATTAAAATTGCTACACCAAGATAGCAACATGCTACAAACATGAAATCTATACGAAAGAAGAAGGTGCTGTGATATGCAAATGATTAGCTTTTCAGCGCATTCAGACAAAACAGGCGCCAGTAGCGACACCTACATTGTGTTTAAATGAGGAAATTGTTCAGCCGGTTCCTCATACACAAATTGCATTTGAACGTTGTTGCCTGGTGAAAAGTTGTTGTGATGCCTCGTGTAAGAAGGAGAAATGTGTACCAGCACGTTTCTGACTTTGATAAAGGTCAAATTGTAGCGTACCGGGATTGCGGTTTATCTTATCGCAGTATTGCTGCTCGCGTCAGTCGAGATCCAATGACTGTTAGCAGAATATGGAATCGATGGCTTCAGGACGGTAATACGGAACGCCATGCGGGATCTCAACGGTCACCTATCACTAGCAGCCGAGAAGACAGGCATATTATCCGCATGACCGTAATGGATCGTGCAACCACGTTATGAGCCGTGAATCAAGAAACGGGATCGTTTGGAAGACAACAAGTGTCTGCACGAACAGTTCGACGACGTTTGTAGCAGCATGGATTCTCAGCTCGGAGACCATGGCTGCGGCTTCCCTTGACACTGCGTGATAGACAAGAGCGCCTTCAATGGTGTGATCAACGACGAACCTGGGCGAACCTACTTCTATGCTCTTGTTAATAAAATTGTTGCAATTTTCCATAGAAAATCAAGTTTTAAAATAAATTACTTTAGGAACAAAATAGCACTTCAAACTAAAATCTGATTTCTGAAATCAAGTAAAATTATAGAGATGCAATTGAAGATATTTATTTAATATTTCCGAATGAATTTTAAATGTTATATCTCCCTTTTGATTTTTTGCACCATAACAAAATAAATAAATGAATGAATAAAAAAGTTATTCATTACTTTTTTTGTAGCTGAAAATAAAAGAATTTTTTATTTCTTAACTCTTTATCGTATACACATTCAGTATGCCTTTTTCTCTAGATTTTTGAGGTTTGAATAATTGTTTATTGACTAACTTTTTATCATTACTTCAACTTAACTCCATAAATAAATATATTTATTGATAATGATTTTAAAAGTTTCTAAAATATTATATATAATATTCATTGATCGATCAATTCAAAAAGTTATTTATTAATAATGTATTACTTTGAGAATAAGAGGCACACTTCAGAATTTAGAACCTTATATATTTTATTAATTTATATACTATTATTATATATAGTACATAAAATAAACTATGTTCCACTTCTCAATATTTTTAAAAATATTATATTGCTAAATTTGATTTAAAATGTTTTTTATTTTTTGACTTAACTGTTTTTTGGTCCTTGTAGCTTCATCGAGAGTCAATTAACGACAATTTCAATTTAAAATTAATCAATTTATTAATGACAACAAATTTTAATGTTTAGATTATTTACAAAATAGCAAAATGATGGTAAAATCTACAAACTCTCTCCCAGAGACAATTTAAGTGTGCTCTCTCTTTCTCTCAGTCTCTCTATGAAAACTCTAATAACATTTTAAAAAAATAAAAGAAAAATATCTGAAGAGAAGAAAAGAGCGACAGCTTCCAGCGCGCATGGGCTATTCTGGTCCTCACCTTCGCTCTTTGCACCTTTGATAATCTCATCGGTTTCTATGAGTGATATCTATCACACTAAGATACTTTTGCTCATAAAAGATTTTGAGGTCATAGAGAGATTATATTGCCACTTAATTTTGTACAAAACACATAGACGATCTTTTAAAATTTTATTTTTGGGCCCAAAATAATTTTAGCGTTTCCTTTTAAAATTTTAATAATTTTTAATCTTTAATTTCTCCCTAGATTGTTTTTTGGCAATTTGATTTTACATTGATTCATTTGATTTAATTTATTCATGAATTATAACTCATCCCCGACTTAATTTTTGTGTCATTGTTTTTATTATAAATATTTCTTTTGCAAAAAATCTCGATCAAATATTATGTTGTTTTATATGATCTGACTGTTTTAGCAAAATATTCTCAAAGTTTTTATTTGATTCCATTATAAATGTTGATGTGAAGGTCAATAGATTCAAAATCTGATTGCATTTAATCTAATAATCATCGTAATATTTTAGAATTTTCTTTTTTGCAATGATTATATCTTGGACAATTATAACGCAGAAAGTTTATGAAATCAAATGTTTTGTATTATTTACTGATGATATAGAGACTTGTACAAAAAAGAAAGACATAAGTCTTACTATTTATTTAAAGAATTCGTCTTTTAATAAAGGAAAGAGTATATTAGAGTAAATTAATTGATGATTGTCCTTTCATTAATGTAGGAAAATCAATTTCCATGAAGTAAGCAATCAAATATAAAATCTTCGATATTGTTTCTTCTTTCTACTTTCACAGTGTTAAGATAAAAGATAAAGATTTTAATAGCGTGAAGAGTTTTTTGTCTTTATCACTATCTTGGAAAATATTTTTTAAATATACTAAACGAAACTAATAATTAAAAATACTATACGATCCTTATAATTAAGAGCAAAACTAGATTATCGATAATTTTCTTACCACAAAGAAGGAGAGGAAAAATTAGTGCATCGCTTCCAAAAAATTTAAACTTAATTATATTTCCTTATAATGATAAAAATTTGGTTTGATTTTAAAATTTTTATCTATACTTTATCTAAATGGAATTTGATTCTAAAATTTTTAACGCAATTTTAATTATATAAGCGCTATTGAAAAACCCCCAGTTAAAATGTCACTTAATCATTACTTGAGCTAACAAATTAAAATCTCATAAAGATTGTTCAGTTCTTTATTAATTTTTTGTATTGTTTTTTATATTTTCAACTGTGTAATTTTTTTTTACAATAATATTGAAAAGGATTTCACAAAATCTCATTGATCTTATAACATTTGATTTGCACTATTTCTAAAGAAATTTATGAAATATATTTTTGAGAATATTATTTAAAAATTTATTCTAACAACTATATTTTCAAAATGAAAAATATTCTTCGAAAATAATTCTCTTGATAAATAGGAAGTTTCAAACTGAGAAACACATCTATTGAAACTTCTTATTTGTCAAAGGAAATAAATGTCATAAACTACTTTATCCCTAAGGAGAAAATTATATAAAATTTTATGATGTAATTATTTTCAATTTCCATGGGAAAATGCTCAGCAGATTTTGAAATTCTCTCAAAATATATTCCTAAATCTGTGAAATAATAAATAATTATAAATACTAGCTTTTAAATGTCATCACATACTTGCTATTGTAAAATATTTTGTATAAATTTAAAGTTTTTAGTAACAATTTTTGCAATAAAAATAAATAATGACTTCTTTCGATCGCAAGTGTTCTATTTGTTATTATATATATAATTTAAGAAAAAACCTTCGACAATTATGTCTGAGTATTTTTAAAAACCAGTGCTGCCATCTATTGATAGAACTACGTAACAAAAAGTTAAAGGCAACGAGGTTTTTAATTACAACCACAAAATTAAGTTGGAAATAACTGAAATTTTGATAATTTAAATGAATGATAGTAGTAACTATTTTATTTTGTTAATAGTACAATATAAGTGTAAAGAATTAAACTCTTATTTTTAGTAATTGATTTCATTTTCGTATTAATTAAATCATGCTGATATGTACGGGATAAATTCATTCTTTATAATGGTTTTCAAAGTTAACCATTTCCAGTTATATCTAGATATATTCGTTATTGCTTAGATTAATTAATGCTAATGGATTTTTTTCGAAGAGATAGTGTATTTCAATAATTTATTGCTTAACTCATTGTAGTTTGAATCTTTCTTAATAGGTGGCAGCATTACTGTATGATATTTTAAGACCAGTTTTCATTTCCGGCTTAGAAATGTGCACTAAATGTTTTTTCTTCTAAAGCGTATTTTTTTAAAAATAATTGTTTATAGAAAATAATGTATATAAGTTTCATCGTATAGGATTGGAAAATGTTTAAATCAATATAAAATAGTCGTAACGGAAAGTTTGTTATTTATGTAATAATAAAAATCTGAAAACTAATTTATTTAAAAGACATAATTCTTTTGAGTATAGTTTTAAGATTTTGCATTTAATTTTTGATATTCAATAGATAATTCAGAAATAGAGGGAAATGTTTGTAAACATGTTTTTTTACTTAAAACACTGAAGTGCTGTCTTATTTCATTTACATTTTGATATATTGAAATATATCATTAAGAAATTTTTATAAATCTAAATAGTAAATAAATAGCTTTTTAATATTCGTCAAAGTTCTCATAATTTAATTCAACATATAGTATTTCCGTAAAATTATTGTAGGAAAAAACTTAGAAGTGCTATAACAAAGAATATCTGAAATTATGATTCGTTGATAATATTTTATTATTCACTGAAATGAAATACAATAATTGTTATGATTAATTAACTAATGATTAGTCAGCAATATATTCTGTGTAGTTTATAAAATGATATAAATAACATAAAAACTTATAAAAAAATGGAAATAGCGTCCAAAAATGACCAAAATTATATCTGAAATTTTGTAATTTGACATAACATTAATTTCTGAATTTATTTTTCTTATTTTATTGAAGATTATCATTGAGGACATCAGTGTTCAACAAAATGAACCTATATTTAAATTGCAATTTAAATTGGTCTAGAGAGAAGATAAAAGTAATTTATTTGTAAACATAGAAGTGTTCAATAAGTATGTTTTACATAATACTGATCATGGTTGACAGCATAGTTTAAATGACGTAAATCTAAAATGTTTTTAAATAGTTATCAACTTGCAATGACAGTAAAATGGCATTAAAAAAAACTTCTTTTTGTTTATTTTAATTCGAAAAAATAAACCAGAAGTTCGTAAATGGTTGAATAAAAATCTATATACTATATAAGTTAGCATATTTGAAAATCATAATACATTTACGATATACAATAACATTTTATTAATAGAAATTTTATTGAATACAAATTTTATACATTTTCAAGTGCATATAATAAATATTAACTATTTTTTACATCTTTTTTCAAAAACTGAATACTGATGTAACTACAGTTTATGTAACTTTTCAATGCTGAAATTTATTTCTTAGTATTTTAGTATAATATAGGTATACATTTCTTACTTTCATAAAATGCAAGTAGCTTAAAATATTTTTGTAAAAAAGTATTTGATGTATTAAATTAATTTGTATTTCGACTTCGCATTCATACAAAAGTTATGCAGTTTTATAATGTTGATATGTATATATATTTTTTATGATAGATTGATGATTAAGTTACAGTTACATTGTCTAATGTCTTACAAAAATTATTTAATAAAGTAGAGTATTTTCTGAAGAGTGATTGAAATGTTTTGCAATAAAAAATATTAATAAAAGGTTTAACTACTATATAAGTTAAATATATCTACATTACAGGTTTATTTTTAAAATTTACTCTTTTAATATGAAGAAATCAGTAACTGGAGCAGTTAAGTATAAATTATAACAGTGAATTTATTTGCTTGAGTAATAAAGGACTTCAGTTCTTTGTTAATGATTATACCAGTGTCATTAGAACTTAAAAAATCATAAAACACTTTGATTTAATGTAAAAATCCTATAAATAGGAATGTAACATTTGATAAGACTGGTGAAGAACAAACTGAGCAGTTTTTTCTTTCTCATATATACATATATATTTAACTGAAGATCCTATGCTTCAGCCATGAGCGCAAATTTCCCAAAAGTGCATAAGCAACTTCCAGGAAGTCGATTATTTGATTTTCATTCATAATTTATTACGTCATCACTTTCCACGTTTTGTGATTCTTATTGCTTTTTCCGATTAATGTGACTTTTATCCGGTTTTACTTAGCATGTTTTTGAAGTGTGCAGCGACTAATGACGTGCAGGACCAGTTTTAAGAAATTGAGTTTTTTTTTTCCACTTATACTGTCCTTGAATAATTATAGTCAGATTACAAATACAATTTAATCTGACCACTTTATATTAAATTAGTTCAGGATGTTGAGACTTTATTTTTTATTTCAGACCATCTGTTTAATTTTAGTGGAAGCTAAATACGATGAAGAATGGCTCCACTGTACAATACTGGACGACGAAAATAAATATCGAGTGTGTTGGTCAACATCAGTATCTAAAGAAGGTAATTCGGAAATTTTGTTTGGTGTGGAAGTCCAAGCTCATGGATACGTTGGTTTTGGACTTTCTTCTAAAGGTGGCATGGCTGGAAGTGACATTGTGACTGGATGGGTAAAAGATGGAAATGCATATTTCCAGGTACGTTGAAAATCAAATTACATGTTAACCTCTATTTTATTAATTCATTAAACGTAAATGAGATCAGCATTTTTAGATAAAATAATTTAAGTTTATGTTACGTTTTCAAAATAATGTCAATTTGATCAAAATTTGTGTTAAAATTTGTGTAAAAATTTTTGTTAAAATAAATGCTTTTCTTTTTAGAGTGACTTGGAATTTGATTTTCTTTCTGTAATTTTGTATGATTCAATAATATATAAAATATTTGCATAGCTTGTGTTATTATAATGCTCAAAGCTTTAGCTTAATCTATGAATATCATAAAGTGTAGTTCTACAGAAAATAAAACACCAAATTTAACATTCAATAATGAGTAAACGATAACGAACAACGAATATATATTGTTCGTTATCAATAAATGGTAACAAACATTCGAACAATATATGTAATTTATCAATAATATAAATTTGTAATCATTCTCAGGACTTTAGGATATATATTTTAGAAAGACATAAAAAATATTTTTAAATGGAGAAATGATTATAATTGATTAAACATTAGGTAGCCTAATAATTAAAGTTTACAGTAGATAGCCTAATAATTAAAGTTTACAATTTAGTGTAACAATAAAAGTTACTTTAGTTAGGTGATTTTTTTGATTGATTTCCATGTTTATCTAGGAGCCTGGTTCTTTTTTCGTCCTAGAGATGGAGAATAATAAATATGTAAACATTTTTTTTGGTAACCCTCATAGAGAGAGTATTTACATCATTACTAAGAAATTTAAAACAATTTGTTCCATTTTCAGATTTAAATTAATATTTTTATATTTTCTTTTGTAAATATTTCAAAGGATTACCTAGGCAAATACCATGAGGATCTTTCATAATTAGGCAAATACCATGAGGATCTTTCATAAATAGTAGGTCGTATTCATATTTCATTATAAAAAAAAGTAAGCTCAGAAAACTCCCAACAACCACTTCCTCCTTGACGAAATAAAAACTTCGTCTCTCATTGTTTAACAATGGATTTAATCCATTGTAGGATTACAATTTTAAACCTACATTGCGTTATGGTTCACATGATTGAAGTTGTTACGAAAACAAGTAAATCATGTTGAAAAATATGTTACTTTAAAATAATGTGATGGCTTGGAAGCAATTAGCAATTTTGTGGTTACTAATTGGACCATTCTGAAAACACTGATAGTCTAATAATGCATTAGATTTTGCATCAACGTTCTTTAAATCTAAATTGCGCAGTAATTAGTCATTTAGAAATTCTTAATCTATCAGGGAGTTGCCATAAACTGTATAGAAAGGAATTGCTGCATAAAGTGTAAAAATAAATTAATTTGATTACTTTTAAAGAAGTGTTTTTTTTTTTTTAAATTGAATGTAACAGTGTGCACGATGATAAAAGAGTGATTTTCTTAATGTGATTAAATTTTGGATAGTAGGGTTTGGACGCCTGATTAATTTAATACACGAATACAGATTAAAAGGAAAAGTTTCTAAGATAGTTCTCAAAGGTAAGTATTCAAATACAATGTAATACCCATCATTGAGAAGAAATTTTCAAAAGTAGACATTCAAATGTAATACAGCAAACAATCTGTTGAGCTAACAACACACACTATGTGGAGACAAATATTCATTCATTGACTAAAATTTGAATATTAGATGTAATTACAATGTTTGTGAAGCATTTAACATATCGGAAATGCGCAAATGCATTCAAATATTAATGTTAAAAAATTGCCAATGAATCTGATTCCAACAATTTACGGATTTACATAAACTTAAACACTGTTCAATTTCTCTAAATGAATTATACATCTGCTTCTCCATCTCCTAGGTATCACGCTACTTATTTAGCACTTTAATCTACATCTTACATTTTACATACTATGCAATTATTGATATTATTTGATATTCATCTTATAATTTTTAAACTTTCATTTGCATGATGTAGAATTTCTGTGTCAAGTGATTACAATAAATGACTCAGCCTTTCATCCCTTCAGTGGGTCGATAAATCGAGTACCAAGCATGCTTGGGAATTAAATACTGAGTATTTCGCGTTAGGCTTAACACCTAACCGAGACATTTGTTTTGCACTCCAGAGCCCTCGGTCAAGAAAACAGATTAAGGGCACCAAAGGTTTTGGCCCCCAATTGATAGTCGTACCAATTGGTAGTCGAGTTTAGTTTCTTTAGTTTAGATTACACAGAATGAGATAACTAAAGATTGATTTCATTAAAGATTTGTCTTAATTAAAACTGTAATCACAATACAAAATAGGATAATAATTATTTTTATCTTAAGGTTTTAAATAATTTAAATTCGTTCCAATGGTGGTTAATAGAAGACATTCTAAGCCATATAAATCATATCAACAAATATAACTACCATAATTAACAGTTTAGATATAAAACTTTAAAATCAATAAAATAAAAAAAAATATTTATTTTTGTCAACATTCTTAAGTTTTAGTTTAACCGATCGTTTATAAATGCATTCCCCATCTGAAATAACATTAGAATTCTAATTTCATTTATACAACCAATTTTCTTCAAATTTGTTACACTTTGAAAATTTTATGAGCAATTCATTCATTTTTCAATCGCTGTATAAAAACTTAAGATTCATTCCTTTATTTAACACAAGGGTTATTTGGATGAAGTAATGTTCAATACTTTATCTTTCATAATTTAATTTTTATATTTAAAATAATACTATGACCATCCTCTAAAATATATTTATTAATAATAATTGCACATTATTAAAAAGTACAAAAGATTGTAATGTTAAAAAAATAACTCTTTCACGTCGAAAATATCAATAAACATACTAAGCTTAATTTCATTTTTAATTATTATGATAAATATTTTTATTATTTTTTATTATTATATAATTTAATTGAAGTAATTAAAGCATTTTGAAAGCTAAAAATTTACGAAACTCAAAGAGTTTATAATTGAAAATGAGCTACTGAAATGTTATTTAAATTTTTTTGTGATATTGGATTTAAAATTCAAAAACAGTCTATTTGAAATAGTGTTTCAAATTTTTCTTGGGTAAATGTACATTAAATTAAATTAACTTTTAAAAAGGAAAGCAAAAAAAATCATGCTAAATTAATAGAAATTTTATTTTTCAGTTTATTTTTAATAAGATAAATCTATTTTATAAGATAAGAAAAATAAAAAAGCAAAATACAATTCCATTCTTATTTATTTAATGTTTTGATAAACAACTAAAAGGATGGAAAATAAAAATGAACGTTCATTAAAGTAAAATTGAAAGCAAGCACGATTGTTTTGTATTTAATTTTTATGAACTTTGTTTTATTTTTTTTTAAAAATCCTTTTTAATTAATTTAATCTTTCCTTTTAAATAACTTTTAAATAAAATGATTTTTTTTATTTAATTGAAGAAAAATATCTAAAAGATAGAAAACCACTGAAATAAAATCACCAAGAATTTTTTAAATAAAATCTGTATACATAAGATTTTAATTTCTTAATTCAGTGATTCGTAAAAGATTTTAATAATTATAATACAAAATTTTTTAAAATAGATGAAACAGTTTCCATTATTAATTATTTAATATGTTTTTTTGTCAAAATGAAATGCAAAATTTGTCATAGTCTGAGAAAAATGCCTTGTTTAATGGGAGTAAATTAAAAAAAATATCATAATTGCAATAATCTAATCCTCTTTCCAAGAAAATGCGTTACGAATATATTATTTCAAATTATATTTTTATAGAAAAGGTACACGTTTATTATTATAAAGACTGATTTAATGAAATGAAGATTATAACATTTTTATTAAATTAGTACATCAACATTAAAAACCTATTTTTCATGAAATTAGATATAGAATAAAATAATGGGGATCAATATAATGATTATATAATTACGGAACACTAAGAAAAAAAATTCCTTAGTTTATTTGTCTTAAATTTATAAGGTAAATTAAATTCATAAATACGTACAAAAGCACTCCAAATGTAAAAGATTCAGATATTAGTATGTCAAAAAATGATTGTCTATTATTAGGCTACGAATGAAATGCACAGCTTTCATTGATCCCCATTTACACGATGAAACAGCGTGATCTAAAGCTGAGGTAAGCTATGCAAGTGGTAACAAAGAATTATACATTTAAGCCATGATTTTCTTTATCAGGGAGGCATCTCTGCAGATTGGTTTAAAGATTTTATGGCGTCACCACACCAACAAGCATTTCAGAAAGAGTTCCATTCTCGGTCTGTTTCTTGACTATTTGTCAGGAGGACCTACACAGTGTTAAATTAGCAAATTATTATTTTTTTTCTCCTTTTTTGATAATTCAAAAAGCGTCAGTACGATAATTTGGTGCATAATGAAGTAATATGAGATTATGCAAGATAATTAAAAATTTTGTAATTTTACATTAGTTTATATTCCTGCTCTAATTTTTCTTATAAGTGATTTCCTTCAGAAATGTATATGTTCATTTTACTAAAAGAGATCATCCACAAGGGATTTATTTGATAAGAATATCCTAATTTTTTTAAATGACATTTTTGATTTATAAATCTCAGTATCTATTTAGGATTATTAATTTCTTCATAGTTTAATTCCAAACATACTTTCAGTGTATAAGTGAAAAGCTATATTTTTACTTCTTAATCATCAAACATTAATGCTTTGTATCCTTTATACAATTCAATTTTATTAATATTATTTGCTATTGAGAATAAATAAGCATTTATATTTTTCTTTATTTCCTATTATATTTCACTCATTAAAATTATACTATAAAAATTTATGTTTCTTCTATTTTAAATTCAAGTTATGTTTTAGCTAAATATAAGTAATTGTTTTAAAAATCTTAAAAAAGACAATATAATTAAATTATAATTGAATGAAACATACATTAAATAATTGATATTTCTCTACACTTAATAAGTTGAAGTAGTCTTTACGCGGCAAATAAGTAACAGATTTGACTATTTTTTTCCTTAATTGCTGAATGAATTGTATATAAATTTTAACAAAAGTAAATTTTGGAGAAAACTATTGTATTAAGTTTTTCATAACATCTGCTTTTCTTATCGAATTAATTTAATGCCTCATATTTGTGAAACATTACTTTTAAGAATTACTCAATAAATTAAAACTTTTAGCAATGATTTATTCTTTCGTGAATTATTATGTGTAAATACTTGCGGTTTATTTTTCATATAAGATTTTTATTTTTGGAATTATGATCATCCAATTATTCAGCCTAGCATGTATTTGAATGCTAGTAAACAAATCTTTAATATAAGAGTCAGAAGTATCACTAATTTTCAGACTCCTTTTATCGCTGTTTGAGTAAGAATTCAGATTATTAAGATTTTATGGACTATTAATTGTAAATCTGTATATCTTATTTGAACTGTAACATTTTTTTATGTAATCTTTCTGCAAGTAATAATTTGATGGACTTTTTTGCACCTGCATTTTAAATATCATATAAAAAATTTATATTTTACATTCCCAGTTGGATGCTCTAATAAACCTTTTCATTTCTCCTGATCATGTTTAGCATATTTAGTGCTTACTAATACTTCCATCTTTGACAAGGAAACATATTTTTTTACAATTTTGAATAGATTAGGTCAATATCTACTTCTGTGGAAAAAAAAAAAAACTGAAACCTTCACAGAATAAATATTAATATATTTTCCACAAATTTGAAATTTCTGAATTCTTCTTATTATTGCTCAGTAAGAAAAATGTTACTTCATTAAAGAAGACTGTTAAGAAGATAGTACACAAAGTGCATGTTAGTTGTAAATGAAATTTTGTTTCTTTCATTGAAAACATTCAAATAATATAAAAAAAAAGTTATTGATGTAATAACACTTGTATAAAGTTCATAAAAATATTGTGAAACATAGTATTGAAGTAAATTCATTCATTTAGATTATAATATTACTGCCAGACTTTTAAATCAAGTTATTTAGAAATCAAATTAGCATTTGTTTAAAATGATGATTACCCTTTGTTTTAGTTCTGAAAAATTTATTTCCGATGCTATGAAATTTACCAGTAGAAAAGTGGTTTTAGGAATATCCGTGTTGGATACATCGTATCTTTTAATGCTTTACACCATTACAAAATATTTACTTTTGCATTAATTAATAATGAAAAAGTAAATTTTGTTATAAAAAAGTCTCTAAATGTATGAATATTAAATGTGAAATCAAATCTATTTATTAAAGAGAAATATATTTTTCCAATTTAAAACTGCAAATGAAATATTTAAATTTAAGTTTTATTTACTGTTTTAGGGAAACATTACTCACCAAGACTATATTTAATTTTTATTTAAAAAATTGAAAATTATCCGATTGTTATTTCCCAAAACTAAATCTTACCTAAATTTTAAAAAGTTTTCTAATATAGTTGATAAACTAATATTTACAATTATAGTTCTATTTCAACATTAATTTTGGTCATCGCATAATATTTTTTATTGGAAGTTAAGCAACTTTTGTTAAAAAATATTATTTTAAAAATTAAATCTTCATTTTAAAGTTTTTAATAATTTTAGATTGTTTTCATTGTTCAAAAAATTGATATACATGTAAATAAAAATATTTAAGCATTTCTACAACAAAAATATGAGATACCACTAGAATGTGCTATAAAATTTCCATCCGAATTTCGCTTTTTTAAACAATGGTGATTGATTTGGTAAATAAATTGATTAATAATTTATATAAATATAAGCGATAAAATAAACTAATTGAAGTGTAGAATTAAGAGAGATTTATAAAATAACTGATATATTTTTGAAAAAATATTATTGAAATTAATTATGATCTTCTGGAAGTAATTAATAATTTTATTTCTAAATGTTTTAGGACAGACATGGCATAGGAAATACACTTCCTGTGTTAGACGCCAGTGTGGACTGGCATTTACTACACGGAAGTGAAAATGATACTCATACCTATCTTATCTTCCGCCGGAAGCTGGACACATGCGACAAGGAAGACATGAAAATAGACGTAATTTGACGATAAATATGAATATGTCAACAATCCTATTTTTTACATTAGAAGTTTTCAAATATTTTATTCATGAAATTTAAAATATTTCATTGAAAATTTCTATCACTTCATTATCATTATCATTGAGATATAGGTTATTTATTTATTTATAACATTTAACAGTACATCAGCAGTACTTAATTATTTATTAAAAACTGATGCAGTTATTTCATTATTGTTTTAAATAAATGTATATTTAAATTTATTTTTTATGTATTACCTTAAATTTGGTTGTATATTATTGAACTATTTTTCTTATAACTGGAAAAGAGAATATGTTTTCATGAAAGAAATATTAAGGACAAAATAATTTTAATTTATAGGAAATCAAAAAACCACTGTTTTTGATATTCCCAAGAGTTCATGCTTATAATTTATATTGATTAATTTGATCAAAATTTTTAATAGATGTAGCACTTGTCAATATTTTGGAAGTATATTATCTTGATCAAAGCTTACCTAAAAATATTTCTATGATTTAATATGCATCTTTTACCTACCATGTCTTATTTTAAAGCAATTTTAAAAGTTCTGTATGAAATAAGTTTCAAAACAAAAAAAAGTTGGGAAAAGTAATAATTTTATTTTTTATGCTTTATTATATAGAAATAAGAAAAATTTTTTCTAATATATACGAAAAGCTATTGATTGTCAACATATTATGCATCTATTGGAAACGTATTTTACGCATAACAAAAATGGGTGAAGAAATATTATTTTATTAAAATAAAATAAATAGTAAAATCTGATTTATTTTTGACATACATTAAATGTTTATTTAAATTTTGTTTTTCGAAATTTTTATCTATACATAACACTTTGATATTTATTATATTTGGACACTCATAAATGCAACTGAGATGACCAACTAATTTTTTAATGAATTAAGAATTTTCAAAATTTTTAAGTTTTTTCATTGAATTAATTTGTCAGCTAAACTTTCGTTGATAACGTAAACATTAATTATTATTTGCTTGAAGGAGGAACTGAAAAGATAGCAGTTGTAATGAAATTTAATCAATAAATAAACAATATTATTGTATTGGTATTAGGATCCACGTGAAAAATTACTATATTTAATTAAATTAAATTTTTTGCAGATTTTACAATCTTATTTTATTTCGTAATATTATTAGTTAGATATTTTATTTTAGCATGTGATCTCAATAATACGAGAATTCACTTTCAGAAATAAATAAATGCAAAATTATTTTTCAGGATAGCACAATAAAGTTAATTTATGCCTACTCCGAAGAAGATCCACTGTCTGAGAATGATCTTCGCTATCATCACAGCAGACGAGGTTCCAAGAGTGTCCTCTTACTACAGCCACGCAAGAAAGGGCAACAAGTTGTGAATAAATCTCAACTTCAGCACTGGGATGTGTTATCTCCAAATGCAAGTTGAAATCTTTTGTTACATTTGCTTTATTAAGTCATTATGAAGAATCTTAAGTTAACTGTTGCATTACGAAAATTTATTCGAGTAAATAATTGAGTTGGAGTTCACTATAACTTTTATTTCTATTTACATTGCTATAATCTACTGAAATGTGACAAAAAGGTCATAATTTTTTGAAAAATTCCTAGATACACAATGAATATATTGTAATCTTTATAATATGGGAAAATGCTGTAATCAGTCATAGTGAAAAGGGAATCTTTTATCCCCAATTTGGATTGGGGATAAAAGATTGTGAATCCAGAAGCCAAATTGTTGATTTTCCTGAGCTGACACACACACAGCATTACAAAAAAAATTTAATTACGTTTTCTAAGATAATTAAAAAACTCAGATTTCAACAATTTTTGGTTGACTTACAATAATTTCTTTTTTACAATTTTATATATTCTGTTACAGAGGTATGAATAATATCCATTTGCAATAAATTTATGTTCTTGTTTTATCTTCATAACTTTTAACTTTTTCATTTTTTTCGATTTGATATCTTCAGTAATTGAAAGTTAAAGAAAGTGCATGCTCAAAATTTTATTTTATATATATTAATTATTAAATATATTATTTAATTTTTATTTTATATTATAAATATTTTATTAATTTTTATTAAATAATTAAAAATATAAAAAATAATTAAAAACTATATATAATCATATTTAAAACGCATGGATCATCACACATTTATTAACTATTAAGATAAATATGATAGATTTACTTTAAAATGTTTCGTTATTTACATGAAAACTGCATCTAATTTTAGTTTTCAAATACTTTATTTCCTAACAATTTTCTCACAACAAAACTTTGTAATAATTGTTTCATTTCATTTTAGTTTACTCTTACCTCTGCTCATTCTACCATGTATTGGTGCAAGATTTACAAGGCTCCTACAGTAGCAGTTAAACATCATATAGTTCTGGTAAGATTAGTTAAAACTGATTCTTATTACAGATGTTATTGACGCATTTAAAATTTTAATGGTCTAATATTTTATCAGATTCATAATTCAGTTACTTTTAACCACAAGAAACTAAAACATGAATAATTAGATACTTAGTCTCCTCTTATTTAATTCGCAAGTATAAAGATATTTCATAAGAGAATGATTTATTTAATTCATGTAGATTGTGTTTTATGCACCTGAAAGTTTTAAAATTAATTAATAATAAATTAAAATGCAGCTGCTTATATTCTTCATTGAATGTGTAAAACTACACACTATTTTGCACTAAGCATTTTAAATTCACACATCCAATTATACTTCAATTATACAATCATTTTATTAAATATATAGAATGAAAATGCACAGTTTGACAATTTTCAAATGATTTTTGCGATAGCAATTTTTAAATAATCAACAATTGTTTTAAAATTTTAGATTGACTTTTGCAAAGTTTCATTTTTAAGCATTATATTTCTGCAATAAATAATGTGCATATGACTTCAGACAATTGCATTTTTTGGCATAGTTTAAGGAATGAGAGATACTTAAACAGGCTAAAGACATTTCTTTAAGGTGGAACCATTGATTCAAAAAGGCCACGAAGGATATGTTCACCATCTTCTGCTGTATGAATGTGTTGGGGCGAATCCTGAAGAATATGATCCGCATTTAGACAAAGTTGGCCATCAGTGTCATCGACCCAATATGCCAGACGCTATGAAGAGATGTGAAGGCGTTTCTCTAGCTTGGGGCGTTGGTGGTGAGGTAAACTTCCTTCGTTGTAATACATAAATCTGAAGTATGAATTTAAGATTTTTGATTTATAGTTAATCAAATTATATATCATTGAAAATTTATAGCATGTTCATGTATTCATTTTACTTGAGTGTTTTAAATCAGAGAAATTCGTGGATTTTAATTTATGCTTTATGCTTCCAAAATCATCAAAGCTAAATATATTAATTCTACCAATAATTTGTAATTATTAATCAACATTCGAGAATTGAAAGTATATGCATATAAAAGGGTGAACTATTTCTAAGGAGATATGTTATTATATGATACAAATTTAATACTAAATAAATGTAAAACGCAAGTTTGTTTCTTAATTCAACCAAAAACAGTATGGATAAAATGAATTTAATTTATAACCAGTCAAATAATAAATTAAATAAATGTAAACAATGTTAACTGTAGAAGTTTCAAAGTAAACAATTATAAAAAATCACATGTCTTCAGGGTGAAAAATTCATGTAAATGTATAGAAAGAGGTCAATATGTAAATTAAAAATCAACAACTTATTATTTTCTTCTGTTTACATTTCCAATAATCCATTTTCAAGCTCAATTTACGTTTTCAAGAATAAAGAAATATGTTTATCTTACTAAACAAAAAATAAAAAAACTGTTACTTTTTAATTTATTTTTTTGTATTTTTTTCACATATCATTACTTAAAATAAATTTTTGCATCAGCTACATAATTATCAATCCAACACTGTTATCGTAAAATATAAAATCCTCCCCATAAGTGCAAAACAAATGATGAAAAAATACTGGGACACTTTCTTTAAAATTATAACCTCATGTTTCCACCCACTTCTAAAAATGATGTTTTACCAAAAATACGAGATATATTCTGTTGTGGAAAGAGAACATTGACCGGAAGATAAATGAATGCCCATAAAAAAAATTAGCAATAACGTTAAACGTCACGAAAATATAATATCCCTCAGGTATATGGCCGGGCTTTTAGAAATTTCTTAATAATATATTTCCTTTATTTCATTGCTTAGTTACGTTTTAAAGTCATTTCATTTGTCTTGAATTTAGCGAATTTTTTTTTTTAATTTCGGGGGAGAAAGCCGAGGAACTAGTGTGTATCTACTTACATTAAAAACAAGAAAGTTTAGGGTTAAATGTCTTAAGAAATACAAATTTAACAAATACGTATTAAATGAACTTTACAAATTGAAAAATGTGAAAGCAGTATTATTTAACATAGAAATGGATATTGAGACTAAAAATTTATTTTAAATTAGTCATTTTCTAATGAAGTCATAGAAAGTTGAATTTCCTATTTTCACTTCGCTTTCAAGGTTATCATTTCTTTTATTTGCATATTCAAATGTTAGTTCTGGTTGCATTGCATTAAGAAAATGTTATTTTTTCTGAAAACCATAGAATAATATTGAAAAAGATTTAATGATTTTATTTGTAATATAGCGTATATTTGTTTTATATGATTGGAAAAATTTTATGAACACTCAACTATTTGCATTATTTATGTTTCATATTTTAATTATTATCTTAGAATAAAGTATGTGAAAATAAGAACTTTAATAATGAAATTGCAATGCTAAATGACTAATTTAAAAGGAAAATAATTCAAATTCGTGGTTTTGTGTGAAAATAAAACATGTTGCTGAATATATAGGGCTCTTTTTTTGTAACAGTACATATTTTAAATGGAAACACTTGTAAGGTTTCCTTACAAGTGTTACTTAATGCTACTTTTATCAATTTATTAGGACTTGATTCTTCCTGACAATGTAGGGCTTCCTATAGAATCAAGTCAATCCAAGTATTATATGCTGGAAATCCATTATGACAATCCTTTCCGACATAATGGTAAGAACTTTTTGTCAAAATAAAATGTATGCCATAAAATTTGATTAATTTTTCTCATGAATATATTTTGATGAAATACATTGTGTAGATATTATTGTTTATGATTATAAATTGCCAAATTTAAATTATTTAAATTTTTATTTAAAGTACATGCAAACTTCATGTAAATATTAATTAAATTTTAATATGAGCATAAAATTTGCATGCATTTTCAAATACGATTTTTTTTTGAGAAAAAGCTTTCATTCATTCAGAACTAAAATTTCTAATTTTAAACACCATTTCAAATTTTAACAAATGTTAACTTTAACATAGTAGTCAATAATGCCATTTTTTTTACCAGAAATCAAATAGTATTGGATAATTAAATAACTTACAAGTGTGTTGAAATCTACTGAAGTAAAACTTGATAAATTTAGTTGGTTACTAAACAAATTTTATACAGTATCCAATTTCAATTGAGTATGATACTAGTTTTATTTCGATACTTATAATTATATTTGCATGATTTCAATATCAGTACAACGTTTTCAAATTAATATTTTTCTTTCATATATGGAAATTGTTGCAACATATGTTAATTTATAAACGTAAAATATACACGTTTAAGGTACATGAAATCAGTTACCTCATTAAAAATCTTGAGATAAACTTAACTTTGAATCTTATATAAAATTAGAAACTGTTTTTATTTCAATACTTAAAATCAAATCATTGTTTCAAATATGTTCTTAAGCATTACTAAATTATAACCTTTTGAATTTTATGTGAAAAATTATTGAAATTTTTCAAATAAAGTTTTCATATATCAATGCAATAGTGCATGTGTCAATTTCAAGAAAATGTTTATTATTAAGTAACCTACTTTCTTTAAAATGTTAATGACAGTAGAAATTCGGATAGGTATCTGGTAATAATACTTTATTAAACATATGCAGAATAAATAAATTTTGAGCATCATTATGTGGATCTAAGGACGATATACATATTATTACATTTCTTATTTCTCGTGAAAATTTGCTATTAAAATTAGTCCATATAGAAGCTTATATCATAAAGGAAGTTTATATCTATAACTAATGTTTGAAAATATGGAGATTGATGATATTTTCAGAATTTTGTGCATGATAAAATTTATTATTTTAAATTAATGTTGTATAACATTAAGCTAAAAATAACACTGATTAATAAAATTTTCAAATATAATAATTTTACTATTGTAAGTCATGAAAAATCTATAAAAATTATCTTATGCATTTTTAGAATGATAATGAGATACTGATTAATATGTCGTGAATCACATTGATAAAGAAATTATTTTTTAACAAATAATGATTATATTTATTAATTATAAAATTAAAAATAATCAACAATTTATGGATACAACTTACTCCTAATGTAGCAAATACTATTGGGTTGTTTCCTCAATAATTCCATACAAAAAGTAAGTACTGTAGAGATAATTTATATAAGAAATAAAAAAAATTAAAATGTTTGTGCGCGTGTGGGAATTATGATACTGACATTTTACTTTTTAAGTTAATTCTTTAAGAGAATTTTAGAAAACAGGTTTTATTTTGATAAAATATTCAATACTTTTGAGAAATTGAAAACTTATGAAATAATGTACATCATGTGTTTCTCAAAAATTATTTTTAAATTAAAAAATATTTGTTGAAAGTGCTCCAAATAAATTTCTTAGTACTTCTAATAACGCAAGAAATTATGGACAATTTAAAAAAAAAATCATAAGTTTGATTTTAAAATAGCTTATGCAGGAATTTTTAGTACGTCAAAATTTTAATAAGGATATAGTATAAAATTGATATAAATGAAAAGAATTTTAGTTTAATTCTTTCATTAATTAGTTAGTTATTCGATGAAAATGCTGGTAAATTTTGTGTATAATTGTGATAACAAAGTAGGAGAATGATTTATGGCGAAAAATATTTAATGAGATTCTGTATTTACCTTCTAATATTCGGTATCTTATATAATTTCATTTCAAAAGTAACAGATTATTCTTGCATACAAGGCAAACTCTCCAAATCAGATATTAATAAAAAATAAACTAATCTTAATTTAGTTGAAAAATATTTTTATTGTTTTTGAACAAAATAATAAGAACGAAGTTTTGAAAATTCTGTAGAAATCCGTTAAATTTAATAATAGATAAATATCAAACATTTTATTTGATGACTGATATTTTATAATATATAATATTGAAACAATAGTACTATGGTAAAAGAGAACTACCACATATTAACTTTAAATATTTTTCCAATAATTTAAAAGACATACTTTTCATACATATTTAATTTTTTGTTGAATAAGATTTCTTTAACTACTTTCATTATAACTTAGTTGTAAATTAAGCTGTCATTGTTGATTTTATTTCATCACGGTTGTTTTCATAAGTATTGAGTTTATTCAAGTTCAACAAATATTTAAGATTTTTAATTTATGTACTCAATGAGTTACATGTTTTGACCAGATATATTTTGAAAATAATCGTATTTTATCTCTTATATTTTTCCATAGATATAGTAGACAACTCCGGATTTCGAATTTATTACACACCAAATTTACGACAATATGATGCAGGGACGATTATGATTGGCTCCACTATTAGTCCAAGGATGTTCATTCCACCCAATGTACGGGAATATGTTGTAGCTGGTCACAGTAATCCATTATGCTTAGATCCAGTAAGACAAAACTATTTTTATTTTTGAATGGATTTAATAAAAAGAAAATGAAAATATTTATTTTTAAATTAAAAACTTCAAAAAAACTTCAAAGAAATCTTTCGCTCAAAATATTTTGAATCAGGAAAAAATTCTTAAATTAAAAAAAAAATTCTTAGTAAAATTTAAATTTAATGAAAAAAACTTAAACTGAATCATAATTTGATAGGAAAATATTTTTACTGTTTTTAAAACAAAATACTGAAAGCAAAAATTTAAAAAATGTTACAGAAAAATAAAACAAGAATCAAGGGAAAATAAATTCATAAAAATTTAGTAAAGGAGAACAAATTTATTAATTAGAAAAAAATTATTGAAGGATTTACTTAATTAGATAAATAATAGCCACTGCAACTTCACGGATTTAAGTGAATTCAAAATGCCTTTCTTTTAATTTTTTGTCTCACTGTTTTATTGGACAAACTATTTTCATTTAATATTTTATTAATCTTCTTATTTTCCGTCCTTTTCTTATTTTTACTTTCAAGTTCTCTTTTTTATTGTATTTACTGATTGATTCATCTTGGTTTAATTAAAAACATTTTTCTACCCGTTTAAAATTTTTCTTATTTTGGCATCCAAGTTGTTTTATTTTTGAATAATTTACGTTATTAATAAATATAGTTTTAATCAAGTACATATTGGATTATATAAACAAAGTGGAACAAAATGTGTAAATGAACAATTTAATAGCATATAATTAAGTTTTTATTAACTTATGATTTACTTACAAAATACATATAAGTATATTTATAATAATATATTTATTAATATATTATTTTATTTACATTATGATATTTAAAATCATACTTCAATTTTAGGTGCTTCCTGAAGATGGAATTAAAATTTTAGGAGTATTTATGCATGCTCATTTATTAGGTAAATATTTTAATTTACTTACCCAAAAATTTGATGATACTTGGAAGATCTTTTATTTTTTATTTTAATGGAAAAATTAATTTTTTAAATCGTGATTGCTTGTTATAATAAGGAACAATCCCAATAAGTGGAAGAATGACATTTACTCACAAATTAAAAAATTGGAATTTTAATTATTTTAGATATTTTTGAAGATGCATAATTAAAATAGATACTACTGTTATTTTATTAGAATTTTGAATTTTAGTTGTTTTCTAAGTAATAACTTCTGTATATTAGACTCATTTATAAAAGAAAAATTTATTTATGCGTGACATATTTATTTTCCCTCATTTTAAAAACTTATTTAATAATTTGTTCGTTATCACATGCCAAATAAATATAGCAAAAATTATTTTTAATTTGCTTTTCTATTAAAAATTTTTTTTAACTTGCTGACTATTAAAATTCCAGGGAGTATATATGATGGTACTTTAAGAATTATTTAATTAATTTAAATGCTGAAAAATGTTTTCATCATAGCAACCTTGTTGATATACCTTCTCATGTTAAACAATATTAAAATTTTATGTGATAAAGATAAATAAATAAATGAATAAATTATTTCTAATGTATAAATGCTTATTTAGTAGTTTCTGAAAATTTGTCATATTTTTATCCCTTTTGTTCCATTAGGGCGCCAATTAAAAGCAAGGCATTTCAGAAACAGAACTGAATTACCACCATTGGCTTCTGACAATAATTACGACTTTAATTATCAAGTAAGTGCTGATTATTCTGTAACTAAATAAATGATATAATGAATATCTGATAATTTCGTAATCTTGAATAACGATACAAGGACATGGTTGTTTGATGAACTATATCAC
Source organism: Latrodectus geometricus (assembly GCA_026290005.1). Taxonomy (NCBI): domain Eukaryota; kingdom Metazoa; phylum Arthropoda; class Arachnida; order Araneae; family Theridiidae; genus Latrodectus; species Latrodectus geometricus. The sequence continues at coordinate 56,792 of JAPDSC010052032.1, read as the reverse complement.
CCTGATAAGGGCTGTAGGCTTATAGTTACGAAGTCTAGGTAATGCGAAGACCACTATGTCTTCTAAAACAGTCTGGAGCATATAGAATAAGTCATAGTTATTCAAATAAAATGATACTTCTGGAAGTGGTAACCCAAATTAAGGTATTTTCTGCTTGATTACAGCTCCTAAAATTCATTTTCAAAATATTGATGTTGACTTTCTAAGGTGCTACATTTCACAAGTTTCAATCAAATATGTCCTTTGTAGTGCCTTGAGGCTTAAAAAATCAAAAAAATAACAAGACATTAGAAAGAAAAAAATCCCTAATGGTATATTTATTTCCATAGCAAAAGATGCCTGTCTGGAATCAACGTTTTTTGGTTAGGTAACGAAGTTTTAATTTTTTGTAATATAATATTCTTTAAATAAACTGCATTAGATGTATAAAATTTGCATATTATCAGAAATATAACTATCTTAAATATAATGAAATTTTTAAAGAACATAATTTCCTTTATATTTCACGAAAAAAACTTTTCTTTTTAATATTTTTACTTTTTTAAACTTTTACTTTTTAATATTTGCTATTATTATCCTAGAATTTATCTCAGATATATGGATTACCAAGGCTATAATTTTTATTTAATATTGTTCCAAGTCAGAATATTAAAATTTTTATTAATTATAAAAATTTTCTCAGGTTAATAAAATTTTATTAAATTTTGAGATTTTTCTATCTATTGAGAAACTTAGATAACATTTTCAATTAAGAAATGATATTTTACTTTATCAAGAAATTGAAAAGATACATTAGTAATATACAGGAAAATAAAGTGAGAACTGCACTGTTAGCCTGTGGTAGTGATGGGTTCACAACAACCTGATTTGCTAAACTCCGGCTTTGCAACTAAGTCTAACCGAAGCGATCGATATAGAGAAAAAACTACCGATTCCGATCAGATTGTCAAGCGTATTTAAATCTCAACTCGATCCAATGAAGAAATCCAGCTGTTCGGGGGCAGAGACATTCTCCAAGTGCCACATATTAACGTTATATAGGTGAAAGCTCACATTAGAAATGAGGATAACGGAAAGGCAGACCAAACCGCAAAGAACCAGCCCTTTCAAGTATACTATTTTCTGCCCTCTATTTTCTAGATAATTCTTAATAATAGCTTTAAATTTTGATTTTGGAATACTAGAATGTAAATAGAGAAATTGAGAAACATGCAGACGACTTTCAGTTGCAGCTGAAAATCAACACAATGCTGCTTCACTGGAGCAGCATTGAAACGCTATACTTCCCAAAGGTCATGAACCGTTCCCCAAAAATTTTAAGCATTTCAACATTCATTCATCATTTCAACATTGCATCTGGTTTACCAATAGGCTAAACTAGATCCATGGAACCATGATCTAACAAAATGTCCAAAACTAGGGGATGGCTTCGAAACAAGTCCTAAGCAGGAAAGTAGCTGTTTAAGTGTAAATTACGTGATATTGCATTTCCCACACCCGGGGAAGATCTTGTTGCCTTGGTCAATTCGAAGGCATGAATTGATTTATTGCACTGTCTAACAACATAACCACTTACGGCATCATTGCTTCTGGCAGCCCCTATCGTTTATTAGTTGATAATTTGGAAAATATTGAATACAAAATATGTAGATCTAAATTAAACAGGCTGATGGACTTCTTGATTGGACGTGAAAATTTGGTCTCTACTAGATTAGATGCAAAACATTATAAATGATTATTCATAACAGGAACTTTTTATTCTCCCACTACGTAATGGATACTCAAAAATATCTTGCCCCGTACTTATTCATGCTTAGATATAATTCATTTGTTTATTCTTTTTATTGTTCACATTTCCAAATTTTATAAAATTTCATATGAAATATATAAATTTTATTTTTTTAAAGCAAGTAAATGTTCCAGCAACTTCTACTGAACTCGTAAAGATTTTAGGAGCGATGTACAGTGGATTTTGCTAGTGTAAATTGTCATCATTATTGATGGCAAATGATAGAGAATTTTAATAAAAGAATTAGACTTCAAAAACGTATCAAGATTTTAAGATTTAGAGTAATATGTGGTTTTCAAATGTTTTTACAAATTTAACTTTATTCTGTAAGGATAACTCTTTTGCTAAAATTTGTAACTACACCTGTGCTTTCATTTTAATTAAAAATTATATACTAACACTAATATATTATAGTTTTACCTGTACTAAATAATCACTTATTTGACAGTCAAACCTCAAATATATATAATAGGATTACTAACAAACAATTTTAAATTTATAGATTGATATGGAAATATAAAACATGTTTTTATTTTAATATTTGATGTTTCTTAATTTTAGGAATATAGATACTATTCTGAGGAAGTAGATTTTTTACCTGTAAGTAAAATTCATGTTTTTTAAAGAAATGTTATTCGTAAAGTTTAAATTGATCTTATAAATGCAATTTTTTTTTATCAAATATCATTTCATATCATCAACATTTACATTATAATAAAAATTTGAAATGTGTGTGTTGAAGTATAAACTATGTATGATCATTTGTCGGTTAGAAAAATTGCTAGTTAAATTTTTTGATGATATAAGTGATGTAACACTGTTTATTAATTGAAGCTTGTAACATGACAAGCTTAAAATCAATATCTAAGTCAAGTTTCTGGACATTTATCATGAGTAAGGGTATTAAATTTATACAAAAATCAATGCCTATGCAAATTAATAACAATTAAAGCACAGAAAACTAAACTAAAATACTATCAGCTAAAAGTAAAATAATCATTTGATATCCAATATTATTTTTATTGACTTAATGATTTATTTAAAGCAATCTCTTTGCCAATAGAAAGGTAATTTTCTGCTAATTAAAATTTATATTATATAGTTATTTTTTGATGGATCTCTGTTTAGTTTTAAATATTTTACTAAACTTCCTAGTTATTTTTTTGATAAAGTGAAAACATCAGTTTTGAGACAGAATTTTTAGTTTAAATATGAAAACCAAAAGTTTAACAATTTAACTTGTGGGAAATACACATTTGAAAATAATTTAACAGTTTCTCTAAACGGGCTGCGGTGGCTTGTTTGGTTAGAGCATCGTTTTCCCTGTCGCAAAATAGTGAGTTCGAATGGCGGATGGAGGATGCATGATATGTCGCATTGTCATCCACATGAAATGATACTTCTGGAGGTGGCGGACTAAGTCTAAGGATCTTTCGTTTACTGGTAAGACAATAACAGTCATTTGGTCCCTGCTTCTAAATTACGAAGACGCGGCCACAATAGGACAACCATTTGATGACCCTCTTATAAAGTCCCATCACTCTTCCATCCGATATAGTAAAAAAGTAGTAGTTCCTACTAATCACCCCAAGCGGTGAAAAAATAATAGTAACCTGGCTACTAAGTGATATTATGTAATAAGTTTTTCAGAATTCGGGATTGATTTCTTCCATCTGCATTTTAATGCATTTCCTATCTGTGGCGTATTGAGCAAAATGTAAGCATATGCGCTGAAATAAAAAGATATTTTTCATAAATTGAAAAATTAGTAAATCTTTATATTTTAAAAGTATTGTGGGAATGTAAAAAGAAGGGTGATTTGATGCAATAAATATTTTATTTATCATTATGGTTATGCGTAATTGACAACTTTAAAAGGAGGAAAAAAATTTACTGTGTTCGTTAGTTTATTACTTTATCAAAAAGAAATAAATGAGCTCTGAAATGTATTAAATATGTCAACTTGTTGTAAATTTCTGCACACGCAACAACTAAAGTAGTCTCAACAACAAAGTTTATTCACAGTGTTTGCCAAATACGAATATCTAGAAGCGTTAAAATGTGAAACTTCTCATTTAACTCTTTAAATAAGCAGATGTTTCTGTTCCAAACTGCCAAACAATGTTGTTTTAATGAGACAACAACAGTCAGCAATTTTTCAAGTCTCAAAAATGAACTCTGAATTTATAAATCTTTCTGAAAAGTATTTAATAAGGGTTGATCGATAGACTAAACAAACATGCCAAACACGCACAGTCATTTTTTTCTAAGAGGTATTTCCAATATTGTATTGAAATAATGAAACAATTTTAGAAATTCATTTAGGTATTAATAAAATCATTATTGCGGTTGCTCTTCAGAAAGCACAATAATTTCATTTTTTGCTTTGATTTCCGCTATTTCCTAATATTCAAGGTGCTTTCATTAATGCATTCTTAAATAAATTTCAAGAATACAATACCATAGCCTTACCGTAACATCGCGTTAATGATGACGCTAAATGTGGTATGATTTTATTTTTCATTTTCTCTTAAAATTGGAATTCGACCCACCTTTAAACCAATTAAGTATTCCTTCTATCTACGTTAAATTTCGAGGGGTCATGCATTTTGTTCAAATTTTTTCAGCTGAGATTGGAATTTGTGGCAGTTGAAAACTCAATTAGTTTTTGAAAAATCAGAAAATGAATATTTCCTATTTTTGATTTAGTTGAATGAAAATAACTTTCGATGAACACAAACGAATTTTACGTTCATCGAATTTTTCTTAATTTTCATGACAGCCAAATGAATTATGTTGTCTATCTTGAAAATTCGCAAATTAAACGGATATTGAGGCGACATTCAAAAATGTTTTTCGATACAAATAAGTAATATCTATTGAAAAATATACTTAAAAATGAAACATTCATATGAGCTCAGTAAAAAAAAATATTTTTTAATTGTAAGAATTGTCTTTTTAATTATTTACCATATTTTTTTAAAATGCATAATTTTTTCTTTAAAATTTGTTAAAATAACTAGTTATTTTTATTAATTATAAATGAAATTCTCTAGAAATAAATGAACAAAATTTTATGATGGCTGAAATGGTTACTTTAGAAATCATTATACAGTATAACTCACAATGATATTCCACTCATTAAGTAACAAAAATAAATGAAAATTAATTTACCAATGTTTATTTATTTTTTTAATACCTAGTTTTTTTTATCTACAGTAATAGAAATATTTAGTTTTTAACAAAATCAAGTATCTATTATGAAGAAAAGTAAATACGTTGTTTTGCATTGTTTTTAAAACAATTGTTATTAAAACTTGCACTTATAAAACTTACAATCCTTGTGTTTGAAATAATATTTAGATGTTTCTTGTTACTTATTTTAAATTTACGGGTATTGAAGTAGTAAAATATTTCTCCATTGGAAAATATCGGTGTAATAATACTATTTCATTACTAAAAGTTATGTTCAAATTGAAGCATTTTTTATTGCTTTAAGTTTATAATTAATATTAAACACTTAGTTTTAAGATTTAAATACCAACTATTTTAAAAATATATTCTTTTTTTAATAAAAGCAATTAGTACTCAGTAAAAATAAATTCATGTATTTTAAATAATCAATAGCTTATAAATGCAGTGTAGCATATTCTTATGTGTTTTGACTGATTACAATTTTTTTAGGGTGATCAAGTTACAATGGAATGTTTATATGATTCCTCGGGAAGAAATGTGACAACATTCGTGAGTTAATTTATTTTTATGAACATATGTTATACTACAAGAAATTTTTTTACAATTGGCTATGAATTACCACTAATGTCATTATACATGAAATGATAATTTATACAAATTTATGGATTAGTATAAATAAATAATAATATATGTATATTATATATATAAAAAGAATTTTGAACTACAATAAAATGCCGGTGATAATGGAAAACATACCAACACATTTAACGATTATGAAAACAATTTAGATTCAAATTGCTCACCTGAAACATTTTGGCAAAAAAGGATTACTAAACAGTAATTATAAACTAAGTTAATATCACTTAAAAGTAAAAAATTATGCCCCCTTTAAGACAATCTATGAACTCTTTTATTTGTTGCTTTATATACAAATTTAAAGTTTTAAATTACTTATTTTATTAAAATGAATAAAAAAGTTAAAACTGATAATATAAATATATTCATTTTATCGAAAAGATGAATTTTATAATGTTTGGTATATTTTTTAATAAAAATATATAACCTGATGAAACATCTAAATGGATTTTTTTGACGTATGTGAAGTTTTATAATAACATTATATTTTGCAAATTTAAGAATTAAATTTGCATTTATGTATATATTTAAAAGAAGCCCTGTGGCGTAGTTGTAGCATTTCGTGTTCCCAACTCATAGGTCCGAGAATCTTTCCTCAAGCAGTGCTGAGTGCAAGGGCTACTTAACCTTTCATTCCTTCAGTGGGTCAGTAAAATAGAATACCAAGCATGCTTGGGAACTAAACATTGAGAGTTTCGCGTTAGGCTGATCACCTAACAGGGACATATGCTTTGCACCCTTGAGGCCTCGGTCAAGAAAACAAATAAGGACACTGTAGGTCTTGACCCCTTGGCGATTGGGGAGCGTCAAAAGGGTACAAACAGCTTTCAAGGCAAACTGATTACACATGAATGAGAAAATCTCTATCGAAACATGCTGACAGAAATCAGGATCCTGGGAGAGTTAGTCACCTTATCTCTATGTCGTTATGTGATATTCGGTTCAACCCTTTTTAAATTTTCCATATTATGTTAGGAACTATTTTTGTGTATCTAATAAGTTCAAATTCACCAATCAGTTCCTTCACCCAATACAACTCCGCTATATGGCGCTGAAGCTCGTTTCAAGATTTATTTTGTGGAAACAGTCCCTTTAAGCTGACCAGCTAGCTGAGACATGTGGTACGCATCCCAGAGCCATCGATCAAGAAAACAGTAATGAACAGTGTAGGCCTTGGCCTCCAATGAGCTGTCGTGCCAAAATTTAGTTTTTAGATATTTAAAAAGTTAAAAGTTTGTTTTTCAAATATTGTATAAAAAATTGCTTAAAATTGCATGAAGTTAGGCTTACTTTTATTTTAATAAAAACGGCTTTTTCAAGATAAATTCTCAAAAAAATGTCTAGAAAGTTCTACTTATTTTATGTTTACAAAGTAAATAATTATTTAATGTCAAATGAGATTAGTAATCGACTAATGATGGGTAATGAAAAGATATTTTTAGCCATCAAAAGAGATTTTTAATAAATCGATGAGTTAATTTATCAAATTATATGCTCTTAGTTGCAAGTTCCCTTGAGAAAACATATTTCAAGAAATATCATTTTACGGTTGAGTACAAAATTACCTATTAGAAAACTCTCTAATCAAAGTGTCGAATAATACATATTAGTTAAACAATTTAAAACTGAAGTAGGGTTTTGTTTATAAAAGAGTCATATTTTACTCAATAGTTAGGTTCGAATGCATAAATCTAGGGAATACAAGACAACCAATTAGGTATAAGAAAAAAACTGCCTAATTATTCTGATCATATCTGATGAACATAAGATTGTGGCTGATCGTAACAGTGAACTATAATTTATACGCTACCTTAAAACAATTATAAAATACTTACCTTATAAAAATGTTAAACAAGTATAGTAAACTTAACTTTTAATTATTATATAGCTTCCAAGGAAAAATATGTACATAGCAAAAATTCCGATGTAGAAAAAATATATTTATTTTTTAGTTAGCTTTGTTTAAAATGTTGTTTTTGCTCACTAAATGAGGTTTCAAGTATAAATCTACTAAAATAAAACGAGTAAAATTTTTTATTTGTTATATAAAATTATTAAATATTATTAGAACAATTTTTATCTACATTTCAATGGATCTGCTATCGGTGACCTATTAAAAAAATCATGTACTTTTCAAAAATCATGTACTTTCAAAAACCAAAAATTTAGAAAGTATCATTATTTTT
>JAPDSC010052032.1:24079-48976 GCA_026290005.1 Latrodectus geometricus | reverse complement strand
CATATTGAAGGAATATAAAGTGAAGGGGAGATTCAAAGTCGTATATAATTGCACGTTATTTCTTGAAATTAGGAGATTTCTGGTGAGGACTATCACATAGTTTGAATTAATTATATTGTAGGTTAAGTGTGTTAACTTTACGGTGAGTTTAAATAATATTTTAATTAATTATAGGTGTTGTGAAATCTTAATTTCAAAATGAAAGATAATATTTATTTTAAAATATCGATATACCAACTTATTAACAACGTCAACAAGTTTCAATATTATCAACATGTTTTCACCTGTTTCGTGAAGAAATTTCTATTCAAACTCTGGCGAAAATTCGGTATGCAAATAGAGTAACGATTTTATTTATGTAGATATAGTGGAAATAAATTAGGGTCCACTTTTTTTTAAAAAAAAAAATAAATTCAAGTATATTTACAAATGGAAATATATTTATAATTATTATTTTCAATAAGTAATTGTAAATATATTTCCATTATTATTTTCAATAAATAATAATTCATTTTATATAAGAATTTTTTTTTAATTTTACAGGGTGGAGAAAGCACACAGGAGGAAATGTGTCTTGTTTTCCTATTGTACTATCCCCGAGTCGAGAGGTTCGCTTCTCTAAGTGTTGCTAAAATTAAGGAAATTAATCATGCATTAGGAGGAAAGTAAGTAGTAACAGACAAAAAAACAGCCGCAGTTCAAAAAGTTATAAATTTCTTTGCTTGTCAATTTACGGAAATGCTTATTACATATCAAAAATATTTTGATTAGATTTTAAACTTCTCTAGACTTACCTTATGTAGGAATATAACTATAAATTGTTGAACATAAGCCAAAGGCTCTCCAGTTGATGAAAAATAGCTGAAAAGGGTATTAGCTAACAATTATTGCTTGACAAATTATATTCAAATTAATTTTGAAGTGTCTAAATTTAAATTTTGGCTCAGAAATTAAGGAAGGAAGCTTTGTATTGTAACTTCTTTTGCAAAAAATGAATTGAAAGCTTCGTATAATCCTCTGTTTGCTTAAACTATTTACGAGAAAATGTCTATGCATTAAATAAACTAAAAAATTAGAAACCAAGTCCTTAATATTTTTCTGCTTATAATTTTGGATTGTAAGTATGAACTCCTTGATGAATACATTGAACTGAGTTTTGTAAACTCCAGTTATACTTAAAATATTTTTATGTGTAAAAAGCTTAATTTTTTCTCATTTTTTTGTAAGTATAATTTTTGAGAAGTATTCTAAAATATATTTTTGCAAACATTGAATAATGTATTTTAACGAATATTTAATGTTTCATTAAAATTCTAATTTATTTTTCAGATTGGATAAAAGAGATGTTTACAATGGTCAACTGTATAGATTACTTTTGAATTTTGATTGGAATTCTGTAGACATAAATGATATAGAGAAAGATTTAAGATATTCAACCCATGATACACACTGTTATTTAGGAAACGGAAACAAAAATTCTGTAAGTAAATGTATTTATTATAGAAAATAATTCACAAAATGATGGCTTAATATTTTAAGATTTATCCGTTGTTATATAATTCCAAATTTTAATACCATTGAAAATTAAATGATAATTTTTTTCTACCATGACATTTATTGAATTAAAGTTATTCTTTATTAAGGAATTTTTCTTTAGATTTTAAGAATCTTGTTATATACCAATTTTTTCTACAACTGCTTTTATCGAAGCACATTCCCATTCTTTTTACGTGCTTTTGCACTATGTATGTGGAAAAATCACAATAATTTTCCCTAGCATTTATTTATATTAGTGAAAATATACATTAATTGTGTTTTTCGGATATCACACTAAGCAATCAAATATTTTATAGAAAAAAACAAATTTACCAATATTTATTTCATTACATCTACCATTTAAACTGAGATTGGTCTCTGAAAAGGTGATCTAAAATTGTATAAAAAAGTGTATCATAATGGAAATTTTTTTAATTGATATTTATGTATTATAACTGTTGAAGGCTCCAAAACACATTGCAATATTATTGATATCTGTATATATTTTCTGTTCCGTAGATAACATAAATACTATTTATCCATCAATTATGATAACTACAATTTACTTATAGTTTGAGGAAACTATACAGAAAATATACTTAAGTTTTTTATCTTTAAAATAAAAGCAAGTACGCGGAAAAATACAGGTAATTAATCTTAATAATCCTAGATTACAAAAAAAGTGAAGTAAGTAGAAATTCTGGGTACTCTGGTTCACATTTTAAAACAATTTGATGAAAATTATGAGAATTTAATGAATGGTTACTAATTGCTAATTGATGTAACTTTTTAAAATTCAAACAAATTGTTTGCAGTAATGTAAATTTTAAAGAAAACAAGCTTAATGTTTTTGATATATTTCAAGAATTATTTCTCAATTATATTCCTAATTTACATTAATTCAATACTGAAGGTATTATCGATCATTATTCAATAATTAAGAAATGTATATAGTGCACTTATAAATATTTTTAATACTTTTAGTGTAAAAATGAAATTTTGAATAAACCTAAGTGTAAATAGGTAATTGAAATGAAATTTATCAATAAAACTCTTTTAATCACTTTAGAATAAGAAACACTTACTTATAATTGTACAATTATAATATATTATTTTAATTTAAACAATAATATCTTGATTATACAATATTTTTAGATAAAGCATTCAATTTCATATCCAAGTAACATGCAGCAATATGAAGAAAAACTCTCTTGTTCCAATGAAGAATTTCCTAAGATTGCTAATAGTGGAAACTCGGACATTTACTCAGATGGAAAGATGAACTGGAAATTGAAACTATTAACATCTTTACTATACATGTGCTTATTTTTCATACTGCTTTGAGTATTGAAACAGATGTTATTCATCTAAATTTAATTTAGGATTCATTATTAAAAGATTTTCTGATGTAAATGAAATTTGAAATATTTGTCATGAATAAAATAAACTCTTTGTAAGTCATTCTAAATTTATATCATGTAATAAATATAATATAGTACAGTGTTGATTATTTATACTGTTGAGTATATACCATGTGCTATAAAATTATAGCATTATCCAAAATATTTCGCATTTCAACAGTAAACTTCTGGAAATTAAAAATTTTAAGGGAATAAAGCAATTGAATTAAGTTAAAAGTTTTCTCAAGTAAACCAATAAATAAAAATATAATGTATTAAAAATACAACAATAAAACATTTGCTTATATTTTCTTTTAATTGCGCATTTATGCTATAAATTAAAAAAAGGAAACAAGAATCAATGTATACGCTGTTTTCAAAATTTTCTAAAATTTTTAAAAGAAAGCAATATGGTTTAATTTTATTTTTAAATTTTATTAATTACTGTTATTTATATACTTCTTAAAATAATTTTTAATGCAAATTTTAAATAACAAAGAGTTAAAATATTAAGGTGAAAACATGAAGTTAAACATCATTAATTATCATATTTATTTATACTGAAAATCCTTTATAATGAACATTAAGTTGACCGATATAAAGTAATCATTAGAAAAATTGATCACCCGCAATTTTTTTTAACATTTAAAAGCTGTGCATAAGCAATTTTTCACTAAAAATATTAACACAAAATGTATTAAAAGCTTTGACCTTAGAAGTGAAATTATAGAAAATATCATTATGTAACTTAAGTCAAAAATTCAACTGATCAAATTGGGATTGATGACAAATTAATATTGAATACATTTCAGAAGGGCCAAACCACGGTGGCCTAGTTGGTCAGGGCTTTCATTCTTGTTATTGGAAGGTAGTGAGTTCAAATATATTGTGTTTGCTAATGGCGGAGGGAACATGTTAAACAGGTGGTGGTGGTAATGTTTTTATGTGAAATTATATTCCTGGGGTTGGTAGACCAATTTGGGTGGTTGTCTGATTGACCTAATTTCGGGTTAACAACGAAACACGTGCACTTGGTTTTCTATTACATAGTTCCGTTCCTTATAGTGATGAAAGGTGGAAATACTATATAGTAACCAGGAATTATACAATAATACCATTTTGAAAGGAAAACCCTTAGGCCTTGGAAATTTTTATTTATTATATTTCCTCAAGATTGTGGCTTAAATTACAAAAATAGCTTCAGTGATTACGCATGCAGGATTAAGCATTTCCACTACATATACTATTTGTATCTAAAACAGCAAATACATGTCTGCAAAGTATGAGATAATTTCATTCAGGACAATTACATTAATGCAAAACAAATTAGTTTGCATTTATAAAACCACAAAAAGTCTTTCAAAATTAGTATACAGTTGTTGGTAGAAGCCCATAGAGGAATTTGTTTGCTGAAATATTTTTACTGATAGAAAAAAAAAGGCTTGGGTTGTCAACTCGGTTTTTAAAAAATGTGGATTTTAATATAGAGACAAGGGATTAGAAATTGTTTTCCAGAAAATGGATCAAGCAAACACACTAGAATATAGTTCAAGTGCTAACTGAGAGAAATCTTTCTTCATATTAATATTTTTATATTACGAAATGTAGACATATTTTCCCATTAATATATATAATAATTGTTATTTGGAGAATTAGATTATGAAAATTAGATGAGAAAAATTCGTAATTCACTTGAGATTATTAAATATTAAATGAAATATTTATAATTTTTAAAAAAAGGATGCATTTCTTTTCTGCGTAATTTTTATTCAAAACGAATATTTTAAAATGTATTTTTTGTTGTACAAGGGGACCATGCCAGTTAGTTTTCAACGAAAAGACCTGCACATATTTTTCAGTGAAGAATTGGTGTTTGGAAATATAACGAGATAAACATTATTTACTTAGATTTGTTCAAAAATATTCTGATTTATAAAACCAGATCTCACGCATTGAACATCATTGCTTCAATCCAAAACAAATTGATTGAAGTATTGAAAGCTTGCGCAAAAGAGCTAACAATTCGGGTACGATCTCGGCTTTATATTGGTGGTATATTGTGCAAAGTATAAACATAAATGATCAGTGTGTAAAAACAAAACTTTTTCAAAAATTGGAAAGAAATGATATTTATCGTTAGTTAAAAAAATAAAAAAATGTTCAAAGAAACACTGTGACAATAAAAAGAGGAAAAGGGAACCCGACGCCTTAAATATTATTTCTCTATTTCTAGCGGTTGTGCATAGATGGTAATTTTAAGAGTTAGAAGAGAATCACACGCCACTGTTCTTAAAATGAGAAGAATTCTGAAGAGAAATTCTATATTATTAATTGGTGTTAAGTTGCATTATTAAATTGACCAAGGCACAAGCGACTTTATAGAGAATTCATATCAGCATTACGGTTTAAATTAATTACAAACACTATTTTAAAAGCTTCGAAATGAAACATACTTTTTATTTTGATTTAATCAGAGTTTAACATCCTGTGATGAATTTAATTTCATTGTATATAGAGTGAATTTAATCCTAGACAAAGACTAAGTAGATAAACAAAATAAGGGTTTTATTTTTATAAATAAATTGTTAATTGCGAAATATTAGTTTTTGAACTGTCAATGAACTGAATATTAAATTTAAATAGGTATTATTGAAGATATACACAATCTTTTTCTTAATATATTAAATGAATTTTGATAGAAAATATAGCTAACAAAGGCAAATGTAATTTTGCAGTAAGAATTATGATGATTAGTATTTATTCTTTGTAATTTTCACGAATGTGCTAACTTCTGGTTTTTTTCTTTATTGCATTTTGAGCATATTTGTATAATCTCTAATTATTTAGTTATATTTAGTTATATTTCCAATCCTAATTAAGTTTCAACTATTAACTATTGAAAGAAAAAATTTCCTAATTAATAATAATTGATGAACTTTAGGATTAAGCGTGAAATTTACAGTTAATAATTCATTTTTTTCAAACTACAAAAATATTAAACATTGTTAATCTTATACATTAATCTCAATGCAATAATAAAAATTAATTTAAACTTAAATCCTAAAAATATTTAGAAATGAAACTAGTGTGTGATAAAAAAAATAAACAGACTATTGAGAAAAATAAAATATTTTCTCTAACTAAACAAATATTTATAGTTATCCTTAATAACTATATGATCATATTAAATTATTATACTTCACATTATAGGGTTAAATAGTAATGAGAATGTTTTGTATTTTAATAAAATAAAAAATCTTCTTTTTTCAAGTATATCTGCACGCAGTGATTGTTTTTGGGTTTTTCAAGTTCTTGGATATAGTGACTTCAGTTTATTATCTATGGAAAATATTCTCGGACTATCCAAACTATTCATAACAAGAAATCTGAATTAATTATAACACAATATTAAAGCCTAATTTTGTAGATTGCTTTAGAGATATAATATAAAATTAAAGAATGTTATTCTAATGATGATATATTTAATCAAACTCTTTTTAAATTTGTATAATTTTTAAACTCCTGAAATTCTTAATCTTGCTAAAATTTTATCAGCATTAGCTTTATTATTATTTACTTTGTGGTTTAATACTTTGTACTAACTAGAAAATTTGATAAGATATTTTTTTAAGTAATTTTAATACATTATTTATTTAAAGGAACCATTTTTTTTATTAAAATGCTGTTATGTTTCAGTTAGATAAATGATTTACCTTTGTTAATTGAGAGAAAGTTTTCAATTGTATTTAAATCTTAAAAACTTTAAAATCTTAAGGATATTTTTTTAACGGTTATATATATATATATTATATTCAAAATTTTTTAAAATTTGCATTCTTTTTTAGATTATAAAGTTCTTAACGGTCTTAAAATTATATTTATTATCAATTTTATTATTTTATACTCTAAGAACTGACTTAACACCTATTGTTAAACATGAAGAGATTATATGATATTTTTTAAAATTAATTTCATAATACCTAATAAGAAATTTAAACTAACCCTCAAAAAGCCTTCATTGTTTTGCTAAAAAATTATCATTTATAAAAATCACTTTTTAAATTTGCTTACTTATAAAAATATTTTTCAATTTAATACATTTTATATATTAAATATTGATTAAAATATGATAGAAAATGTTTTTCTAATAATTTTTAATGTAATGTAGATATATTTTGTTAAAATATTTTTCAGCTGCATTACTTTTTAGTTTAATTTTTTTTTATTTTCTCAGAATTTTACGACTTAAGTGTAATTTTTAATATTAAAAGCTGATTTAATATATTGTATCTAATGCTGTTGCTAAAAGCTATTTTTTCATAATAAAATCTGATTTTGTACTAACTATGAATAGAAAATCTTACAACGCTTTTAATGAATTTTAATACATAGTTATTTATATTTTAAGCAACCATTTTTCTAAAATATTTCTTGAATCCATTATTTCTTCTTACCACTTTTCTATAAGTTTTCTTTCGGAAAAATTTATCAATTGTAAAACCACTTTTAATATTATGTTTAATAAAAACATATTTTGTTAGTTTGAGGGATTAAATCACTGTTTTAGAACATTATTTTTATATTATAAGATTAAAACTTCTGGTTATAATAATATTAAAATTTCTAGTTATAATATTAAAATTTCTGGTTGAAATCGAAAATTTTCATGGACAGCGTAGAATTTACATTTTTTTTATATAATGACTATACAAAAACTCTTTTTTAAATTTTTCAACTATCTAGGAAACAAAATATATGATAAAATATGTGCCATAATAAAAGAAACATAGAGGAGGTAAAATTACGAAGCATAAATGAAATGAACTTTACATTTATTAAAATTTAAAAAACAGTTAATTTATCGTGAGGTTTTGATAAGTAATGACAAAATACATTTCAGTTCTTAAGCAAGTAATATTATTATGAAGTTAAATAAATATTATTAATTATTATTTAGTAGTGTGGGTGTGTGATTTAGAGTATAATTTCAGAAATTTCATTTCATATTTTTGAATTTAATCTACGCTAAGCTTACATAAAAGTAATGACTACGATTATTTTACAGCTATAACAGGGAAATTTAGAAATTTTGAAAATAAAAAGATTGAAATATGTAAGACCAATGTTTCTTATAATATTGCAAATAAGGTAAAGAAAAACTAAAAAAGAAACACTAGTTAAAAGGGTGCAATATGAAGGCCGATTATGTATAATTGAATGTGAGTAATTTTATTTAAAAATAGAATAAAGAAATGCAATATTCTTTAAACGCAATGCACATTAAACATAATTCGAGATTAAATATTAAGAAATGACTTTCATTGCTTTTTATTGCTTTTAACGTAAAGGAAACAATTTATATATATTAAATATGGATTAATATTAAATATCCATGTTTTTCCTTATATTTCAAACTTAGACCGTTTAAACTGCAAAAATGAAATGATTACTTGAATTCACTGTTGATATTTCCCCCAAATTTGCATTTAATATGATACAAGAATTTCCCAATTAAATTTTTTAGAACAAATGGAGAAATGTCCAAGAATTCATTTATAAATTTAAAACAGTGATTGGAATATTATTAATACTAATAACCTCAATAATTTTGTTCTGAGATTCAAATCCGGATCTCTCTATCTGTAAACCAAGTACAAACAATGAAATTCTCATATCACTCATATCTAGCAATATGAAAAGGAATTGAAATCCTTCCGACACTTAGTTAGAAAACTATCATCATCAAACAACTCTTTGCTGGAAAACACAATTACTTGATTAAGTCAAACACTAAAACTATTTCGCTTTATTTTATATCAAATCATAGGAGTGACATTGAGTTCTCTAAATATTCAAGGTACATAGTTTCTTTTAGAATGATTCTTTTTGATTGAATTAAAGAAGATTAAACAAAATCAGATATTCTAACAAATTAGTTTCCCCAGATCCTAACTCGATAAGTTTTAAAGTATTACGTGGGACTCTCGAAAGTTTATCGTGGAGCATTTGTATGATAAAATATTGGAGATTCTCGTCAAGCATTTTTTTAAAAATGTCTTTACGTAATTTTAGAAATCATTTGAAGAAATGATAAAGAGTTGAATGATGAAATTTCATAAAAATCTATTACACATAATCGGCTAGTAAACCTCTTATCTACTAGCTTAAATCTTATGAGAAGAACTTAGGATGTCTCAACTTCACTTTAACATGCATATATAAGGGTTAATTCTAAGAAAGCTTATTAAGTCTACGGGTATGTCTGTTACAACCATTTTATACATTTTTACCTTTGTGGTAGGAATTCTGCAATTTTTCACAGGACTACTGCAATGTGTTAATGGTGAGACTAACTCAGAACTTAAAGTTGTGCAAGAATTTGAAATTTCATTGCACATTTCCTGAAACTAGGACACTATGAAATTCGGTTCTAAGCAAATTTGCTGTCTGCTTTTTTAAATGTAATTAATTATTTAAATATTTTTATTTTAGCTGCTAAACATTCTGAAAGGTTCAGGAAGAAAGATGTGTTTAAGTGTCCAATGGAATATGGCGTTTTTGCAAATCCTAGCGATTGTCGTCGCTTCTACACTTGCAATGGAGACGTAGCATATGATACGCCTTGTCCCACACCCCTGTATTTCGATGATGCAAAAAAGTTGTGCGTCTACAAAACTAAAGATTTGCAGTGTGGGCCTGTTCCTGTCAGTAAGTATAACTATTTTATTGTGTGAATATACTCTCACTTCTATATGGCTTATATTTAATAATAAAACACAATATTACTGGATTAGAATAAATTCAAAAGCCATTAGAATATTGACAGTTTTTTCTAACTACTTATTTTCTGAAAGTAATTAATATAAAAATTAGGGTAAATTAAAATAGTAATTTAACTAAAATATAAAGAGTTTATAACTACTCTCTTGATCTTAAAATCGTCCTGTATTAGTCTCTTCTTATAACAACTTAATAAACCATTTTAGATTTGAATTATTTCTATGCTTGTATTTGGCTGAATTAAATTTTTATGGATTGCTTTGATTTATAATTTTTTTACTTCGTTCTGAAAATTTGATGTCTTTTTTTTAAATTTGGTTTTGGAGGTTGGATTATAATAGTTGTGTGATATTAAACAAGTTTTAAACTATTTACTGGAGGTTATTTTGGTCTCCTATTTCACTAAAAATGTCTTTATACTTAATATTCAACTGTAGTTGGTCAAATCACGTATTCTAAGCTTTCAAATTTAATATTAACTTCGTAATGGCTCAAATGTATACCAATGTTTCTAATCTTATTAACGTAAAAAATAAGTGTATTAAATTGGAATAGCTTGTATCTGTTAGAACTGCCATGCTGCAATTGTTTATGAATGACAAAAGTAGTTTAACTTTTGAACAATGATTCACACACGCACACACACACGTGTGTGTGTGTGTGTGTTATTTTGAGGGAAGGGGAGGAAATTTGCAGTAATTCCTGCTAGAACTTGCTTGCTGTTTAAAGCTTCTTAATATCTAACATATAAAACTGCCTTGTATGCATTATGAGTTGCATGGAAGTCTTCCAAGTTTCTTCAATGCACTTACATCGACAAATGTACATTCAGATCATATTAATACCCAGTATCATAATATACAGTATCAAAATTAAAGAATTATTGTTAAATACGTATCTTACTGCTTATGGACACTGTGAAGACCTAAATAACATAGTCCTTAACCAAAGAATTTGTTTTGTATAAAAGTTGTATTTTGAAATAACTTCTCATATTAATTGCTTTACAGCAACTCCTGTACCGACTACTCCTGACCCCAACGCTTCTCCTAGCTGTGAACCTCAGTTTTGTAGACTTCCTGATTGTTTCTGCAGTGAAGATGGTACTTTAATTCCAGGCAACTTCCTGCCTAAAGAAACTCCTCAAATGGTTATTCTTACTTTCAGTGGAGCTCTGAATGTCTTGAATGCTGAACCTTTCAGTTATCTTTTGAATACTACGAGAATTAATCCAAATGGGTGTCCTATAAAAGCAACATTCTTTGTTCCACATGAGTACACTAGCTATTACTACGTGCAAAAGTTGTATGGACTTGGACATGAAATTGCTACTCAAAGCATTACGTAGGTTTATTCTCTATAAATTATTTAAATTTTATTAACCTTTTACCTTTCAAGTAACTAAAACTGTTTTCTCTGAAAATACTAATCTTCTAATATAGACGAAGAATTCTAGTAAATACAACTTTTAAACAGTCTTTGTAAATTTTTCTATGACTGATTTGTCACTAGTACAAACATTCCTGCTTTATCTTCCAGTAATCGTCAACCAGAAGAGTTCTGGACAACTGCTACCACTGAAGAATGGGTTGAAGAAGTAATAGGTCAGAAAGAGATCCTGCATTCATTTTCTAATGTATCAAGAGATGATATTCTTGGTATGAGAGCCCCTTATTTGAAGGCTGGTGGAAACAGTATGGCAAGCGTGATTTACGATTATGGTTTGGATTATGATTCTTCACTTGCAGCTCCCTTATCTGATGTCCCATTATGGCCTTACACACTTGATTACCATATGCCTCATAAATGTATTGGAGGTAATTGTCCAACCAGATCTTTCCCAGGAATATGGGAGTTCCCACTCAATACTTACTCATCAGGAGATGAAACTGGAGCAACGTGCGTGTTTCTGGATCAATGTGTTTTCCCAGATGATCCAGAAGTAATTTTTGAATTTCTGACATTCAATTTCTTGAGACACTACTCTAGCAATAAAGCTCCTTTTGTTATGAATTTTCATGTTAACTGGGTAACCGATGACAGCAAAGTAGCCGCATTAGATGTATTCTTGGATCACGTTTTGGAAACTTATCCAGATGTGTGGTTTGTAACCATGCAACAAGCTTTAGAGTGGATGCGCAATCCGGTGCCAACCGAGCTCGTCAAAAACTTCGAGGCATGGAAATGCCCAAGAACTCGAATGCCAGGCTGCAATATACCTCGCACGTGTAAAGTTAAGCTGATGGATGGAGCTCGCTCAGAAATCCGTTACATGCAAGTTTGTGGTAAGTGCCCTGATAAATATCCTTGGCTTCACAATATTCGAGGTACAGATAAAGGAAAAAGTGTAAAAGATTTAGTTCAGAAAGCTACAACGTAGCCTTTAGTTATTGTTAAATTTTAAATTATTTAAACTTGTAAAATAAAATTTTTGTTACAAAATAGTTCACTTATTTAAAGAGACTTAAGAATAACTTTAATCTATTACATTTAAAATCTAAATAGGTAAAAGTTATATAACCTGCATTATTTGAGTTTTCTTCCGAATAAAATTCAAGTTTTAGCAATTTGAATTTATATATATATATATATAAACTGAAATCGCGTTAGTTCATTGAATTTGTACAAAAAATTCTAAATTCTTTTTAAAGCAAAGTAATAAAATATCAGTTTAGCGTAAAACTAGTTTTTGTAATGCTTTTTACATTATTAAATTATCTTCCCGTGCAAAAATGATTATTGAGCAACAAAGAATTTAAACTGGATATTGGACTTTAAAGCTAGTTTCACTGAAAGCCACTAAATTAAGAAATTCTAATAAGCAATTGAAAATACGGTCGGGAAACTCGAATTTATATTATCCAACTGGAAAGTATTAATAAGTCCAAATAATAAGTATTTTTAATAATAGGAAATCTAAACATTTAAAGTTTATTTTCTTGGTGATTCTTCCTAATTATTTTCGAAGATGTTATTTTGCTATAATTTTTGTAATTTTAATTTTATTTATTTACTTAGAATAATTTACCAGAAAATATACAAGACTAGGGTTACTATAAAACAGTAAAGATAATATCTAACTTTCAGTTTATTGGCTCGATTCTAATTTTATGATTTGTTTATTGTAATTAATATTCTAAGTCGAAATTTTGAGTGAAGTAACTTTCGTAGAATAACTTTGACTTAGAATGACAAAGAATTAGGGTCGATCTTGGACACAATTGAACAACGGGTAATGGATGTTGCACTCTGCCTTTTGGATTCCTGTATTTTGGAATAGGTGCTTGGAAGATTCGGGAACTTCATGCCTTGCAAAATGAGAATATTGACCGCAATGTGATAAGTCTACCTGAAAGGCAATGCAGTAGCTATAAATAGTTTTAAGAGATTTCTGTTATTAAACTGCTAACTATGTGGTAATCAAGCAATGGAAAAATCTCGTTAATCAAGTGGTGAGATTATATTTTTATAAAGTAGGTATTAGGTTCCTATTCCCCACTCACAAGACTGTTTTTACTTTTTACAAATCTTGTGAGATGTGCTTGGGAATGTGTGGGTGTGTTTCGGATTTCTTTCATCGTGAATCAAGAATATAGCCTTCTATACTTCTAAGGTCTTACGGGAAGGAAAAGCAAGGTTCAAGTGTCTCATAACAGCCTTAACTGTCTGGCTTTTCTATAAGTATTAATAGTCCAATACCTTATAAAAGGCAGCAGAAGCTGTTAGATACGTATTGATATCTAATTCGCTACATTGGAATATTGGTTATTTTTATTGAATATTACTAATTTAATAGAAAGTACTAATTCAGTGATTGGTAATTAATTCTAGCACATATAATTGATATTTTTAAATATTAAAGTTCAATTTTTTTTAAACATTTTCTATTAAATTCAGCTGCAGTTTTATGATAATAGTTCACGGTATTTAATATTGTTAACTTTAAGAAGTGATTACTTCTAAATTGAGTCTAATTGATAAAATCAGAAACAAGCATGAGTGGAAGGTTAAATGAAAATCTTCGGTATTATTTAATCACACACTTGGAGGGAACAAGTAAACAAGAATTGTAATATTTTAATGGTTCTTCTGAATGGAAATAAGTTATTAATATTTTATTATAAAGAAAATTTAATTATTTCTACTTCACTTTATGCCTAAGCAATAAATTTTGTGATCACCAGCCGCCTGTTCATAAGTACATTAGTGATGAACCCTTAAAGTGAAATTAATGCTAATGTAAACGTGATACACAAAGACTATTTTTCACGTACCCCCAAAGAAATAAATCACGAAATATAAAGCGAGAAAATCTTAAGTCACCTGAAGGATGAATCTCATTTCAGTTAGTTAAAAATCTTGCTGCAAACTGGTATCGCCTAGGTGCATTAAGTATCTCAAAAGATCTCAGATATAAATTAACTTCTAAAACATGACCATTTGAGGGCAATTTTGATTGACTGGGCTTTATTCATTTGAAATTATAAGAAGTTAAATACTACGATGAACCCTTAAAGGAAAATCTTCGGTATTATTTAATCACAAATTTGGAGGGAACAAGTAAAAAAGAATAATATATATACATATGTATATATTACATACATATACATATTATATAAATATTATGTATATATGTATTACAAATTTTCTCTACTCTATGTGATGTCTAAATACTCAAATTTAAATCTCTAATAAATCAGAATTGTTCCAGTACGAGAAAAGAAATGAGGAATATTTAAGCTGTGTGAATGAATAAATTGCAATTTTATTATTTCTGTAGTAATAAGTGTGTTTAGGCTACAGCTATTAAATGTCTTTTGTCTTCTTTTTCTATGGATTTTATTTCAGTAATTTAATGTCTAAGGAACTATAATATATATATATATATATATATATATATATATATATATATGTATGTTTATTTTACACTAATTTAAATTAATAGAGAAAACTTTGCCCATTCTGTATTTATAATAATTATTTCTTATGATGAAATATATATACAGATTAAAGGTATCCCCAAGGATCTAAATTTTCAAAACTTATAGAAAATCTATTTTTACACTATCATGAAAAATCTTATATTATTCAGACGCTTTTCTGCTTTAAATATTGATGAAATCATAATTTTCAATAAACTATGACAAAATTTCTTAAGATATTTATCCACATTAAAATTAATCAAAAATGAAAACAATTTAACCATCAAAAACTTAAAATCAAAATTTCGTATATTTACATTAAAGCAAAACATAATTATACTGATATTTATGATAAATCAAATGCATTTAATTTTGGTGTAAGCAAATAAATTTTTTGGAATTTTAATATTTCTTTTAAAATATATAGAAATGGGATTTTTAATCAGCTAAATAGAATTTATCTCATATGAAATAATTTCAATGACTTTAGGGAACAAATTAAACACTTATAAATACTTTAATAGATAATATTCTAATATATTTCATGTGAAATACTAGTTCCCCCTACTAGAGTGATTTAAGAGTGAAGTAAATTATTATAGATTTCAGAAGTGTTATCCACACAAGCGTTGAAGGTGTTATAAGAAGCTTGAAATGCAATAACTTTTTAATTTGTGTATTTAATTTGCAAATTTTTATGGTTTGGGATTGTGTTTTAAAACAAAATTTTTGCTTGTTATTTTGGGTACTTTTGACTTTTCTTCTGTGTTTATATTTAAATCTTGTATGTGTTTTTATTTTATAATTGGGTATGGTCTTGGGGTGTAATGGATGAATTTATATCTTCGCTTTGGGTCAATGAGAGCATACTTTGTATCAATGTGGTCAACATCCCCTGATGAAGCTGTTTCGATACACTATTACAATTTTCATTTCATTCCATTTATTAAAGTGTTGGTAGTACATTCCATTTTCATTTCAATCTTTCTATTAAATTACAAATTAGTGATTCTACTTCAGCTGTTTTTGCGCTGAGTGGTTTGCTAATTCTAGGATTTATTTGTATTTATATTTAATTTTTCAATTCATATTACAGTTTTAATTTGCTTAATATCTATTTATCTACATGTTGAATGACCGGAATTAAAACTTAAAATCTCCAGTTCTTGATATATTACAATCAGAACAAATTTTCATAGAAGCAATATGGAGTGTACGTGTATGTACAGAAAATAATGATCTTTAATAGTTTGTTATGATGTATTAAACGCATTCTTACTTTGAATTGGAGATTCGTAAGTGTATGAGTTTTGGGGAATAAAAATTCTTACATTGTGTTAGTATTTTTAGCGAAGTTCTCTGTGTTTATGTTGAACCGACAATTTATTTTCTTATATAACAGTGTTAGTTTTCACGCTCATTTAAAAGTTAAAAAATATGTCACATCAACTTTTTAATGTATATAATAAATGAAAAACGATATGTTATCTTTCACTTACACTTGACAAAATCTTTGCGAATGAATAAAACCTCCTTTGCATTATCCTCTCTACATTTTTCTTGTCTATAATTGCTATATATATATATATATATATATATATATATATATGTGTCTTTTTATTAATTAAATAAATGTTAACCTCTTAAATATCTTTCTGCATTCAATGACAGTTGAGGTTTTTGATATTTCTTTGGAATTTACTGTAACAATAAATTTTCTAGATTGAACTCCTAAGTTCAATTGATTGTATAAAGACATTTCTAAAAATTAATTTGCACTTTAAAAAAAGGTTTAAACTTTCTTCAATCTTTTAATAAGTGATTTTTTTTTAAAAAATATACTCTTTTTGGCTTAACTATTTTTAATATTGTTTTACCTCAACTTTCTGCAATATTATTTTTCCTTCAACTCTTACATAAAGGCTTCTTTCCAAATGACTGAAATATTCTCAAAATTAAGTTTAAAATAATTCATCAATAGCAAAACATTTTATGTAAACTTTTTTATATTTCATTTCTGAATAAAGAACTTATTCAATATAATGTCTTTCATCATTTGCTATTCTTATACTTTTACTATGCATTTGTGGGTATGTACCTCTTTATATATTATAATTTAGTTTATGGTATTAAAAGGAAATAACATTTGCTTCTTATTTCGGAAGAGAAAGTGAAATTGGATTATCGAAATATTAGAAATTTCATTGAAAAATCTTTAATATCAAATTGATAAATTTTATACTTATTTCCCAATGGGAAAAAATAAAATTTTAAATGTTCGTATATTTATTACTTCCTAGTGCTGCATTTGGTCCTACATCATTTTTTTTACCAAATGACAATTGTGTAACTCTATGTATCTAATTTCAAAAATTTAAACTGAATTGTTTTAAAATTAAAGTATAAAAATAACTGAGAAATTGAAATCCTTTACAGATAGAAATTGGTAAATTAGATTGTACACTGTAATTTTAATTTACCCCAAATTATAATTGTTTTGTTATAGTCAAATTAAATTGTGAGTATCATTTTATTACATAATTACTTTCTATTAAATGCTGCAAATATCTTTACTTTATTCAGTCATGTTATATTTAATAGCAATTGGGTTTTGATGTAGTAAAGCTTCTAAGGCAAAGCTAAGCATTTTCCAACTGCATTGAATTCTTTGATTGGATCCTTTTCTACATCCCCTGGCAGACGAACACAAGTTAAATGTCGAGCACATTTGCCCTTAACTTCCCATGGGCCTCCGCATTCTTCTCCTATACCCTAAAAAGTAAAATTTATCAGTAAAAATATATTATGTATACACAGTAAACAGTTATATTTTTACGAATATTTAATTTACGAAAACTCAGGATTTTACGAATTAGTGTTTGGTCTTTAATACCGTCCCATAGACACAATGATAATTTAATTTCATTTCCGTACTAAAATTTAGAAAAATCTGTCTTTTGCTCGTTCATTTTTATTCAAATTTAGTTAATTTTTTTATCCCGAGATTTTTTTTTCTACTTTATGATTGAAAAAAATTGGATTAACGGTTTTACTAGAGAATTGTAAATCTTTCTAATTAAGAATACTGTTGGTTTCAAATCCTGCCCTAAATAATTCATGGTTGGTTTATCTCTCTCATAATATAACAATGATCATTCTACAAGCATCAGAGTATCCATGCATCAGAGTATAATCAAGTGCTTCAAGTGCAAATATTGTAAAGTACTTTTGAAAGAGTGTGAGATCATGGCTTATAATCACATTCTGAAATCATCATTCTAGGTGCAATGCTTTTGTCAGATTTTGCTGGGAATGGCATTACAGTAAACGTAATATCTAGTTTCTTTTGACTTAAGGTTTTATTATAGAAACCCCCGCTACTGGAGATAAAAAAAAAAAAAACATTTACCAGATGACTTGTGTAAAGATGAGCGATTCACCCATGCACTTTTTATTTTTTTATCTTCGATAAAAATAAAAAAAAAACTCTATACTCAGAATTAATTTTAGGAATTTTTAAATATGGTTTCGGATGTAATTTGTATACATATAATACCGGATGATTAAAGGATTGAGAACATAACGAATGAGAATGAAAAATAATTTCAGATATAGAATAAAAAAAAAAGTGTTCCGACCTTCAGTAAAACATGCAGATAAAGGCTATCAAATTTGGGTAAGTTTTGAGAAAAGCAAAAGAAAAATACTTTACATCTATTTATAAGAAAAATATGTTCTAAAAAATGTAGTTTTAAAATAGGAATTAATGAAAAATAATAAGCGTAAATGGTTATATATATATAATTTTTCATGAATAAAATGAAAATAAGAATTACATTTAGGTATGCATTTTATTTTGCAAGTGTTTCACACAACGTATAATAAATAGTATTTTTGATAATATATGAAAAAAGAGCAACTTCATAAGAAATAGATTTAAAATTAACACATATTTTTATATTTTACGAACTTATGATGTTAAGAGCTGGTTTACGTATTCCAACTATTTCGTGAAAACGAACGCTTACTGTATATATATTCTTTTATGAATGTATACATTTTGAGGTAAGTCCATTTTTCTAAAATAAACTCATTTTACAAAGGGTATAATATGAGAAATCTTGTCATTTCTCTACTTTACATAGAAAAGGTTTTCATGTTAATAGTTTAGTAAATATATAACTCGAGAAAAGTGCTAAAAAATAATTGCTGTAAATTAAGCACTTAACTAAGGTAAGAGATAATGTTAGCACCGAAAGCACTCACATTATCTCTTATCTTGCTGAAAATAATGAGCGAATTGTCTGAATAAAAGATTTGCGACGAGAAACAATTTTCCATTTTAATATTTAGCGAAAATTGTTCATTATGAAATCCTATTTTCAATCGTAAATATTTGTAAAATAAGAAACTACAATTTTCCACATTAAGTGGAAATTTTTAAAATTTTTATTAGGAGCATATGGGAGGTAAAATGATATGCAAAGATACATATTTTCCTTTTGAATACACATTTCTCATCAAATATATTCAGCTTCTATTGTTATTACTAATTTACCTTATAGCATTCAGGGCAGCAGGCACAAACATCTAAAGTTGTTCCAAAACGGCAAGGTTTTATATCCTTACACAAACTTTTGTCGCACTTTGGACAGCCTAATGCCAGGCAACTAAAATAATAATAATTATGAAATAAATATATTATCATACATAAAATTCTATGGCTATACTTTCCCTAAACCATTTTCTATTTCATTAAAAACGGAGAGAACTTCATTAAATACTCTATGAATTTTTGTACTCTCAGTAAAAGAGTGAATAGTTTAAAATATAAATTTATTTACTTTGTTTAACTTATTAATTGTTTTTACTTTTATATATTTAATTTTGAATCAATTCACAATGTGATTACATGCTTTGATGAATATACATTTTGATTTTTTTGAAAAACAAAGTGTCCTTGTTTCTTTTTGTGTAATAAATAATTAAATATTTCTATGGTGCTTTTGCCAATGTTATACTATTACGTTATAAGTAAAATAGTTTCTTGTACTATAAATTTAGAAAAAAACTATAAATTTTGATACAATTTAAACTTTTTAAGAAAAGTTTCTAAATGATAATTTTATGTGTGAGTATAGTAACTGAAAAAAAATTCTTAATCACTAAAAATTTCATAAATGTAATTAATGTAAGATAATTTATTTTAATGAAAATGTACATAGGAAAACGTAGAATTATGTTTACGTTGCAGTATTTTCAATCTTAAGATTTCATAAAAAAATAAGAACTCAGGCAGAGGTAGGTTTTAAATTCATCGTAGATTTGAAATCAAAGTCAGAATCTAAACTCCAAATAATATTTTAGTTATTTTGATAATTGCATTGACTGTGAATGCACTCGTTTTTTTATGAAAAATAATACTATAAGCATAACTTCTCAGAGATTTCTTTCAAGTTTCAAGTTTCAAAGTTAAGTTAAGCAAAGTTTCAAAGTGAAAGTAAATTCTCAATTTACAATTTTCCTGATATACATAATTAAATTATAAAATGAAATATAAGGATCACTACATTTGAAGAACCGGTGGATTTATTTCTATATAAAATATCCACTAAAATGTGTACACAGTATTATTGTTAGTGCTCTGACCAGTTCAAAGTATCTGACTTCGAGTCTGACCTTGGACTTAGACGTTTGTAGGGGCTCGTAATCTACTTCAAATTATGAATCCTGGACAAATTAGCAATAGTGTGCCAAAAATGGCCGCTAAACGACAAGCAATGCAAACCTAAAAGAATTATATGGTAGTTGTCGGAGGGTAACAGTTATGTTTGGATCGAAATTGTTAGTAGGACTCGAAATGTGATAAAAGTGAAATACAAAAATTAATTTAAAATCAATTTTGTTTCCACGTTCTATATTTCATTAATAAGTTTGATGTATGTTTTATGTTTTAATGCTCATTTCTCTGTGTAACATATGTACATCTCAAGCATTGTATTTAATTATAAAAATAATAAAAATGTGTACTGTTTTAATAAATAATTTAATGTGTTAAGATAAATTTTTATATTAGGTTGGGGAAAAAGTATTTTTTTTTTGTAGAATCTATTGTGATAGATATCTCGTAATGTATCGATCAAACAATTTCAGATTTATGCTAGTTGGAAAAGTGATATTTGACACTAAATTCTCTTGCTTTTTTTGTTTGATTCATTCAGAAGTGAGTCACAAGGTGTTAAAAATGGAAAACAAACAGAAAATTCGATAAATTTTAGTTACATATTTTTCTTTCATAATGTCGAAAATGCAAGACAAGTGGCTAAAATTGTAAAAGGTATTTATCGTCTCAATACTATAACAGCCAGTTACACGCAATTTCGGTTTCGTCGATTCCATTCAGGTATTTCTGATATTAAAAGTAAAAGATGCACATCGCATGGGTGCAGCATCGTCGAAAATATCCACAATTATATACATAAAATTATCAAAGTTGAAATGTTGAAAACATGTTTGCAGTCGTAGTTTGCCCCGGACCTAACTAAAAATCTACCTTAAGAAAGTTTTATACCTTTTTACAATGTGAATCTGTAACAGGTTATATAAAATTCACGAAACATTTATGGATTTCTTTTACCCTTACCTAATATACTAACTTGAAATTAGATTGATAAACTATCTGAGTTCTGAATTATATGTATATAAAACATTTTAAATTTATAAGAAATTTAAAAAAATATAATGTTACAAAATCAATAAGAAAAAATATAAGCTTTAAAATCAAAAAAGTTTTTTTTTTAACATCTAGGAGAGAAAACGTTGAAGTTAAAATGCAAAGGGACAATTCTACGTCCACGTGAGGTTAATAAAGGAGGATAATCATTTCAACCTTAAGATTGTTATTATAAAAAAATGTATACCCCTAAGATTAAAAGGAAAATCTGCTGACTTTTATATTAATGTATGATTTAATTTATTCATAAATCCCTTGAAAACTTATGTTTTATGAACTTTTTTTTAATAAAACGCACAATTCTTGGAGAATTATAAGCTTATAAATTAAACTGGCTGATAATTTAGCTTATGAACTGTAAGTTTCACTGTGAAGTGAAGGAAGCGCTATTTGGTTATTATGAAGGGTTTTTATTTTTTATTCATTGATATGATTTGTTGATTGATTGATATTGTTATGACCATATGAAAGTTAGAGAAAAATTAAGTATGAAAGATTAGTAAAAAATTTTCAACATACTAGTATCAAAATTAGAAAGGAATATATGATTGGAATTTTAAAATAGATTTTTTTAAAAGGTTGAAATTTTAAAGTATTTAAGTAAAATTACATTTCTTTAATAAGTTTTTTTATATCTAAGTAATAAATTATTATTTTATAATATATTTAAATAACTACTTTTTAATTTTCAAGGGATTTGCAGTTAAATTTATAATTAGGATATATAGGAATAAATTATATAATGTATTTCAAAAATAGTTAAATCATTATCACTGTACAAAGCCTTTTTTATAGTACCCATATTTTTTCCTTTTTATAAAACAACAAATATTAAGAATATATACTGTTAAATGAGTTACATGATACTCATTTAATATTAGGTTGTTGGAAAGTCATTTCGTTTATCCCATCTGAATCAATTTTTTGCTCGTGAAAACCAACCATTTTATGAGTATGAAATCATGCTATGACCAGAAAGGTAATAAAAGGTATTCGACTAGAATTGACAATATACAATTAAATAAATATTTATTCACTATACGTTTTTCATATAAAATGAAAAAACTTTCCGAACAACCCAATATTATCAGTAAACCTAAGTTGTATGTATCAATTATAAGTAATAAGTTATATGAATCAATACACATTTATGATTGTTAAATACTGTATAATTAAAAATAGAACACGCATATTTATTTCGCTTAAAATATAAACTTAAAAACTCAATCACGACTTCAGGTATTTTTTTTTGTATAAATTCGAAATCAAATGCTGGAATATGTGAAAAAATTGTGTGTAAAGATGTAAAAAATATTTATTTATTAACAAAGAAATTTTTTTTATAAAGAATTATGAACAAAAGTGAAGTGCATATAATTATCTTAAGAAAGATAAAATAAGTTTTTAACATACCTCAAGATAAGAGTGCTGGAGATAAAAATGCAAATGATGGCCTTCATGATCACTAAAAAGGAAAATTAATCTTCAGTCATATTATCATTTCAGTTTTTGCGACTACACATACCTGCTACTTATAGTCAAACTCATGTTATTTCTCTATTATCATATAAATAAAATAAGCTCAACTCCTGCAATAGCTGTAAATCAATATAGAATATAGATAAATGCTATTATCAATCAAATTCCAGTTAAGAAGGAAGAAAGTCCATTTTTTAAGATTAAAATGTTAAGCACAAAACTAAATATCCAGTAAGCTACTCATTATAGCAATGTCATTAATGCACATATTTTGATTTATGATATTTATCAGATACTTTATTTAAAGACTAATAATGCGGAATTCAATTTGAGTAACGTTATTAATGATTTTTTTTTATCAAGAATTGTTAACAAATGCATGTCAATTGCGTTGAGCTCAACATTAAAACTCCATTGTTGAAACGCCAGAAGGCACTTATATGCGGACCAGGAAGGACGTGTGTAAATATCTCTCGTAAGGACACCCACAATACTTTATTGAAATTCCTGTGTTAATCATTAATTGCTTTCAATTTTTTGTTATTTGTTAAAAAAATGTTATTGTCTAAAATATCTGGTCCGTCTTATTTTCTTTGAATTAATCTGAATGGTCGACAAGAATAAAACTTCCATAAAAGAATATGACACAGTAAAGTAAAAAATGGCATTATGCCAATATTATAAATTCCTGCTATATTTAACTACATGAGTATCGAAAAGAAGCAATTTTCAGTAAAGGAGAATTAGAATGAATTTAATTTTGAAAAATACCTAATGTTGTAAATTTGCTACTATGTTTGACAGAAGCTACTGCCCAGGATTAAGCAATTATGTTTTAAACAATGCTTCTTCACACCTGAAAAACATATATAGATTTCTTCTTTAGTGAATCACGTGATTTGGTTTTTCAATGCAAAAAGCTTTATTTTAAAATTTTCTAGCTTTTAGAAGTTATCTGCATTAAGAACGCTAAAAATATTGCTCAAAAGATTATTTTGAATTTATAAAAATTGTATAATGGGTATTAGCTTGATGAATAACCTGAAAAAATTACAGAATAGAAATTTGCTGATAGTCAAGATATAATATTTGCTTAAATCATACTAAAATATAGATTTGAATTGAAAAAAAATGAAAAATGATGATATATAAAGCGCACATTTACATATTCAAAGGTAATTATTGTGGAAAGGGGAGGTATTGTTTGTTAAAGAAAGATTTTAGTATATCATAACTGAGGAAAAAAAGAGTGGGAAATCTGTTATTGTTTCATAAAAGTTTTTCTCAAATAATAATATAAGTTGAATTTTACAGTGGAAAAGTATAGCAAATATAAGTGATTTGTTTTGGTGTAAAAATAATATGTACGTGAGTACGAGTCATGATTTTGCAAAATAATGGAGGTAGATATCATCTTTAAATGACAAAAGATATTGTTATTGATTTAAACATGCTTGTCTTTTTGATGTTTAATAAAAATATGTAGAATCCGTATGAAATAAATGTGGAACTGTTTACTTTATACCGAATTCTTTGTTTTGAATAATTTTATGAATGCTGATGGATCTTAGGTTGAGTTCTATATGTTTATTTGATTAAAAAAGCAATTATCATTTACAACACAGATAAAATGTTCGGGGCTACTGCTATGATATATTTTCTGAGTGAGTTTAATTCTCTTTAATTATTAAAGAATTTTAATTAATGAAGAAATTGTTTCTGTTATTATCATACTTTAAAACTAAAATTAAATAGTTAATTTTAAAGAAATTACATTTTTTTCTATTAAATGTTATAGTGTAGAAACCTAAACTAAAAATTGCTCAGTAAAAACTATCTGCTAGAAAAACAAATACATTTTAACCATTAAATATTTTCTACTATTTCGCATTTGTTCTTAACTAAAAAAATTGTGGAATGATACTCGTAAATAAATTGTACAAGTAAATAATATTTTGAATAAATTTTGAATTGCTATTTAACAAAATATTTACAGTTAAATTTTTCTCTGCAAATTTTAAACAAATAAAACTGTATTCATCAGGTA
>JAPDSC010052032.1:0-16009 GCA_026290005.1 Latrodectus geometricus | reverse complement strand
TATAGTATGTAAATATTCTTATGAAGCTATAAATTCGACTGGATTTTGTTATAGTTTGTATACGCTGTTCTTGTAAAATTATAAAAGAATTAAATTATTAAATCCATACCAGAAATCAAAAGAGATTATATTGAAATTAATTTTTGCACTTTTTTTATACCTACTTGGATATTATGGATATGAATATTTTTTTAAATCAATCGATTAATAACTATGCAAATCTTCTTTTCTGAAAAGTCAAGTAAAAACAAAAATGATTAAATGCAAAATATACATTTAAATATTTCATAATAATTGGAATATTTGCAAAAAATATTTGATTGAATTTGAGTTAAAAAAAAACAGTTCTTCTTTTTCCTTTTGATTCTTTTCCATAGATTAAGATGAGGTAAGTACCGTTTACTTTAACGTAAAATTAATTTATCAAATTTTATAAGTCGATAGTGTAGGTTTCAAAGGAATAATACTTTCATCATGATATTCTTAATATGTAACATAAGGTTTTCGTATATGAAAACTTTTGCACGGCTTAATGTTGGTGCATAGAAGCATGTGTTGAGGAAAATATGTTGCTTTTGAGTGAAATTTCAAGGTATAATAATTAAAGACTCTTTCTAAATTTATACTATATCTGTCATCTTAATTCAAAAGTTTAAAAGAATATTTTTTACAACAGAACCTTTAATTGTAAGCGATTTGAAAAGGTTTAATGTTAACTCTGAAACTTTTGATTGTGAATATTTGCAATATGACTTAAAACTTAAATCAGCACTGAATAATGCTTCAAAAATGTAAGGAGTTGGAAAAAAAATGTTTTCACTATGAAAAAGAAAGATATTTTTCAACTGCATTATAGATATGATTTTGGTTACGTTGCTTAGAAGCTTCTTTTATAGAGTGTGAAGACGCTATTATTGCTTGCCCCGAGATTATTCTAAATAAGTCAAAATTGCAATAACTTGTCATCTTGATGAAATAAATTTAAATCAATGAAAAAAGACAGCAGTAGACTTTTAAAAGCAGTATCCTATCCATGTTGGTTAAAATTTAAATTTGCTGATCAAAGTTTAAATTTTTGCAGAATTTCAAAATAACAAAAATTTGAAGAAAGTTGTTTAATTTTCAATAAATGTATGTAAAATTATTTGTTAATATTTATCGTAGAAATAATTACCAAATAAAGCTGTAACTGTACTTAAAATTATTGTTATTTAAAATGTAACTGTATTAATTAATCACGTAACAATGTATCGATTTTTCATGTAGTATTTTTTCATATTACGAAGAAAACATATTCTTTCCCTAAAGAATAATGAAATACTATTGAATTTTTTCATACTTATTGAAAACTGGAGGTATTTAATATTCGCTAATTTTATAGAAAAAATCAATCTCTTTAATGTTGAAACTGAATTTCATAATTAATCAATATATTGTTAAATCAAACATATTTTATATCATTTGAAAAGTTCTATGTAATATGTCATTAAATAGGTTATTTTATTTTAACTTGTGGTATTTATATAAGAGTACAATTTAATGATTAAATTAAATTACTTCAAATAAATTTATTAACACATTATTACAAATTTTATTGAATGAATTTGATGAGCAACTTAATGCATAGTGATTGTATCATGGGAAACCAATAAATAATTAAATGCCCATGCAAATAATTGAACAATCAAAAAATGACATTTAGCCTATAAATCTTTCATTTTATTCTTAAAATAATAAGACAGTGGCCTTGATAATAAAAACAAAAAGAAAAATAGCTTAGTCATGGTAAAAAAAAATTAGGAAGCCCTGATATTCTAATATTGTTTATAATGATTTTTGTATAAAACTATATGAAAAAATGATGATGGATAAAATATATTTTTATTTTATATCAATCATGGACGTTTAATTAAAAAAATCGGATTTGATTAATGTATCATAGGATGATGCATACAAGTGCAAATAGTTCAGTATAGAGAAATTGAATTCTTTTCCAGAAATGCGGTAATACACATGAAGAATTTTGAAATACCAAAAATTTTGGCATATCATAAACCAACAAATTCAAAGAGATCTCTAGAAATATTGTTTCAAAATCAAATAAATATTTACAAAACAAATAGAAAAATATTTTTTTTATATTATAGAGAAGTCAATGTTTACAAAACAATGTATAAATAATAATTATGTGTAAATAAAAAAAATATAATCTTTATGTACCTTCATTTGCCTTTTATTTCATTGGTTTCTTTATATTATTTTAAAGTTATTGTTTATTCATATTACATTTTTATATTTGTTGTTTCTATTTCAATAAGGGACTTCATTTATAATTCATTTTAAACTATATACAAGCTTAAATAGATTGATCTTTTTTATCACGGAGGGGAGTGAAAATGTTCTCATTTAAAAGAAATTCAATCAAGAATTTTGATTTGTGAAAAATCAGCGGATCAGTACTCGTTTGATGTAATTTTCACAATAGTAAAAATAAAATTTGAATTATAACATATTAATTTTAAATTTTATAAATTGATTAAATAAATTGGTTTTAAAATATTGCTTAAAGTTTCACGTTCTTTGCTCTGACAATTTATCTATTCTGGTTTTAAATGCAATTAAAGTGAAACGAATTATCATCAAATATCATCAAGTTCTGAAGGGAAACTATTCATAATATATAGACATTTGGAACAAAGGATCACTAATTACACTGATTTATGTCCTTATTGTATGTAATGAATGTTGGATCAAATTGTCATTCTCCGTGATAAATTGCTCTAATAAATCATCTGCTAATTTCAGAATAATTATAGTAAGTTAATTTTGGATAAAATTTCTGTTAAAAATATTGACATTTATCAATTTTTAGTATTTGAAAAAGATTGATATCACAGTCTGCAGTTTACAGTCAGCCTAAATATTGAGTTCTGTGGTATAAGAAAGTCCTTTTCCTTTATAAAAATCAATAATTTATTATTACAAGAAATTAATGGAAGTAAAATTTACTCATTTGATTTATGAACAGAGAAATGAAGATTAATGATGAGTGTTCTTTAGGAAAACTCCTCGTTCATTTTTATAAAATGACTGTATAGCAAAAATTTTAATGACACGTATTCATTAAATTGGAGTAATTCTTATATTTCAAATATCAACAAAATATATAAACATTTGAAATTTTTTAAAAAAAATATTTAAGGATTTGAAGGATAATAAAAACAACTAGGTAAATTTACTATAAAAATATTTATGACTTATTTAAGTTATTAACTATAATCGGAACAGTTTTTTTTATTGAATAAGAAAATAAAATGTCTATATTTAACAGTAACTTTGTTTTGAAAAGCAATCTTTGTATTTATCAATGAAAATAATTTTAATTCCCAAAGCAGTTGACAAATTTATTGAGTACTTGTTTTTTGTTACTCATGCTATACTTTTTCTGGATAAATTGAATTCAGTCATGTAATTCTAGGATAAAATTTGCTGTTCTATTTTTAATATTCTATAGTATTAGTGAGAACTAAATAGACAAATATTGTGAAGGAAGTGAGTAACATCTTGTTCATTTAGACTGTGTGGTATTGAGGTATTTTTTACAGAACAGGAAAAGCTGGGATACATTACAATTTTCTGAAAATGATCGTTGCAAGTTTCTGCCTTTACAATAGCTGCATCATGACAAATTTCTTTAATAAGTCAAGGTGCAGATGACCTGAAACAGTACATATGGCAATACCACGAACAATTATTCTGAAAGTAGACAATGGATGAATTTTTTTTCCTATATTCTTAAAACATCCTCTTAAACACATAGGATAATTTTAATGTCCCTATATTTTTGAAAATTTAGGGCCCTTATATTCTTGACTATTTTCTTTAACCTATGTGACATCTTTGACTTTTACTTCTCCCCCAAAAGTAGAAATGATATGAGATTACAGGTTATTTAAAATCTAAGGCATTTCAATGCAATTTCTGTTGAGAAAGTGAATACTGCTTAAGTGCACTGAGTGCAACAAACTATTTCACAAAAAAATTAAGTATACGCTGCATAAGTACACTGTTTGTTGTTATGATAACCTTTATCATAAAATACAGAATGTAAATTTTCCTACTAACCCAGATACCTGTGACTACATAATTATGGTAGTTTGTATGTCATTAATAATCATTGTTTGCGTAAATGTCTACCCTGTTATTCCTAATTACCATGATTGTTAATTTTCTGAATAAACTTTTTCAGGTTACATTAATATAGTTTGTAAATTACGATTAGTCATTGGATACTATAGTATGTAAATATGAGATTTTAATGAAGAGCAATATTTTATTTTCACAGTTGTATATTTCTGTTAATACCAATGATATGCATGTATATATTTATAAACTCATTTAATTTATCAAACATTTTATCACTTAGGAAAATTAACTAATCAAATAAATATGAAACATTTATCAATAAATTCGTAGTGAAATTTCTAATTTTGCAACACACTAATCTATGTTCATTTGTATTTTCTTAGATATTCTAAATTGTAGTACATGGAAATTCTATTTAGATGAGGCCTTAAATAAATATAGTAAGATTTTCCCATTCACATACTCATATCAAATCATTGAGTCATTCTAATTAAATCTGAGTTAAAATTTCTTTTGTGAGAAAATAAATAATTGGTAAATATTTATATTTTGAAAGATGTCACCGATCTTTCTGATTCTTGAAATTTCCAATAATTTGCTATGACCTGTAAAGCTCTTGTCTCATAACGACGTGATTAAGGATAGAAAATAAATAAGAATATATTTGCAGATAGAAATGTCAAAGAAGTTTTGATGCCAGGGCACATGGAATAATTGGATCAAAGTACGTTTATTTACGATGGTAAAAGAAATGTTTTTAAACTTTAGTAAAGAATACCATTCGCTTATGCATTCTTAAGATGCTACCTTGTTTTATCAAAGAGCTAATTTTGGTGCATAATGATTAATATGTAGAAGTCTTTTCACGTAAAATAAAATGTTTATACTTAAAACTCCTTCAATTAATGAGATATGGGATTTATAAGCAAATAGATTCTTATATAGAGAATAGTATCTTTTGACATGTTTTTTATGCATAATTAAAGATGATGAATTGAAAATTTATAATGGCTTAATTAAAAGAAATTTTGTGAAATAAGAAATCAAACTTATTCTTATTTTTAAAAATATCTACATTTTTTGTTATAATAATTATAATTAGGAAATATTGGCAGAATATTCTAGGGAAAAATAACTTATGTTGCATTTTTTATATATAATAGTACTCAAGTTAGGTAATTTCTTAATATTCGAATGTACATATAGGAAACGTATATTCATTTTCAATCAATTATTGCTTTAGGTATTCAGATATAACAATTGAAATTTTCTTATAATAATTTTTTTTCAAGAAAAATCCCATTACTTTATCTGAATGTATATGCTTTATCTGAATGTATATGCTATGCTATAATATGTATACGTTATTGATTGAATCATATCTTCTTTCCTACAAAAAAGAGTATATATTGGAAAATATTAAAAACTAATGTGATTACTTAGTCTTAGTTATTTATTCCAATAAGCAAGAGCATATTTGAGAGTCACTTATCCTAATTTGAGACAAAAATAATCAAATGCAGACGAATATCATTTATAAATATATTATTTTTATTTTATATATTGTATACATCTGTACGCTAGATTTGTTTCTCAGGTTCATCCACCTGCACTATAAAAAGTTAAATTATTTTAATTATAAATTTATCATTTAGGTATTTTTTCGTTCATGTATATTTTTTTAACAAACTTACTGTATGTAAATAAGGTAAGTTTGTTTCAAATACTAGTAAAAGCTCTAATAAATTACTTTATTACCACAAACAATTACCTTTTTACTTCAATATATTCACTCTTTATCACATTGAACATTCTTTTATCTATCTTAAAAGAAAAAAAAGAGTTTTTAAAAATGATTTTAGGGAAATTATAAATTATAATTGAATTTTTTTCAGATTTGGATGTAAACAACTAATTTGAAGAAAAAAATCAGATTTCTTTCAATATTTTGGAGAAAAATGTTTTTTATTGTTTTAAATAAATTTACTTAAAGTAAAATAATTTTAAATAATTAATAATTCATTTTTTTGCTGAAAATGAAATAAAAAATAAAATAATTTATCAACCATATTCTTTAAGCAATAGATTTCGGAAATGAAAAAATAATAAACTCAAAATTAAGTTCAATATAAAATGATATTGTTTTTAAACACATATCGTATGATCTTATTTTTATTCTAAAAATAATAAAAAAAATAATTATTCTAATAATAAAATAATGCATAAAAATTACAACAAGTATATTATTATATGATGAATTCTTTTGATAAAAGAATAGGAGAAAAGATTAAATGATTAGTAGTAAAAAGAATATGCTTATTTTTCTAACTAAAGATTATTCTTCAATATCGATCATTTTTGATTTTTCATTTTTAATAAAATTCTTGTACTTAGTAATGGGGGTCAAAATTGGACTTAAAAGTTATTGAAAAAACCACAACTCATCCTATCCTAACAAACACAATATTGCAAATGTATTAATTATATTAGCTATTTTACAGAACTTTTTGTATGAACCATTTTCATATTCCTTTTCATGGTTTGGAATTTTCCTTAACAGTTTTAATAATTAAGTTCAAAGATTAACACTAATTGTTGAATATATGCCGTATAAAGAAATAAATATATGCCAACACCTTATTAAAATTACTGAAAGTTCTCCCGAGCAAAGCTGGCTTTTTTCATCATTATTGTATTAAGATTTTGTAACATTATTTAAAAATTAAGTTATTGAAAAAATCTCTACAAGCTATTTAATTTTAAAATATTTGACAAGAAATATTTAAATTAAGAAATTTATTTCAGTAAGCAAAAGTTTCATTGGGTCAATAGACATTATAATTGGTACTTTTAAAGATTAAATGTGTCATATTTCTCCTTAAATTTCTGATAACGTTTGATTTCATTTTTGAGTAAGTTCAGCTGATTTTTTCTATTTTGATATCGCTTTTTGGTGAAATATTTTAAAGTTTTGTTTCAAAAGATATTTTGGCAAGTCTTTCTGAGTGGTTTTGTTCGAACTTTCTGCAGTTTGGAATGAGGCTGAACATTGCGATGCTGGAATTTCCTTTGTCCATACTTTTTTCTTTAAAAACAGATTTTGACGATGTCTTAGCCTCGATAATTTTTTTTCATATGATTTTTGTTTTTATTTCGTTTACAGGGATTTCTGAACGTTTTCCCCTGATCTCTGTTTCTAAATAAATCTGAATATTGATGTAAATCTATGTTCGCTATGAAACTTCAAAATTGCGTAAGCTACATCCTATATAATGTAAAAAAGCCATATAAAAAAGGGATGTTTTTTCAATTTGTGTCTTCATTCGTGTGGGTGAGTAAATATTTTTCTCTTCTTTTCTTTTTTGATAAAGCTGAACCTATTTCTTGTTATTGGACACCCCATTGTCAGGTCACGACTACCTCTTGTTCTAGGAAACATTTTTCTCATTTTCCATAGAAATACAATATGTCAATTGTTAATTATTTGGATATTTCTGATTTATATTTTTTTTAGATTTCATTCTTGATTTTGTTTTTCTTTGAATTTGTATTCCTGAAAATGCCATAATTCGATATTAAGTTTTATTTAGGTCTTGTGCCCTTTTTCTTAGGTAAAATATAATTTTTAAGTTTCCCCCGCAAAAAAATGATTGAGTAAACTACTGATTAGTTTAAAAATTAATATAGTGAAAGTTTTTAATGTTTGCATTTCTTAAGATGATTACTGCAGATTAAAGAATGTATAATTCATTGTTTATTTATCTCAATTTTGCATAATCTCAATTTTGTATGAACATTTTTGGTAATAGATACTTGTTAAATAATAAAAAAAACTATCTGTCAATTCACGTTATTTTCTAATTCAAGAATTTTCATGTTCGTCAATATTTTCGTACGTATCTTCGGTGACAATTTCGAAAAATATCACCAAACGTCTAAAAAACTCTCAATATTAGTTCTTAGTAAGTAGGGAATAACTAACGTTAAAAAAAGAAATAAATGGAAATAAATGAGAAAGTCTTACATTTCTGATTGTGATCTTTTTTTTAATAATGTTAGTAATTTACACTGAAATCTAGAACCATTTCTTTCTAATCCTTTTTGTTACAATGCCTTATTTTTTTGTCTTTTCTACTCTGCTGATTCAATAGAAATTAATTCAATAACTGCTGATCCGCTTATCCCTAATCTGGGATTGGTGACGGAAGGAAATTAAGGAACAAGTGAAAAACAGTCAGAAGAGGTATCGGACATATTACAAGCCACTGACTCGATCGATCTCTGAGCACGAAACTTAATTCAGTTCCAAAAGAATTGTGTGGCTATTAATTTCCAATATATGATTACTAGAATATGTAATCGTTTATTAATTTAATTTAATGATGAAGCACCTGTAAAAAAAACTTTAATTTTCCAATCAAAATATATATATATATATATATATATATATATATATATATATATATATATATATATATATATATATATATATATATATATATATATATATATAATATTAATTGTTTTATACAAAGAAGTAATTATGTTCAATGTTGAAAAATTAAATCAAGAAATTTATGTTTAGTTTTAAAAGAGAGATTAAATGATTTAAAAATAATTATTTTTTTTCCTTAGTACCTGGAAAATTTTATATATAGTGAGGCGATATAAATTATACTGAGGAAAATATAATACTGAAGTAATATTTAAAGAATGCAATTCCTCTTAAATTAGTTGAAATAGTTACGCTTTTTAAAGGAAATAAAATAATTAATTTTTATATCTATTAAAAAATTATATCAATAACAATATCACATTTTATAAATATCATTAAAATTTTATATTACTTTATGCATGTTACATCTTACTGCACATTTATTCATATATTAACTTAACTCCTTCAATTTAGATGTTTAATATTACACCTGCAATCAACATTTTTGTGTATTCCTCTTTTCTTCTAATGCTTTATACAAAAGTTCCTTCTTCACATTCTGAACAAAAGTGGTTTTGAGTCTTGATTACATTTTCATTTTATAAGAAATCTCCTTTAAAATGTGTTATTGTATTACAAAATTGATTATACTAAATTTTTTTATTTACTACTATTCAAGTTCCTCATTTTCTTCAAGATTTTTATTAAAATTTAAATATTATTTTGAAAATAAAATAAAATCCTCTAACTTAATAATATATCCTTTTCCAGTTAAATAAAATCTGAAATATGTATTTACTCTATAAGAATTGTTCCTCTATTAATGTTAGCATTTTTTAATAATTTTTATTTACATAGAATGTTAATATGTATAAAATACTTTGTCCAGCTATAAAAATAAGAAAGAATTTTAAAGATGGACATATTTGATATTTAAAGGACACAAATTTGAAAATACAATGCATAAATGATTTTATGAACATGATTTAGTATTTACTCATAGAAGCTATTATATTTTTCACGTGATTTGATTATTGTAACCAAGGTTATGATTCTCAATTCAGATTGCAATATTTTATAGTTTAAAAAGAAATACATTAAGTAGATACACATTTTTAGAAATTAAAATCCCTTTTTTGTCTTTCCAGTAAGTTCTGTATCAATATTTTTTGCCCAAAATTAGCTCTTAATAGCTGAATTTAATACCAATCAGTTGAACGATATAAATTCAACTCATATTCCAGTATCAGCTTTAAATCTTAAAAAGGCCATTCCATTAATGTTTTCATTTCCAAAACCATTAATTAATTTATGCAAATTTCTAATTCCCGTTTGAATTTTTCAGAAATTGAAGTCTCTGAAAGTCAGTAAAAATTATCTGCATCAACTAAAATACGTACTTAAGCATAATTATTTTTGTTTCTTTCAAATTTCAAAGTAAGCATTTCTAAAATTTTGATAACTAAAACGTTCATTTTTGGAATAATTATAATGAACTCAAGCTTTATTTAAACTTTTGGCCTTATATCCTGCTTCATTACATTCCAAATATATTTTGTTTGGTAGTCAGACAAATCCATACATTGTTTGTGTATCAACTTGTTTCCTTAAACATTCAAACATAATTAAATATATTACATTTATAATTTTCGTCAGCATTATAATTTTTAATCACATAATAAAATTATAACTTCAACTTTATAAGCGTACTGCTAACATTTTGAATGGAGATAAGATTTATACTTACCTTCTACATAAATTTGTTTTTAATATGGGACAAATTTCCTTTCATTATGTAGTTTTTATTTCAGATATTTTTTTGACGTCTACTTGTCATTTTCTTCAATTTCTTTTCCTTCATTAATTAGATGTTCAATCCTTTTTTTAGATCATCCTTATCTTGCTTTTCTTTCACCAAAATTATTTTTCTTAAATCTCTCATTTTATGACTGTCATTTATTTTTTTTTGATTCTTCAGATTGTATTTTTGAAATTACAGTTTTTTACCTTACCGAAAAAACGTTTTTATATTTATTGAAATACGCATTTTTTGTTCTATTTATTTAAAACTTTAATGTATATTTCTCCCCCTTGAAATTATAAAGTATATGAAAATTTAATGCAGCAATTGTATTTCTGCAGGCTCATTTGATGTTCAATAAATATTTTGAAATTTGGAAAAATGAAAATTTATTTTGAAACGAGACTCCATTTTGCAATAAGTATATTACGTCAATCTATAAAAAGTAATTTAATATTCAAATTTTTTAACTTTAATTCTTCGTAATAAGTAGTGTAGTTTTCAGTGAGAGGTTTCATGAATAATCTCACTTTTAATTTCTTTTAGTTTTAAATAACTATAAATTGTTTTTTAATAAAGCATCTTGGTAATAGTAACAAATAAATATTGAAAAATACGCCTTATTTACTTACTCTAATGCATAATGAAATCACCATTTAGCATGTACAGTTTTAACTTACATTTTTAAAATATCACATTAATTTAAAACAAATCTACGACGACTACAAAACTCTCTGTTGTCATTCCACAGGATCATTAAAAAATAAAATACGCTCTACATATGCAAATATACATGTATACTTATAAATTCCTCCTATATTGAACTAAAGCCGAAGTTACAAAATCTCAATAGAGTGCAATGTTTGCTAGTTGAGTGAAAATTTGATAAACACATGGTATCTATAATTTTGAGTTTGACATTTACTAATAGTCTTGTAAATCAGTGACAGTTTACCATGAGGCATTTGTATACATGTGAATCGAATGTTCATTTTGACGTTTGCATATAGAATATTTTACTTATATAATCTGCTATCGTACGGTAATCAACATTTTTCTGTTTAATAATTATTGGTTACTACAATCATATTTTAAATGTATAAAATTTTTTATAAAAGTATTTATAAATTTTTATTTTAATTTATTCAGTCATATTTCTATTGTAATATGAATGCCTCACTTACCAAATGGATTAGCTTTATAAAACAAGTAGTTGCTAAAAATGATGAAAAATGTATATTATTTTTTAAGATTAAAATTTTTTATATTATTTCATGATAATGATTATTGACACGTTTTTTTATTTTGATTAATTTTTTATTTCTGATTAATTCCTATTATAAGTGAAATTTTTTCTGAATATATGCAGTTATATATCATATATAGCGTTTTCAGTTAAAATTGTTTGATATTCAAAAGTGAAGTAAATCAATCTGACAAGTGAAATATCCATGTAATATAA
This sequence comes from Latrodectus geometricus, assembly GCA_026290005.1. NCBI lineage: Eukaryota > Metazoa > Arthropoda > Arachnida > Araneae > Theridiidae > Latrodectus > Latrodectus geometricus. The sequence continues at coordinate 4,165 of JAPDSC010052032.1, read as the reverse complement.
GTATATAAATATTTTAATATCTATATATAATAACAGTATTTGTTAATAAGAAAAAAGTGTTTCTAAAAATATATAAGGTCCTTTTAAAAATTAATAAAAATAGAATAAAACTTATCTTTTCATTAAATATACAGTTCAATTTCTTTATTGTATTAAATATTATAATGAAAAATTTGCTTGAAATTCTGGTACTTATATTGATGTCAATATGCCGTCTTATTGTAAAATAAAATGATACAGCAGTGAAAATTTAAAATTATTCTTTCATTGATTACACACATAACCCAATTTTATTTTTACATTAAAATTTATAGTAAAAAACTGCTGTAAATTCAAATTTCTATATTAACATATCATTATGGTGATTTAAAAAGTAAAATAATAATCCAGAATTCTTTGTCTAATTGCTTGTTTGGGTTATAATGCTTTATATATGTCACTAATAATAAACCTGTTGACTAACATTAATGATGTAACTTAAGCATGGGTGCATATTATTTGTTTTCGAATATAATAAGTTTTGAAATAGAGAGCATGTGTAATAAAACCTAAAATTTAAAATTAAGCCAAACTTTATTTTGCTAGATTGACAGAAACTTTTCTTCTCTTTACTATGCTGACAAAATTAATTATACTTAAATGTTATAAATTTTTGAAGAAAGCTGTTTTGGAAATCCTAGACTTCAAAGAGAGATTTCATTTATAACTAATGTAATATTTCTAAATTTACGTTTCTAAATAATACGTTTTGATTAACTTAAAATAACAAACAGAAATCATTTGTTACTTAAAATGTTACATATAAATAAATATTTTTCAAGGTCTTAAGTGTTTATGATCTTTTACAGGAATTAAAAAAAGTAAGCATTGGTTTGAAATACTTAAAATGTGTATACACAGTTATTTCTCATTATTTTCTTAAATAATAATTTTAACTATTTAATTTTTATTTCAATATGACTTTCATATATTCTAAATAGTTAAGTCAAGTTTTGGTTTAACTGTTTTATTTTATCAAAAATTAAAAACTGTATCAACTTAACAACATAAATTTGTTATGTTGATACAAATAAAATTACTATAATTTTCACTTAATTGAAAATTTTTATTTCTTTATCTTAATGTTATTCAGGAATTATGGATTAAAATTAAAATAAAATATTAAGCTGAAAACTTGCAATCTTCACTGAGAGAGTAAAACTGACTTTTTTAAAATTTTAATAAAATCCTTTGATCAAAAATTTTCATAAAGAAAACTCCAATTTAAAATAAATGCATTTTTCAAACATTTTTAAATGATGTCGAATTGAATTAAGTAAGTAAACAAGAAAGTTCTTGCCGTTTTTAATGACCCAAAAGAGTATGACATACAGAAAGTTTAACTCATTGATAGTCCTCAATGTAATCACTGTCGGCATCAAGCATCTTCTGTCAGCGTGTTTTCAGCTCTGCAATTCCCTCGTTGTAATATTCGGGGGTTTTGGAAGCAAAGAAGTCAGTGAGTGTTTGGTGCAAATCTGTTTCAATGGTGTAGGATTTTTTGAAGAAGATAATTATCCAAGGAATGGAAGGAAGAAGTAGTAATCTGATGGTGCGAGATCAGGTGAGTAAAGGGCAGGGCACAAAAACTCTGCACCATACCGCTGTTTGGTATTCTTGTTCACTCGCGCAATAGCGGCCTTCCGTTATTAGCCAAGAACAGTACACCCATGCGATTAACCAGTGCTGGCTTCTTTTGCTGCAAAGTCTGTTGCACACGTTCCAATTACTGCGAATACAGATTCGCAGTGTCCGTTTCGCTCCTTGGTAGCAACTCTCAACGAACCATTTGACGACTTGTCCACCAGACACAACGCATAATCTTGCGTAGGTGCGCAGGTGGTCTTGTACTGTGCGGGATAGAATCCTGGGGTGATAGTGCTGTGGTATCATTCACAGCACTATAATCAAATGCTTGATATATTCGGCGACTTGATGCAGCAACTGATAAAATCACTTTGAAGTCATAAAGCAAACAACACGAAACGAGCTTCTTCGACAAGTCTATTTCTTTTCGATTTTGTACGAGTTATGATTTGTGAGTGTGTGCTTGGACCTGGTTTTGTAACTATTGAAATTCCTACATTCAATCTATCGGTATCTCAACAATTTCATACATTAATTGGCATACTTTTTCTACCATAGATCAATGGCAACGCGAAAGCGGCAAGAACTTTCATTTTTCTTTATATACTTCTATGAATCAGAAATAATAGGATTTCTGTGCTGCCTGAGAAAACATGAATGTTATTTAAAAATATATGTCAAATTATAAGTATGTCAGTTCAAATGTGAATAATACCAAAATTCTTTTGAAAACTCATATATTTTTAGATATTAAAGAAAATTAAAACCAGTCATATTTAAAACAATACATACAAAGAGGTTACAATTTTAACCTAAAATAATGAAATCATTATTTCATTCAAAAATAATAAGCAAAGATTGGCAACATTTAATTAAATTCTCATCATTTATCGAGTGCTCATTTTTTCTACTATCTTCTTTCAGTTGAGAAAAATTAACTTTTTTAGTTTTTGTAGGCAGACTAATAAAAATAAAATTGAAGCTACTCATACAAAATAACAATAAAGATTATCCATTTGATTAAAATATATTGATAAGTTACTGATTAAAAATTGTATGAAAGATATCAGAATTGTATTGAGCATAATTTCAAAATTTGTTTCATATAATATAGTTAACATTAATAGAATAAATATTTTAGATAAAGTAATGTGTTGTTGAAATCCACAGTTTGAATTATTTTTATAATCATTGATGAATACCTATCTTTCAGATTTTTCTAATTTAAACATATATTTTTTTATATTTTCTGTTAATAGTCTTTTGCTATGTAATTTTAAAAATTTACTCGAACAAAAATAAATTCTTGTAATTATTTTAATATTCAAAATGCCAAACAAAATTTGAAAACGGGGAATTTATTCCTTAAAAACCATGTATGAGAATTTTTATATGAAATTGTCATTTGAGAAAACAGATGCAAGTGTACTAGGTATTAATAAACAGACTTTGAAGTATCTCTTATTCTGTTATCTGTTTCTTAAAGAATTAAATTCGTGATGCTGCAAAAAGATTTCTAAGTACAATAACAAGTATCTATTGAGCCGCTAGCAAAAAAAATCAAGTATATAAAACTTTCAGAAATCTTCAAAAGAGAAGAATAACTGTACAAGAAAAATCATTTTTGTATTCACCTTTCAAAAACAAAGTTTTATTGAAAGAATACTTCGAGAAGTAACATATTTTGGAAATATGTAAATATATGTATACAAACATCTCTTTTCATAAACTCAATCGAATTTTATTCTGCTTCAAGAATAGTTTATTTTATGAGCAAATAAAATAAATAGACTTATTCTTGCTGAATAAGTTAAAATTGTATATTTTTATATTCTTTTTAATTGCAACAAGAACACTGTATTGAGAGCAGTGACATTATTATGAAATACATTCAACTAATTTCGTTGATGAGTATTTTGTAAAAGAGATTAATAAAGTATGAATCAAACACCTGCAGAACTTTGAACTGAATGTATGCCACTGCATACTTTACAAAAAAGCTTCCTCTTTTACACTATTTTTAAGAAATTTCATAAAATTCGAGATTTGAATTTAATTTTCCCTCAAAAGTTCTGACGTAAGCAAGAAAGGAATTAATTTCTTATTTAAAAAAATACTAATTTAAAATAATAATTTTCAAAATTGTCATACAGAAAGGTTAAAATTAATGAATAAGAGAAAAAAACGAATTCCCACTTAATTAAAATATTCCTCATGTGAAATGTAGATCAAAACAGGAAACTAATTTATCTAATAACAGAAAAAGAATTTTATCCATAGTTTAAAATTTAATCAATTAGCCACAAATGAAACATCTTTTGTAAATATTGGTTTCCTTTCTAATTTTTATTACAAACTCCTTTCTCAAGAAAATGTATATAATGTCTGAGAATCTTTACTTTTTTTTATGTTTGTTTCTATAACATTTGCTTAAATTATTGTTTTATTTATTTGTATTATATCAGCACTATTCGCACTATTATTAGTTGATAGTTTTATTATAGTTGATAGTTTATTCTCATAGCCCAGTCATTAGTCG
>JAPDSC010052030.1:0-21817 GCA_026290005.1 Latrodectus geometricus | reverse complement strand
ATTTTAAAAATAAAATAGATAAATATATTAAGCAGATACTCTTGTTTTTTTATATTCTATAAATAAATATGTTACAATAGATTTATTATTTTTATATGAAAATACAATGTGATCCCATTTGCTTTTGTGATATCGACATTCATAATTGTAAATACCCCGACTTTCAACACAGACACGCGATTACTTATTTAATAAAAAAAAATCTATATTTAAGTGTGGAATTTTCACATGCAAAAAGTGAAAAACACTTTTCATGTACAATCGTTAAAAATCTTTAATCCGATTACGCATAAATAAATAATTTAAGTAAATCCTCCACTCTTTCAAGGTTACTGTTTTTAAAAATTCATTTTATAAGATCATGAACGGCCTCAATAAACAGCATAAACCAGTTCTTTGATTTTAATGAAAATAGTTCACTATTATGTGGAAGAACGTATTTTCCGGGGCAGTAGTTGCCTGGTTGGTTAGAGCGTCATTCTCCTTACTGGAAGGTGGCGAGTTCGAATCCCAGCCCATCTGAAGATCCGTCGTGCTCACTAATGGCGACTGAGGTACGTAAAATCATTTTAAAATATTTTTTTAGTGAGACAATTCCTATAATATATCGCATTTTACACGAATTGCAAAAGTTAAAATTTTGATTAGCGGAAAGTGCCATGGATCTATATAAATGGCTAATTCAAGCTATGCTTATACCCAGGGAAGCTTGATGCTAACTCCGAAATTTCCTTTGAACGAAACCTAAATAAATATGAAAACTGCAGATGGTACAAGGGATATCTTTCAGTTCAACAATTCAATCTGATACATAATTTAAAGTTTAACACGTATCGTTTCAATCGGTGCAAACTTCCAAGTACTTCAGGAAATCGGCAGCGTTTTAGCATTTCGCTTCGTCAATTTATTCGCACCATTCAGAGCCTGGGTTTACTCTAATATATATGTGTGGTTGGTTCATTTGTCACTTTTGCGCACAGCCGTTTACTTAGATCTGGATTGCTGGCGACGTAAATAGCCATATGATAAAGAGAATCTTCATTAGTTAAGAAAATCATTTTTGCACATCCAAACTGTTGGTGTGTATTGTATGTTCTCAAGGAGAATAGGTACAGGACCAATGTTTTTAGTCAAATCATAAATTATAAAGAGTATCTGGACATAATTTTATCTTCACTGGAGATACAGAGTGGTTTCTGCTGGTTCCAGCAATAACACATGTTCTTCCCACGCGTCAAAACAAACAAAGAAAGAACAATACTTAAGGAATTCTTAGATGACCGTTTAGTTTCAATAGGCCTTTAGAAACCGTAGTCACCAGACGTCCCCCCCCCCATCAGATTTATTTGTTACTTCAGACATGATGTTCCAGAGAAGTTAACTTTCGTTCATCGCTCAATATTCATGTTTTGCACAGGAGGAGTAATTAGATCAGAAAGTACAATTTACAGGGGATTTCGAAACACTACAAACATATGTGCCTAAAGTGGGATTCGAACCTAATAGCTGCTGAGCTATATACCAGAGAGTTAATCATTGGGCTGCCAGGTCAACAGGTTTACTGGAGAAGTTCTGAAAACATTGATGAATCAAAACAAATTATAACGGAAGAAATTCGGTCAATAACATCAATAATGCTCCGAAATCAGTGAAACATTTTAGCCCGACACATTCATGTTTTTATTCAAAATGATGTTGAACATTTTCAGCATTTACTATGAAGAATGATGATGTAAAATATATAAATTAAATAAAGTTTTTAAAAATAAATTATTACAGGAATAAGTAACATCGTGTATCTCCCTTCTGCGTTATCCCACAAATGAAGTTACAACAGTCCAACAGTATTGGAAATTGTCTCTTACATTTAAACAGAGTTCTAACCGTTATACTTCAGTGTTTGAAAGGTATCAATGTAGCCAGATTTAAGGGTAAAGGATTCTTTTAAATTAATAACAGGTACTCTTTTAACAGGTGTTCAACTGGTATTCTTTTAAATTGATAATACTACACTTTATTCCCTTATATAGAAATTTACAAAAAAGTAAAATTTGTATTAAATATTGATTATTGAATATTAAGAGAGAAAATTTGAAATCATGAAAAGAAATCAAATTTAACGAATTTTGCATGTGTGTCACGTATAATTTTTTTTCTTTAAACAATTAAAATTTGTTGACCATTATTTTCAAAGACTTAAACAATAAAAAAGAGGATTTCAGCTGAGATTTAATTATTAATAACTAACCGAGATCAAAAATTGATCAATAGCTTAAAACAAAATTTGTTTTTTGAATAATATACTGGAAAACATAGAATTACTTAAGTAATTCAAAAAGTAAATTCTAAATATAAAAGATGAAAAAAACAAGAATATATTGCATTTGAAATCATAAGAAATTAGAAAATGTGCGAAAGTTAAGAACAATTATTTCTTAAATGACTGAACTCTTAAATTTTAAACAATTGTAAAGTTAAATATTTGTGGATATTAAATATGCAGAAGAAAATTTATTTTTAATTAGCAAACAATTAAACGGTACTGTAAATCTCATTTCCCTATTTACTATTGTAATTTTTACTTTGGTGAAACTAATCTACTAAACAATTTACTTACGACAAAATAAAATTGACACACATCTCAGATTTCAAAATTTTTGAAGAAAACAGATAAGGTATATTAATTTCGTTTAAAGAAGAAAAGTCAAAATAAAGAGATACAAAAAAATTATCCCATTTTCACGTTTATTTTTCTAAACAATTTTTAAATGCTTTCAAAACGACGCGTTTCGTAAAGTGTGTGTCATCTCCCCACACACATTCAAAGATTTGATTTGTTTAAGATTTACGGCTGATACAGGACAAATAAGTCTGACTTTTGCTTTGTTTTCACAAATTTCATTTCACTCAACATTTTATTTATTTTTTTTTTGACCACACCAAACAAACCGTTTTACTAAATACATCTAAGATCTAGTATTTTGATTGAAAATACGTACCTGAAAATTTACCGGCCACTGCGGATAAAGAGCTGGATCATTACTAGTTGTTAAATCGCTTAAGTCCAGGAAATCAGTCAATACTGAATTTAAAATACCTGCGAGTAGAAAAGAAAAAGGAATAAAATTATCTTTGTTAATTAAAATTTATAAATAAACAACTTACCGCCCACCCTGTCTAGTGGTCAGTGTGCATGACTGAGGATAGGGAGGTCATGGGTTCGAATACCAGCTCGAGCATGGATGCACTTTCTCTCTCTATCCTGTCTTTGTCCTTTCCTAGTATGAATCGTTGCTTACCCTATAAACGGGTACCTATGAAATGTGTGTACTTAGGAAGTCTGATTCCCCAACAAATTGCGGTTCAGTTGGAAATGGGGAGCAGCGCACTCCATATTCCCAGTCTGGCTGGTACTAGACAAAAAAAAAAGTAAAAGTTGAAAAAATTTCTTTCAATCAATGAAAAGCTATATTAGACCCAAATAAAAAAAATAATAATTTAAATATTTCTGCATTGAATAAAACCAAAGTTATTTTGTTTATTAAAATGAGGGTGAATTTTCACTAAATCAATTCAAACATCAAGGAATTATAGGAAATTTCTGATATTGTGTCTTCGAGGAAAATACATGCTCGAACATTTTTCTATATTTTTTCTTTTTTACATTGATTCTTAAATTAATCTTATACACATTTTTTATGACAATGTGTATTCACGTTTAATATACACATTGTCATAAAGAAATATTTAGGTCGAAAAGGTTTTAATAAAAAAAAACTGAATGTTTTCTTTCATTATATGTTTATCATATTAGAAAAAAAATTATTCTAAATTATTTATAAATGCCAGATGATATTCTTCCATATCGTTTCTTTTCCGGCTGAAATACTTTAGTATATTGAATAATTCTTTTATTTTGGTAACATAACCCATAAACAGAATGCATTAAAATGCTTTAATTTAGAACATAAAGAAATACATTGAGATTACTACGGCATATTTTATAGAAAAAATTCCTAACAGCAATCAAGGCTTTAAATTTTATTTTTATAATATCTATAAAAATATATTTACTCGAAAACTACACAATATTTTTTTTCAATCAAATTTTTAAATGAATATTTTTCACGCATTACTGTGTACTTTAGCTGACTTTATAACCTATGATAACGTTTTAAAATTTAATTAAATGAAAAAAAGTATTACAATAAATTTCTTTAGTAATTGTAAAGCTTTCGAATATAAGAGTTCTTAGAATAAAGAATGCTACCAGAAGATTGGAAAGACAAAATATGGAATTGAAAAAGAAGGTCTGCACAAATCGAACAGTGATGCGGACCTAATTGTGATTACGTTACTTAAACATCATCTAAACCGAAAAAAGCCGGCCGATGGCTGAATAGTAGGCGTTCCTGACTCTGTAGGCCCCCCTATAAACGGGTATGTGACGCGGGTAATGCTACTCGTCACTGTGACTTGGTTCACAGGTACCCGTTAAGATAAATGAGTAACAATTTTGGACCTTGTTGTGGTGAAGGGTCAATCACCCAGTGCCCATTGAAAAACTTAAGAAAGAAAAACCTAAGAAATTAATTGAATTTCGAGAAGGTTTTGTTTACCTGTTAAACAATGGTCTTTTTGATTGATGACAAGGACTGATTAGACCGGAATCTACTATTTAAAATAGATTGCAAGCCAGTGAAATTATCAAAGTCACAGATACGAGAATATAATTAATATATTGAAAGGGCCATAGGGCTAACAATTCGACTGATGAAATCTCAAGGAAGCATTGTGTTGATAAATTCTAAGGTGAAACACTACATTGACTTTTCTTCTCGTGTTGGAGACATAATTTACACCAGTTTTGAAATTAAGGCTTTTAAAATGAAATTTAGTAAAGCAAGAATGTCTCTAGTACTTGGTAATGATCATAAATACATTAGTATTTAGGATAATTATGTGTTAGAATTAGTTTGAATAAAAACTTCAAATAGGTTTTGGCGTTATAGATAATCGAATATTTTATGACATTATTGTGAATGTATTTTTTTTAATATCTTATATCAGGTTTTTGTAAATAGCTAAATATAATAGCATCAGAATCAGTAGCCCTTAAAAACAGATGTGTCAGGATTGGTTGTGTTTGTTTGTCGTTGAACAGTCATTTATTGCACATGAGGGCTAATTAGACCGAGAACTACCATTTTAAGTGAATTCCGAAGCATTACAAATTTTCAAGCCCTGGATAGGATTCAAACCCACGAACTCTTGAACAGAGCGCCAACAATTCGATTGCCTTGCTCCGCTTGTTGCGCAAAGAAAACACGCTCTTCAGGGAAATTTATGCGAATGAAAATGTGATACGCAAAAGATGAACATTTCAAAGAATTGATAAAATAGTCATCAGTATTAATTCCAATGTTTAAATGAAAATAATTTATAGGAAGTTTTCATAAACATACCCAAATTGACCGATGTTATTGATTTCGATGAAAATCAAATTATATCCTATCAGGATTTTATCGTTTGGCAGTATTACCGTTCATATCAATCTAGATTATTGTTTCTCTGAGATCTATATGGTGTACTTTGATTATAAAAATTTAGTTGTTGACAACATTTGAAGCTAAATTAATACAGGAGTGCCTTCAATACGATGATCAACGAAAGGAGTAACGCGTTTTCACAGTAATCCCCATTTTGTTTATACTATGTATCGTATTCATGTTTAGTTTCAGGAGTAAGGGAACTCATTTCCAAAGATCCTTTGGCATCATCATACCAGTACAAGACCTAGAATGATGGTATGAAATTTCTTGAGTATATTTCTCTCTCTCTCTCAGTTATCTCTTATTCATATTGATGGGGGTTTTGAAGATTAAACATCCTATTTTTTGTTTCAGGCTATATCGATTGTTCAAGACATGACAAATGCAATGCTGGCCACCCAAATTGCACAACACCAAGAAAGACAAGAGATAGTAAACATGTTACCTGCAAAATAAATTTGTTGTGATAACTAGCAAATGATTAAAGGTGTAAGCTTCTGTGAAGTGTGGTTCGTGTCAAAATCAATAGCCAAAGTAGCTAAAATTATTGGAGATCACCGCTGCTACACGACTCGGCATTGATTCAAAGAGACTTTGGATGTGTTCTTGGGGTACAGCAGATCAAGCAGCTTCCACACGTTGCCAAAGTAGATCTGGTATGGTAGCTGGGGATATAATCTGGGTCAATCGTTGAGCAACCATAGACCACATGTTTTTTATCTGCGAAAGATGCAGACAGCGAACCGACTTGGGAAGCATTTCAATCTGGTTATTGACGAAGAACCCTTGGACAATGAGTGAAAAGTGTGGTCCCGCATTATTCTGTTGAAATATGGCTGTGGGTAAGCCCTGAAGGACAACTGACTCCAACACCTTAGAGAAATAGCACTGGCTGCTTAAAGCACTTGCAATGAGTACTAGAGAAGTGCGAGAGTGATATCCAATACCGCCCCATAACCTTATAACCGGTGCAAAACCAGTGTGGTATTGCATAACGTAGCTTTTTAGCATCCTCTCTCTACGGTGTCTCCAGACTCGAATGCGACGATTGTGGTGTTTTAAACAGAATCGTGACTCATCAATAAAGACGATTTCTTTCCATTCTGTTGTCCACATCCACTTTCATCGCATAATTGGTGGCGGAGACGTCTGTGGTTCTACGTCAAGGATAGACGAAGCAATGGACGCCTTGCAGACAGACCACTTTGCTGTAAGCGATATCTAATAGTACGCGCAGACGATGCGTTAGATTGAATGGACCGTACTATGGTTCTTGATGTGGCTAAGCAATGAATCACTGTCACGCGCATGACGTTAAGTGGTGCAATGAGGGGCACTCCTGCTCAACGATCAGACATAGCATTAGAGTTGTTTGGTTTCATTCAACACGACCTCTGATTTTCCTCAAAGATAGTCCCCAATTTCGGTAGACCACTATTCTTCCTCTATTAAACGCGGAAACTTGATCAAAAAACGATCGCTGTTTTCTACGAGGCATAATTGATCGTTTTTTTTAAACCACAAGAAAAACAATTGCCAAACTTGAAATCGTCAAAATCTCCAGTTCTGAAATTCTAATCATTTGCATATTTCACCTCCTTTAATACATGTTGTAAATTGCATGTTATTTGCATGCTTCCTTCAGGGTGTTGCATTTGAATATTTTCTTCTGGGTGGACAGCAGTGTATTTCATTTCAGTAGAATAATGTTAGGTCACAAGTCGACTTTCTTTCCCGATTGTACAGATCATTATTAATCTAAATGTTCAGTTGCCATGGATACATTATTCGCAAGATATCTCACCAACAGAAGAAGTCTGATCAACACTTGCCGAGCGAGATTGCAAAATGAATATATACTAGAATAAAATCAGTTATATTTGTTTAATTCTCTTAATCAATTTGGAGATTCTACGCGCAATAAAATTACCTAAATAAATAAATAATAAATTTTATGGAGACATTTTTTTTTCAGAGGGAGGTTCATTTTTTAAAATAGTCAACAATAATTTTAATTTGGCCAATATAAATTTAACTCGTTTAAAGGAGAATTATAAGACAAGTCTTAATAAAGGAAGAAACAAGTGCTCACGAATAGCGCAGAATTTTGCTCGACGATATGGCAACAGGAGCAGCCAGAGAGTTAAAAGAATTCAGGGTAACTTTTAAGTAATAAGAATTATTGAAAAGATTAAATGAAAAACATTTAATATGTTTGGGGAAGAATCGTATAATGCTGCTTACTAATAACTGTATACTAATAACTGAAATAATGTGATTCTGACAAAAAAGGCTGCATAAGATTTTTTGAACTGGTTGTTTTAAGAATTTAGATTATTTATTCCAGTCTTAAATATAGTATTGGGGTAAAAAAAAATTTTTATTGTTGAAATCAACCGCTGTTAAGCAATGATCGAGTTTAGCCAAATCCCCCCCCCCTTTACCGAAAAAAATAACATAAATTAAGGTGAAATATACGAAAGACTTTCTACTTTTCAATTTTGCTGTAATCCAATAAAAAATCAACTATTTCTGTAAAGGTATTTAATATCATTATTATTCTGTCAGTATTGTCATTGACAGAGTCACTTATCGCCATAATTGCTTAAAATCAATACTGTGTTTGAATACGGAGACTTCGGGAGATAAGAAAAGAACAAAATCTCAAACAAAATTCCTATTTTTAACAAAAAGAAGAAAAAAAGATTTACGATTACTGATGCTGTATAATAAAAGACAATTTTGAAAGAGTTAAGAGTCAATTGACATTCTAATTGTGAAAAATCAGAAAATCGCCAAAGAGATTAAGTTAGACAAATCCAAGATAGTGGTACTTACATGTCACTGCCGTCTATGACGATGAAAAATATATTATTTTTAATTTTTGAACTGAATTTACGTTTGAGAATTTTTGACACTTACAAAATTTTAAATAATAATTTACACAACTTTTATTTTTTATTATTTTTATCTTAACATTTTTTTATGTTAGAAAATAGATTTAGTTTTTGACTAAAAGCGACATTTTATTTTTCAACAATTCATCATACTTAATATTATATTAAAAATATTCATCAGGAATAGTAGCCGTTTATAAGAATTTATTAGGGGCAGCGTTGGCCTGTAATCCGTTCGGGCGTCGTTCTCGTTACCGGAGAGTAGTGAGTTCGAATCCCGGCTTAGGCGAAAATCCGTCGTGTTTACTAATGGTGACTGGGGCACGTGAAATGTCCTCCATATTCCGATTCCAAATTAATACCTGGGGGTGATTGGAGCCAGACCGTAGGTCTTCTCTGGCTTCAATCTCTAAATTAGAAGACCTATATGGTGTTGCCCCCTATGAGCTAAAGTCATACTTCTATCTTCGAATGGGGGTGCTCTTTTCAAAAACGGAAGACGGTCTTTCTGACTTCATTCGCCAGAATCCCTGACGGGCGGGTTTGGCTTCGCCAAGTGTCATTAGTAACAACAACAAGAATTTATTGTCTTGGAAATTTGATATTTAGATATTTTTGCTGAAAATAAACTATGAAATATGTATGAATTATAGATTTCTTATTCATAGAAGGAAAAAGTTAATTAATAGTTAATGCTTTGCGTAAATCTAGGAAATATCGACGTAAAGAATGAGGAAAATGCAAACTAATGACGGATAAAATGCCAATTACAAGCATTAATTCTTGATTTATACCCAAACAAACTATCCTAATTAAAGATTTAAATTTAAAAACTTTTAAAAGGACTACAATTATCATTAATTAGAACAGATTATTGATAATCCTAATTTTATTCTGCTAAATATGTTAAGGAATTTAAGTAGATGAATTAATTTGTGTATATTTCTGTATTAGTAGTAGACAAAAGTTTTTATGGAACTAAATATTCAATAAATGTTTCGATTTTTGAAACGCAAAATATATTGAAAAAACATAATTAGCCCAAGCACAATGAAAGAAAGTCAAATAGTAATGAACTATAAAATAAGAAATTTTACGGAAGAAAAAACATGTATTTTTTTTTTTCTCTTTCACTAATTTATTATAATAAAAAAAATTCAGCGTTGAAAATTAAATAGCTATTTTTAAATTCGAATAAAAAAATTATAATAAAAATTGGGAACATTGTAAAAATTTAAGTGATTGTTTAATTATTAGTAATTTTTGTTGTAAAATATTAATAATATAGCCGTAAATAAAAAAAATTAATTTTAGACATCTCAAGTACAGTGTCAGGACATTGATGACATAATACTTGACACACGGGACATCTTTAGAACCCTCATAGCTGACCGTTTTGATTGCTACATCAGCAAAAATTGCAAATAGAATTATATTTATTGCGCTTATATTTTACAGAAGAAAACCAAGTCGTTCCAGAAAATATAGAGGTGAGAAATCAGTGTGTTTGACATTCCCCACTCATAAACATTAATAAAAAACAAGGCATTTATTGCAGATTCAAATTCTACGCGTCAGGATCCAGCACTAAATGCAGCCCGGAAGGTGGCTAGTGAATGCTGGCGTGCCAGTTAGTCAACAACCAATGACCAAGAGAAAATCTCAACATATTTTAAGTTTATAAAAGTACCTAAACACGCGATCTGCATTATAAGACAGAAACATAGCATTACGGAAGTTTGGATGATACAGAGCACTTCAGAAACATAATGGATGCTTGCCAAAGAACAGCAAACAAGAAATGATCGAAACGAGTGCTTTATGTCACCCCATTTTAAGTATGATAACATCGACGGTATTTTGGTAAAATATGTTCTTCGTAGTGAAGCAAAAGAGATGCGGCATTTATATGTTACTAAAATTTACTCGTACTATAAAGCATCGTTAGTCCACTACGGTTGCCAGATCCATTGCTGATCACATCTTTAGAAGAGTTATGGACTGATGCAATGCCAAAAAGGACATCTGATGACATGGATGTCATTAAATATTTTGAAAATATCATCCAACTGTTCAAGTAAGCGATTTTCCAATAAACACCACATTTAGTGTTCTTAACATTGCTGTATAAACCCTTAAGACCCTGCAGAATAGTCTCCACTATTACTGATGAAGGTCGCAGAGATTTTATACAGTATTCTGCAAGACACTCATTCGTAAATTTATTTCGCAATGAATCCTGATTCATAGGAATTTCACCAATGTGTACAATAATACTTCATTAGGATATACTGTTACGCAATTCTAGTAGAGTATAATTTATCACTTTTTCATAAGAGATAACTTGCAAACCAGAAAAATATATTCCGACATTCAAATGTAACTAATGTAAGAAGGGCTGTCACTTTTTACCCCTCTAAAAAAGCAGAATAGGAATATAATAGTATGTTCTGTTAGTCACATAAGCTACGCAAGATTGAAATGAAGTTCTTTTATGTGGAAATTTTTATGGTCGGTGTTGTGTACAGCAGAATAAAGTCTGTAACAAGAAGTTACTTTAAGCAATGTTTCAGTTGAAATGCTCGATTTTGAATTGTTAATTGTAATCTTCAATAAATGTGAGACACTTTTGTAATGCCAATATTCAAATCACGAGTCATTTAATAAGTATAAAAGTTATAAAGATAAGTATTGAGTGCATATAATATTCAACTATCAAAGTAGAAAATATTTTGCCCATTTACTCTCTCACTCACTCGTGTTTTTGTAGATATATATGGTTCATTTATTGCAATCAATTCACTATGCTAATCCACTTGAACAATTTTTCTTAATTGAACTATTAACATATTTCTTTAAATGTCCAGTTGTAAAAAAACTTATCACAATGAATAGTAAATATTTTATTTATAAAACGCATATATGACTCATTTTGACAGTTCTAAAGTACTTTAATTTTCCAATTATTCGATCATTTTTGCTGTTTTTACACATGGAAGGATGTGAAGTACAAAATATATAGGAACTTTTTACCACAAATAATGTTTTTATGCATCATATACACACATAGCGGTTATGATTAGAGTTAAATATTCATATACGTATAGAACTTATTTATTACGGATTTTAGTTAAATTTTGTATACATAGCTATAGAGCATTTTTTTCTATAAATAAAAATAAATTTAGATTTTAGCCATATAAAAAGCTGTGATGCCTAAATTAAAACAAAATATCAATGAGAATCATTAAGAATTTTTCAGTTACAGAATAAGCACAAAGTTTGATTCATTGAATGAATAATTTGTCGAAAATGTTGTTACAGATTGTTTTATGGTAGCCCAAAAAACAACTCTCAAAGCATTTGAGTAAAAATTTTGATTCAGATAAGGTCCTAAAATATTCTTTTTCCATAAGCAGTTCTTTCAAAATTCTCAACCAGAAATATCTGAAATTTAAGATGGATGAATGAGAAAACCAGTCATTCGTAATTGCTTTGCGTATTACACGATCATATCCAAAATTAGAATGAAGTTTTTTTACTTGGAGCAAAATGTGGGGGGTGGTTGAATTTTGCATGCAGACACTGGATTGAAAACATTAACGCTCCTGTAACTATGGAATAACATGCTATCAAAGGAATTTAATGTATTGTACATTTAAGAAAGACCCTGTGTACTTAAGGAATACCTTGAGGAAAGAAAAATACTCCAGTGATAGTTAACTGTAAGCCTATACCTTGCAATCAATTAATCCCTTTGAAATGTTAGTTCATGCAGGATATCAAACAATACAACATTTATATTATTCACGACCCCTCCTAAAGAAAATGTAACTTTATCCTAAAGCAGAATTTTCATGTGTCTTCAAGAGCCATTGTCTTCAAATACCAACAAGCAAAATCAACGCATGTTCGGTTAGTTGGTTTGGCTAGTTTACCACCCAACAGTCGTTTCTTGCACCAGAGGGATAATTAAACAGCAGAGCATGCTAAGGGGTCTTGAAGTTTCAGCATTTGCAACATGTTGATCTTATACTGAATACACTTTACTTATACAATCTATGATACTTTCGACCAAAGTACTGCTAACCAGAGTGACTGATCGATCGCTTGTTGAATATTATTTGGAAATGGAGGCTTTTTCTACCACAGCAACAGCAACTTTTTCGACATTTTCTTCGCAGTCGACCTTCTTAGCAGCACATCCAAATCTTTAGTTTCTTCGATTACAAAACTTTCTTGAAACCTCTGTTCGACATGACAACTTTTAAGTAGTGCAGCGTAGGCAATGTTTTGCCGTTTTAAGAAAAAATACTTTACTGGTAAAATGATTACTTTGTAGGGCCATAACTAACAATGAAAAAAGAGGCAGAATGATTTTCTGGCTGCTTACAAATCATCTTATAAATTTTATAAATTTGCATGAGGAATTTTGAAAATTGTCATCTTATGGCCAAAATAATTTTTAAATAAAAATGTTTTTTTTATTGCAGTAATCAATTCTTCATGCTTTGTATAAAGTATAAGTCAAGTTTCATCAAAACTCAATTAGCATAGCGTGTTCAATGGGGCTCTGAATAGGATCAATTCAGTTGTTAACAGTCTGCATATAAATGAAGTATATCCTTATTTTTAAATATATGATACTACTATTTAAACAGTTACTTTTATACTGTTATGCAAGCATATTTTTGTTAGTCCTTCAATTATAAATACTCAGTCCCCTTTACACCAGATGTTTGCTTATTCTCTTTCCTAATCTTTTTTCCTATTAACCAATAAAATATGGAACATTTTACTTCTTGTACATTAATTTCAAACTAATACTACGAATAACTGAAGTTTTTAATAAAATTATAGCATAATTCCTACAGCAATCTTTTTCTAAACTTAAATATTTTTAATATTTATAGTTTTTTATAAGATGTTTTTTAGTTAACAAATAATAATTATATTATTTAATTCGTAATGTTCTTTTTAAATTAAAAGAAATTATATCGTCACATTCCTAAAAATCAAAATATGGCGTTTCTGATCATTTTCATTCAAGGAATGTACTAAATTCCTCACAGATGCATAAAAACAAATTCACTGCTTATTAGATGTCTAATATGTATTTTTTTAATTGACAAAAACGAAAAAAAAAAAAAAAAAAAAGAGTTCTTAAACTCGTAATTCAATATGTGTTCATTTATTACTTGATCTATTTTTCAATAAATTTTTTTTCAAATAATAGTAATTTACAACAATTTACAAAACTATAATATAAATAATTTTCTCGAGATAAAAAAAATTGTCTGCATGTAGAATCCTACTTTAAAAAATTTAAAAAAAAATTAAATAAAAAAAGACTGAGACGGGGTAATTTAGATCAACAATCACTTAAACAAATGTATTCTTTCTTACTTTTACAAATGAAATAAATCAATGTAAACTACATACTTTATCGTAAATAAATGAAGTTCATAGAAGGTGAACTATGGCTTGATCAATTTGTAGTTCCGTGATTATATAGCGCGGAAGAAATACGGAAATAAAGTTAGAGATGGAGAGATCAATAAACAGAGGGAAAATACAAAAATCAATTTGGAAGTTATTTTGAAACGTCCAAATTTGTACAAAAAAAAAAAAAAAAAGAAAAAACTTTAATAATACCGATTTGGGAATTCTAAGCAGAGCTATTGAAAGGTATAAAACTGAATAATCAAAAGTGAAAGTAACTTGTTATTAGTACGTGTAACAGGTGATGGTATAATATCTTTCAGACGTGTTTATTTTTTTCTTTTTATGGTGGGACTCGACCCATCGCCCACAATAAGGCCGGAAGCTGTTGCTCATTTTAGCGTTACCCGGTGAGCACCTGTGAACCAAGAACGAGTAGCATTGCCCACGTCACACCACCACAAATCCGCTTATAAGGTGGGCCACATTCATCCATCATCTCAGAAGATACAGAAAGAGAGAAAGGAAACGTCCATGCCCAAACCGGGACTCGAACCTGGAACCAACATTGCAGAAGTCAGGAACACCTACCACTCAATTATCGGCCGTCTGTCTTTCAAAAATCGGAGATAGTTAAAACGATTGAACAAAAATATAAAATGTAAACATATTTGGTATATGTATATTTAAAAAAATGTACATTACAAACGTAGAGGATCGATATATAGCTGTAAATGTACTGTGCATCATAGATTCCAAACGTAACAGTGAGCAAATAGCCGAGTAACTACTTCCTTACTGTTGCGTTTGGGACAATGCTATGGAGACAAATGGTAGTTGACCTAGGTGTGTGTTCCCTAACGCAGTTTCACAATAGTCCTCTGTTCAGGAAGAAATTGGTTTGATTGCCACTTAAAAGACTCTTTTAAAAACGAGGAATAATAGGGCCATGAGTTTAAAGTGGATTCCGAGTCCCTATTAACATCCATGCCCGAGGAATTCATCAAACCATCGAACTTTTAAACCGAAGACCAGATCGATAATCGTACGGCTGGCAGCTTGGATGTTTTTGAAAGGGCGGTTTTTCAGATAAGCCCACGCGGTTTCTTTTATATGGAAGGAACGCGTTGCTCTTAACCCCTTGAGGATTTGCGCCGGAAATAAAACTCAGTCACGGGACCGAACGCTCTGAAACGGAGCGTCACTACCGACCCGCGCATTTTAAGCAGTTAAGCCTAATTTTACAAAAAAATTCGTATAAAATCAGCATTTTTATAAGAAGACTCCAAATTTATAAATTATATATATACTATACTGCTATTTAATATGCATTAAAATAAAAAATACGTTAATACAAATGAGTGAAATATGCAAAAAACTAAAATTATTACTATGTACATGAAAACAAATACTATACACAATAAAACAAAGCTGCAAATATTACAAACACGAAATGAAAAAAGAGGAAATTAAGAATAATAATATTTATATTCTGAATAAAATCGAAATTTAAAAATTCTGCTGTGTGTGATATAGTTCAAAACAAGGATCCACACAGAGTGCAACATTGCATATTTTCCACTCATAATATGATGTTTGTTTTCGATTTTTTTAGCACATACGACACATCTTCTTCTTCTTTTATTTCCTTTCCTATCAATATAAATTTATGGAAAATGTCTACCAGTTAGACGAAATGTTTGAATGCCCAGTAATTTTGGACTTGGTTTTGTTCATTTTCCCATTATTTGATGAATAACTCTGGATCTGAATTCCAAAGCAAATATTTTCTCGCCTTTTACCTTCGAATATATTATATATCTCGCTCTATCAAACCTCAAAAGGCAAACGCGATTCTACCCCCAACATTTTAACTAATAAACGTTCCCTAAATTTCCACAATCTGTCAAAATATAAACACAGCGCGCAATAAATCCTAGCCCTTTAAAGAGCCGTGATTCTCACTTTGTTTACATCAATAAATATATCAAATACAGAAGCATAGAACAGAAACTAATGCCCGTTCATGAAGGTCAAATGCCATATGAGTCGACCGTTGTGAAAACCGATGTCGTTCAACGACATCTAGTAGCATTTAAAAATTTAAATAAAACGTTCCGATTTCCGATTACGCATACGCGACGCTGGTCTCTCCATATCAATCGGAGCTCTTCGCGTGGAAGCGACGCTGGGCTGATAAAAGTGGAATCGCTGCGTCACGTTCACGAGACGTTGGTCACGAACGGGTTAAAGCCGTGATTACTTTTTGAGAAATTAAATTTGTCATTACAGTGACAAGAGTCGAAGTTCAATACACAGAATGATTTGCGAACAGTTTCCATCTGGAAAAAACTACTATTCTGTTGACATAAGGAAAATTCATGATGATTTTGATAAAACTCAGTTATGTTTCGAACTCACTACCTTCCAATAGAGAACACCTTAATCAACTAGGCTATTGTGGCTTACTTTGTAGACGTTCAAATTGGATCCTCATTAAAAGTATAAGAGCAGGTTGAATGAATACACAACGTGGCCACAATACTTGTTAAATGAAATAAAAACAAAGCTATAAAAATTGCTTGAAATGTATCGCTTCGTTTGTGATCTATAAGACTGATTATTATACAAACTGTTTTGATTAATGTGTCCATCCTTTGCGAAGAAACCTACATTTAATACTTGTAACAATTTTTTGCTATCATTTTTTTTACGCGGAAAAAAGTAATAAAATGAATATTCATGAAACGATTTTTTTTCTAGCATTAACTATCAAGCATTTTTTGATTATAACCTTAATTTTGGAAAGCAATACATTTTAAGATAAGATACAAGCAAATATTATCTTGAAAAACTTTAAAGAATTATTACTTTATGTAATGTATATTATGTAGAATACTTTGGTGAAGACTATAAAAACATACATTATTGGATATTATTTATTGATAAAAGGAAAAAAAGCACTGATTGGGGATCTAAAGATAAAGAATAAATTGAATAGAACGTTTTCTGTAATTCTGGTATCAACAGGGCGAACACAGATAAGGGACTAGAAAGAGGTCCAAGGTTAGGAACGGAATTTTCGCTTATTGTATAATTGAATTATATTCACTTCTTTTTATATATACTAGTAATTGGTTTTAATATTATGACTGCCGTGATTACACTGATAATTATTTATAAAAATGGAGTTGCATTGAAATCAGCAAACGAGTTTGCGTATTTTTTATGTAGATTCGATAGGAGCTAGTTAAAGTAGCCTATTATAAGTTTTAAATATTGGAGTCCAAGCTTTAATAGCATTTCTATTACATACGTCTCGTTTCTTGAATTATAAATAAACCTGCCTTAATCTTTTTCCAACTTATCAGTAAAATTACGAAAACATAAGACCACTTAAAATGCTTACATAATGTTTGAATGTACCCTGAACATGTTTTGAAAATCTCCCAATCCTGAAGCATTGTTTTATCGAGAATTTCTTTTATTTTATGGTAGAGAAGCCTGGATCGAATTTCCCATTGTTCCATTACGAAAAATCATGAATTCTTAGAATGTCTCGGTGGCTTGGTTTGCTAGCGCGTCGTTGTCGTTACCGGAAAGAGGGGAGTTCGAATCCCGGCTTATCCGAAGATCCGCAGTGTTCACTAATGGCGACTGGAGCACGTAAGATATGTCGAGTAGAAATGTCCTCCATGTTCTCATTCCGAATTGATACCTCTGGGGGTGGTTGGTCCAAGGTAGCCAGGCTATGGGTTTTCTCAGGCTCCATCTCTGAATTGGAAGACCCAGATGGTGCTGCCACCTATGAGCCAAATTCGTACTTTCCCCTTCGTATGAGGGTGCTCTATTCAAAAACAAAAGACGCTCTTTTCGACTTCATTCGCCCAGTCCCTGAAGGGCGGATTTGGCTTCGCCAAGTGACGTAAGTAATAAGTTCTTTGAAATTTTTTTTCCACTACGCCCAGCTATTTTAGGATTTCCACCTTTTCAACGCATCCAGAAGGGGAATTAATGACACCTTTTCTAGTGGGACACCCAATGATTTTCATGCTTCGAAAGTACGTAGGTCTTGCAATTCAGAAGAAGGTACCAAGCAAAAGATACCCAGACTGGCCTTCTACTGCCAAGACTATCAATTCACATTGAAACTTTTATGACTGTTACATATTTAACGTGCCCCAGCTACCATTATATGGTGGATTTTAATTGGATAGGGATCGGAATTAACTACCTTCCAATAACGAGAGCGAATGTCTTAAGTAATCAAGCCATCGAGGCCACTGTTCTGGAATATAGATTGCTGATGTTAAAATCCCTGAATTTTTTAAACAATTTTTGAAACATATCTCCTGTGTAACCTAAATTTTGTCTTAGAGTTCGTCTTTTGAAGCTACATTTCAAGCTATTGATTCAAATGTAACTTCAAAAATAAAGATTTCTTGAAAAGTGTGACCATGGCATGTAATCCCCAATTGGCGTTTCATGTGCAATTATGCTTCGAATGATGTTGCAGGAAGTTCTCTGATGATGGCTAGTTTATTTTTCAAGCAGCCTTTATTACCAACATAGCTGAAGAGAGACAAACCTGACAACTTGAGGGAAGATAAGTTATGCACCCATGAACTTCGACGAAGAAACCAGCTGCGGACAGAAATTTCCATCCAGGGTAATTCTGAATGTGGACAGTTGTAATTTGTACGTGAAAATTGAAATAACGTTGTTGGTGGTAAAATCACATGACAGAGCATAAATGAATGAGAATTAAAAAGAACTTTCAGATTTCACACAATGAAAGGACATAGGATGCCTGCAAAACAAGCAGAGGAAATGCTAACAAAACTGAAGTACTTTTTTGAGAAAAAAAACCGTTGTTGTCATGACACTGGGCCAATGAAGTCAGAGAGAGCATCTTCCATTTTTGAAAACAGCACCCTCGGTTGATTGGTTGGGTTTGGTGGCGCAAGGTCCAAAAAGGACAAGCTGCGCCAAAAATTAAGCTTTAAAGAAAATTTATAAATTTTAGACAAACCCCAAACTCAACATTAAAAATTGAAAACACAAAAATAAATGTATATATTTATTTTAAAATCTAAATAAGTATAAGTAAATGAAAAGTAAAATAAAATTCATAAAATTTAAATAAAATTAAGGAAACCGATTTCCCTTAAAAAGGCAAAAAGGTTTCGGTGGGGTGACTTCCCCACTAAATCAAACATGGTTAAAAGGTCAGTTTGAAAATATTTAAAACGGTAAAGGTTAAAATTAGGACATGAAATTAAAATCTGAGAAACAGTATATGGTTCATCACACGCGTTTCACACAATGGATTTATTTCACTTAAAGTCAAATGTTTATGTATGAAACGTGTGTGCCCGATATGAAGGCGATTCAATCTGACATCTGCTCTTCGCAACGGTAAAACTGATGATGGGATGACGTACGGAAAAATGGCACGTAATTTGTTGGAGACCAGCATATTCCATTACTCCTGCCAGAGAGAATTTACAAATTTTTTTAACAATCTTTCTCACGTCGAGAAGAGGGACAGATGAGTGAAGTAAGGACGAAAACAGCACCCTCATTTGAAAATGGAAGGACGACTTTACCTCAAACATGGCAGCATCCACCCCCCTTTTAGGTTTACTATTTTAAAGATTGAAGCCAGAAAAGACACATAGCCTGGCTCTAACCACCTTCAGAAGTATTAATTTGGAATGGGAACTTGTAGGACATTGCGATTCGACATATTTTACGTGCCCCAATCACCATTAGTGAACACGACGGCTCTTTGGCTAAGTCGTGATTCGAACTCACTCCCTTCCGGTAATGAGAATGACGACCAAATCAACCAGACCACCGCGGCCCATAAAACAACCGTAAAATGATTTAGTACATCGAAAAAAATCCAAATATGTTCTTGAAAAATATGATTTTGAAACTGTTAAAAATAACTTTGCCTAATTTTTCATCAATAAAAAACTTTAAAATAAAAAATAAATTTAAAAAAAGTTTAAATTTAAACTTTTAATTATTATTTTAATTTACACTTTAAATTTAAACTTATTTTAATTTAAAATAAAAATTAAATACGTTTAAATTTAATTATTTTAAAATAAACTTTTTAAATTTAAACTTTTCTTTATTTTGTTGGTATATACGAGTTCGCAAAAGCCATCATCTACAGTATATTTAATAAGATTTCAATTTATAATGTGTGAATACAATTAGGAAAATTAAAATTTTAAAATGTTTTATATATATGAAATTAATTTTACAAATATTGTTTTGTACGAAAAGATATTAGCATATATTTGCGATATTGTAATTGCTAAAATTGATCAAATCTAATGCCACTATTTTTTTGCGATAGATAAACATAATCCACTTACCACATATGGAGTATATTGCAATGACCCAATCAATTATTTTATCAAATGCGTTACAGTGAACGAGGAAGAAAGAGTGTCATGGCATTTATCTGACCTGTAATGAAAAATTACAAACAGCTTACAATTATTAGTTTGATCAAAAGCATTTTAAAAAATTCGTGAAACAATCATTCAATAGTTTCGTTAGAAGCTGCAATAACAGTTCTTAAGCAATATCTTGTTTTAAAGCCAGAGGTTTTAAACTCAATTTTGCAGAGGGCCATATATTAAATTTAGAATGTGTAGGCGGACTACATTCAAATAAAAAAAATGTACTGAATTATTACAATATTTTAATCATTTAATTACATAGCATTTAATATAAGGTTATTAAAGATCATATGAAACTTATAAAAGAGAGTGATTATTTTGAGCTCGAGGATCCAGATACCTGACTTCTCTTGTTTTTGACAAGCTCATTGATGTCGGGTATCATATTCGTTGCAGTTATTTTAAGAATTGATTGGAGATGTTCATTCGCAAGTCTTGTGCGATGTTTGTTTCTACTTATTTTCATGACAGAAAACGTTTGCTCACATAAATAGGTGCCACCAATCATGTACAGAATGCGTGCTGCAGGTTTTTTTAATTCCGAAGGCTTTAGTCTAGATTCGAAGTGCGTGGAATATTCTATTGTTACCAACAAAAATAATAGGGTATTTCCGTTTGTTGCCATGAGATGGCGGTACTGTCTATCTCTCTCGCTTGCCGCGCTGCCCTTGAAATTACATATTAATGTAGCGTGCGCATTTTAAAACTTCGGTAAAAAAAATCGAGTGAAGTCTAATTGCTCTAAAAAACACGATTCTTCTTTTTGTGACAAATTGTGATCGCGGGGCGTATCTTTGACGTGACTGTTGTAAGCAATTCGCAACATGACGAATTAGAAAAGACAGGAAAATATCATATTATATAAAATTAAAATTGAACACCGGTAATGCTACGCACAAAATAAGTTGGTTTAATTTTCACCAGCGAATTTATTTTCTACCTTATATTCCTCAGAGCCTCACAAATTTATAATTGGTTTTGGCTCATAGATGGCACTACCATCTGGGTCTTCTAATTCAGAGATTGAAACCAGAGCAGACCCATAGCCTGGCTCCAACCATCCCCAGAGGTATTGATTTAGAATGGGAGCAAGTTGATTTTTGTTTTAAAACATTGCATTACAGGAGATAAAGCTGATTATTCAGCGTTTCCTACGTGTAAGTAATCAGATTCTAATAAATTTTTAGAAACAAATGTCAGATAATTATAATGCATGCAAAAATTAATCACAATTAACAAAATACATTGTTTGAAGTTAGACAAAATTCTTACTGATTACAGCCAAAATGGAGATAATATCAAAAACTTTCAGTATGTACTGCTACAAAATAAAAGAAAAAATATAAAAAATTTGGATCATGGTTTTAGTTTCAGGTTAGTGTGTATAGTTCAGGGTTACCCTTTTGTCTGTCATTATAAAAATTAATTCAAGTATACTTTTTTT
>JAPDSC010052029.1:55520-77856 GCA_026290005.1 Latrodectus geometricus | reverse complement strand
AAATGGGAGATGGATGTTACTTTACTATTCACTGTATCCATTTAATGAGTCAATTGGGAATTTTCTATCTGGTTATTTGTGTATATAGTCCATTATCTAAAAAAATGTTTCCTGAAAGGAAATCCTGGTGAATGGCAAAAAAATTTTTTAATTTATTTAAAATTTAAAAAAAAATTATTTACCCGAAAAGATAACTATTTTTTATCCAAAGATATTATTTTTTTAACTTATAGTTTTTCACTGGGGAGGCATAGAAGTTAGAAAAAAAATATTTTTCATCTAACCTATCTTCCGTATTGTATTTTCAATATACTTTAAATTTCCGTTAATAAGAGTTATTTTTTCCCGTTTTTAATTGAATATACTCAAATATTGAAAAATACGGGATAAGATTAACTAAATAAGATAAGGCTGGTTTTTGGATACTTAAAATTAACAAATTCGATACCGTATTCTTTCAATGATGTTTTTACTTGTTCGCATTTTTATCGATACTTTTCATACAGAGGATCATAGTTCGAAAACATGTTTTCTAAAAATATAATTAAGAGATTGTCAATTCAAGTTCACATGAACATGGTTCAAAACTAGATGGCGATTGGCTGATTTTAGTGGATTCAATCCGCATAAATATAAACTAAATCAAAAACAATATTAATAAAACAAAAGTAGTAGTAAAAAAGCTAAGTTACAATATTTTGAAAGAAACCATAAACTTTGTGATAAAACCATTTTTAATAGTTTTACCCTCATGAAATCATTCATTTTACAAACATTTTAAAACCTTTTCATTGAATCTTTGGATTTTTGGGGATTCTAAAGGTCAGCCTACATTAACTATGGATTAACAAGATTCTGTTGCTTTCCTAATCGATGCCATAGGTCGATTATGAAGCTACAAATGATGTAAATACAAAAGTTTTAAAAATAAACACCAGGGAAGAAATTTAGAGGAAAATTTCCTTTTTTGAAAGCTATATTTAGTTCTTATTTCGATTTCTCATTTTGTGGAAATTCGAGAAGCCAGCTTGTTGCGTCAGTGATATTTCCTGCAAACATAGAACATTATAGAAGAATAAAATGCGTACACACCACGGGAGATCTTTAGGCAAGAGGCCCTTTCCTCCTCATAAACTAAAGAAAAAGAAGCTATAATCTTCATGTGTGTTTACAGAAAGCTCTTTACACTAATGTAAACCAACGCCGCATGTCTCTCGCAAGTGTCACATTCCTTCGGTGGAAGCATCTCCAAGGTGAAGGTCGTCCAACAGGAAAAGAAGAATGTCTCTCTGTCCTGTCGTCGCCTGCGGCATTTCAAAGTCTCTGGAATGTGCACTGGATGAGAAAGTGAAATGTTGGCGAACTAGCTCACAGAAGAAAAAAATATATATGACCTGCTTGAAATGTTCGTCTCCTTTAAAAATATTTTGGCGTTGTGGTTCTCCTTTTTCAGCCAACTTCGCTGAAAGAAATCTTTTCAAAAAGCGCCGAAATTGGCTCCCTTTCTTCTTGTACACAAAATGAAATCTATAAATGCTGAATTTGGATTTTATTGGTTTGACTCAATTATTATGAATTTTAATTTCAATGCTAGAGAAATTTATGTAGGAATGACCCTAAGAAATTGAAATGCTAAAATTTAGAATAATTCACTTTCAATATTTTGCGAAGAGGTCAGTATAGAAGAAAGTATAGGTCAGTATAGAAAGCTATGTTTTGTTTAGAATAGAATTTGCTTGTTCTTCAGCAATACAGAGCCAGTTCCATTACGAGGAAGCGTAAATTCTATTTTGTAATAACGACCACAAAATTTTATAAAGGACTTTTATTTTGGTGTTTATTTTTTTTACAATGTTGTTTGTATTAAAAGGTACAGAGTTCAATCCCAGCCAATTTCGATCTTTTTGAAGAAAAAGTTACACCAAAAAATATGAGGTATGACATTGAGGCATACTTTTTAGCTAACTATGAATACATTACTTAAAAATCTGGCGCAGAAAACAGAGAATTAAATTTGAGTATATATTTGGAAGAATATAATGACATATAGCAGTAACTTTATCTAATGACATTGCTTTCTTTTTCTTTACGTTCATTTTGATGAAAACTTGGTCAGAGAGTGAAGAATAACTAGAAAAGAGAATAGGTTCAGTTCCAAAGAAAAAATGGTAAAAGTTATTGTTAATAAATCATAAAAATTTGTGATTTCGTTTAGAATTTTATATATGAGCAATCTTCAGAAGACTTACGGAACTAATTTACAGTTTGAAAAAAATTTACAGAAAATGGAAAAAAATGGTATAAATCAAAATTTTCACCCCCCCCCCTTTTTTTTTACAATCCTGTGACTTTTTAATTTAGATCATAAGTATATTTTGCATTATTGTGCTACGTTTCAAACTTCATTTTCTGCCGATCAAAGTCTATAAGCACAAAGAATCACTTGTGGTACTAAACCTCAGTTAAATTATGAAATTAGTACCTGCAATATAGGATTTTCCTCTTCATACCTCATCAATAACCATTAAGTTGAGAACTTCAATATAAATTAAAACTATTTTCTTTTTTTCATGATGACTTTCCGCTGATGTGAGATGAAATTATAGCAGTAAATATGCAATGTTGCTCTGTTTTACAAATTTGTCTCAGAAAATTAACTATACTTTGTGCAATGATTTTGCAATTGTTCGAATTATGATAGTAACTGATGAAAAGATTTTCAAAATGGAACAAAAGAAATTTTAAACCCACCTGGGGGGATTAGAGCATTGATAAATTTCGAAACTCATTTCAAGAACTACACCTTACTCTTAATTGCAAGGATTGCACATTGCACACTTGATAAATATCCAAAATTCATTATACCACATAAGAGATTCTGTTTCTCAAGAAATGCTTTTGACATTGTAAAGCAAATCTTGATTTTTATACTAACAATTTAATAAGTTCCTCTAAAACGATATAAATGGCTTATGTAAAACCAAGTACATCAATACGATAGAAAATGAAAAGCTTAAAAAAATTGTTCCTCTAATACAGTTTTAAGCTTTGGAGACATTGATAAGAAAGGCTATGGCCAGGAAAGAAATGGTCACGAGTTCGATACTGTCTACTCATATTGATGCAAGCTAAAATTTCGTATGATCTAATGTTCCACTCCTCCTTGCTGTAGAATTTTTAAAGGAGATTGCCAACTGTGTCGTTTCTGAAACATGACTCAAATTGACAGTTGATAGTGTTTAGTAACTTCAGTCGTTATGAATAGATAGTATGAAATAATAGCAATAAATTAAATTATATTCAGTTTGGGCCCAGTTGGCTGTGGTGTTCTTAGTTGGGAAAGACGTCGTGCTAGGGACAGGGAGGTGATGAGTTCGGTATCTGATACAGTTCAAGATCCATCGTTTTCACTAATTATTACTGGGACACATAAAATTGGTCGAGGACCCCTCTATTGGTGTGGCATAGTTAGGAGATCAACCTAGATTCAAAATTATGAGGCTATTAGCCGTGTTTAGCGGCCTTCCAACTAGCGAAAAGTAGCAGTCGGAAAAGTATTTCAAGCGAATAACATTTATTAGGTACATTTAATTTATGTTAATTTTTATTTCTTATATGAAATGTCCGGAAAATTCTCTGAAAAAAATATTTGCAGTAATCATATATTCCTCAAAATATTTATGAAACATTTAAAACTTTATAAATTTGCATCTGTGAATTATCAATACTCAATTTGAATCTTTCTACACAAAATAAGTCTCTCTTTACAAATAAATTCAAATAAAATTAATCATAACTTATTGTGGTCTATTATTCAAAGCCATTCAAAACAGATCACAATTACAAATTGAAAAGATTATTTCAGAATTTTATAAAAAAAAAAAAAAAATTATTCGATCATTGATTAGAATAAGGTAGAAAAAACCCCAACAAATTACTTATTGATAACTCACGAGTCCCTGAACAGGTTATAAATAAACTCAAAAAATCTCACGGTCACAGGTAAGGGAAAAACCGTCTCTAATAGAAAAATTGGAAGTTGATAACGAATTTCTAAAAATGCTGCGAAATAAAAGTAAAAATCACGACAAAAAGCCCATTTTTTAAGTAGTATCATGAATTGAGAGTTGTTAGAGCGTAGTAAAATCTATAAAGAAACAGAATATTCTTGTTTGCATTATCCTCTAAATTTAGATAGTTTCCTTATTTGGAAACTCATTAATGCCCATTAAACAGTCTAAGATACATGCGTTAATGGCTGCCGAGATTGCATCGCACATAGACGTGAACAGAAAGCACGATTTATCTCGTATCAAATGATTCGGCTACGGCCCATCACCATTTGGCTATTTTGAGAGACAGTTTAGATTTTTGAAGATATTTGTATCAAATATATTACTTCTATTTTAAATTTTTTCTGAGAAGAACTCTTAAACTGCAATCTTTAGTTCTATTTATATCATTAAATTACCATTTTGTTACGTTAAAGAAAAAATATTTTATATATATTTATATATTTGAGTAAAACAGTATGATATTTTAAGGTATATAAAAGATATATATATATATATATATATATATATATATATATATATATATATATATATATTAATGTGTGTGTGTGTGCATATGTATAATCAATTATTTGAATTGATCGTAAGTGAAATTGATTATTAATGACTTTAATTTAACATGAATATTTATATATACTTAAAATATACAAAAGCAAATATAAGAGAGAAGTTATTAAAAATTATATATTTTAGTATATATACTAAATAAAACATTTAATATAAAGTACATAACACTTATTATTTATTATCATTATGTCATTTTAGGCACGTATTTTCAATGAATTTGAAATTAAGTAGACGTAAACAGAAATTTTCACCCCTTTTATTTCCATTTAGAAAGACTTTATATACAGCTGACCACGTTTATGTATAGCTATAATGAATACTCTAGTGATATTATCAAGTCGATAAAGCTAGGCAGAATGAGATGGGCAGGGCATGTAGTAAGAATGAGCTCAGAACGAACAGCATTAAAAGTTTTTAATGTAACTGTCTCTAATAAAAGACCAAGAGGAAGGCCCAGAAAGAGATGGAAAGACTGTGGATGAGGACTTTGCCACCCTAAAAGTAAAGAATTGGAGATCAATTGCTGGAAGAAAGGCAGAGGGGGAAAAGCTGCTGAAGAAGGCCCAGGCCCACAAAGGGCTGTCGTGCCCATGCTGATGATATAATGAATACTCAAAAAATTCCAATTGATGAGTATTGCACATTTCCTATTTCTTTCCACTCATCAATTTTAAAAAAGATGACAGGGAAGAAATAAGAATGGCAACATCCAATTTCCGATGTTCAATAGTAATGAGAGTCCAGCCTTGAAATAAGGATAATTACGAAGAGTTGGGTGTTCCACTTGTGCTTTTAGACCCAATTATTAAATTAAAAGACTTTGTTTGATATTGTTGAACCACAATCCCACAATATAGAATACATCAAGCACTCACTCGTTTGCAGATTTCAGCCTAATGTTTGTTTGTTGATGCCGTATGCAAGTTTGTGGCAAAAATCATTAAATTATGTTTCAATCTATTCATTTAAGCTTTTTTTTTTTTTTTTTTGGTTTGTTGGACAGTTTTTGAACATTAGTGCTTATACAACCGGAATCAACATATTAAAGAGGATTCCAAGTCACTATAATCAACCACGCTGAAAATAAGAAGCGGTCATTCTAGCTAAAGACTTAAATTCATAAGATAGTGAGCCTTAGCTTCTTAATCATTTGGTCTATTATAAAATTTATATCGATTTAGTATCTCAATAAATTCTCTAAGAATACCAATTCAATTCCTAAGATAGTGAGCCTTAGCTCCTTAATAATTTGGTCTATTATAAAATTTATATCGATTTAGTATCTCAATAAATTTTCTAAGAATACCAATTCAATTCCTAAGATAGTGAGCCTTAGCTCCTTAATCATTTTGTCTATTATAAAATTTATATCGATTTACTATCTCAATAAATTTTCTAAGAATACCAATTTTTCTGTTAACTGTCAAATAAACCTTCACATTTGGCATAATTGATAAAGTTCATACGAGAAATTAAATCATATTTAATATTACGTTAGTGTTACTTTTTTTTAAACATTCATTTCAAACGTTATGAGTTTGTAAAAACGTTCAAACGTTTTTATGTAACAAATTAACTTAAAAGTGTATTATTTATTACAAGAAAAAAGGATTTATGTAGTTCAATGGCTTCGCTAGAAAAAAAGAAATAAGAAAACAACTTTTCTTCTGGAAATTACAAATATTTTTCAACATTTCACATTTAAGTCAATAAAAAAATGTTCTAGAAGATCAAAAAGGGAAATAAACTCTATATAATTTTCAATATCAGTAGTTTCCATCTTGTTTTCAGCTTCATTATTGTCAGTTTTTAAAGAGCAGTCTTGTGGTGCGCAATAACAACCCAATTGCGATATAGAAGCTTCTTTGTCGAAAAATAAATACCTAACAGCGCATAATGGTCGCGGGAAAAGTAATTTAGAGCAAAACTACTAAAATGAAGTATATTTATCTTTGGAACACCTCTTTCCTCCAACTTAATGATGTGTTTTTCCCTTGACCCCAGGAACACGTGGTGTCGGAATAAACATCCTCTATCTCAAAAATGCGGTCGAACTCGTGTTCGGAATTGAACACAAACAGCCTAATCGCAACTGAACCTGCCTTGTGACAAGTTCAAAGGTTCTTTCTTTGATAGTTTAGAGCTATATTTCTTGAATTTTAAACAAGAGGATAAGAAGATGTTAGTTTGTATTGAAAATTATTTAAATTGAATATTTATCATGGAAGGTTTATAAAAATATGTTAAATTACAACGGAATTTGCTTGCAATAAATGAATTTTCCTATTGCAATTATTAATTTTGATAACTGAAAGTGTTCTGAACTTTTCTTAGTTTATTCTTTTTATAAGATGGTACATGAAGGATGGGTTGTTGTTTTACTCCCCAACTCAACAATACAACAATCATATCTTGGGTGTAAATGTTTCTAATGGTTTGCTCTCGTGTTAAAAAAAACTATGCATAGAGCGACAACTATCATAGCATTCGGAATTTTTCTTTGTTTTAAATAATTTTCATCAATTTGTGTGATCTTTCAACAATTTTTAGAGAGTTCGATATACAAATTTAAGATTCGTTGTTCTTTTTAATGGCATATTTTTTAATATTAGTATTTAAAATTCTAAATATTATTAATATAATAGGTTACGAGTGGCTACAGTAGCCTTTTTAGTTAGGGCGTCGTTATCGGAAGGTAGTGAGTTCGAATCCTATCCATCCGAAAATTAGTCACGTTCTCTAGGATTAAAATATGGATTAAATCTCTAGAATTAAAATGAGGATTAAAGTATGTAATATTCAGATTGTCTTCCATGTGAAATATTATTTCTAGGAGTGGCAGACCATGTTTGAGTCATCTGCGTGGTCACTGCTTCTAAATTACGAGGACCCACTTTCGGGGTCACGACAGCACGACCACAGGGTGCCCCACTCTATAAAGGTGCCATCACTTCTTCACTAAAGATGAAAAAACCCTATTAACCCTAAGCATTGGAAACAACATTGAGTTATGAAACAAAAATTAATTTTACAGTTATACATATACAGTTCTGAGAAAATCATATATATATATATCCAACACTTGTAATGACTTTTAAGCTATAAAAATTGCCATATATATATATATATATATATATATATATATATATATATATATTTATATATATATATATATATATTTGTTCCTAAGTAATTTTATTTATCTTTCAGATTTTTTCCATCGATAAAACTTCATATAGGTTTTTATTTTATTAAAAAATAAAATATTCTTACTATCATACAGCTTTACCCAAAAAAGAGTCCTCACGAAATCTTTTTCTCACATTTTGACAGTTAATAAATGTTTCTATCCGCACTAAAAGGAACCGCGTCGCCTACCAAGCAATTTTTAGCTCTTCACAATCAATATTAGAGCATTGCCTTACGATATAACCCAAGGCCGAATGTCATTACGATTCGGTATGAACCGTCAAGCAACATTCGGAACTCCGTCTTTTCATATCTGACCTTTTTCTTATCTTAATAGTTCGTCGTGTTCAGAACCAAGACGAAGAAGTTCTGTTTGAATCTACCCGTTTTACCGACTTTGTTATCTGTACCTGTGTATAAATTTAAAATATTTTATTTCGCTATGTTTTCGACAGTATGTTTCTTACAACAACTGCCGTTACACACAGAGAATTAGTAATTTTAAATTGTGTAAAGAAACTAAACTGACATTTGAACTAAGACGCTCATTTTTAAAAATTTCTGTCCATATAAATGTTTTGTAATTGAACATAAGGGAAACTGAATAGGCATAAGCCTTCTCAACAGAATAGTCTTCGATCAGTTCGAATAAAAGCCGCTATCGCGAGGAATGCTTTTCCTATAACACCACAACAATCCTGAAATTAATTTAAAATTTATTTCGAGTATTGTGGTATTAAAAACTAAATTTTTAAAATCAGTGATGGATTTTGCACTGAAAAAAAAGGAATCTATAAAAAAGGAAGAACTCAATAAATTATATATAATAAGACAAGAAAAATTATTTTTAATTTTTACATAAATTTGAATGTTTTAGCTTTAATAGTAATAAAGAAATGTATGTTTCAAATGCTGGAGCACATTTTATTTAAAATCTTGTTAATTGACGAAATCGCATTTCGATGTCACACTTGGCAAATCCCCCTTGGGCAATCAATTTTCTTGAGGAGCACGTATGATTGATAGTGAATTTCTCTGTTAAAATGTGAATTTATTATTTTAAGTTTTTACATAAATGCAAATGACATTGAAATATTTTAATTTGAACACACTTAAATTGTTCTCCATACAAATTAAAACATCTTATTTTTATTACAGCGCCTATGACTCCGTCAACAGATTGTGTGTAGGCACTAAATTTAATTACCTGGTAATTTTATCACATGATCAATAGATATGGTTAATAGTTGAATCAGCCTCTTGATTTTTAAAATTTTCAACCATATCAGTAAGGTGAAAGATTAGCGTGCTTGAAGTTAAGGCGTCGTTCTCATTGTCGGAAGGTCGTGAGTTCAAATCCCGACTGAACCGAAGATCCAGTGCATTTTATGAATGTCAATGTCCTCCTAGTGAAATGATACCCCGAGAGGTAGTAAGTCAAGATTTAGAGATCTTCTACTTGGTCCCTGTTTTTAAATTATGAAGACTCTCACCCGGCTGCTTTATTTTAACTGGTAGAGCCTTACTCAGGTTTAGGCACAGAGTAGCATACTGGTGCAACAACAATATCATATCGGTACAAGTATATTAAACTGTATAAACGTTTCACTCGTCTGTTTATTTGTACTTTATTTTATTTTTATTTTAAGGGATTTTTATATACACTGCGTATGGACTTCGGAGATTCCATACGCAGTGTATATAAAAATTTTTCGTAGATAGGGGACAGTGTTAGGTTTCGTAGATAGGGGACAGTGTTAAAGTCTCAAAAGGGAGAAATCTCGGTAAACTCCCAAGCACCCACCCCGAAAGATGAGCATGCTGAGGGTAGAAGCGTAAAATTCATCTCCTTTTCAACAGCTGCTGGTATCGAGTACGGTACCCTATATTCAGTAGAACGTTATTCTACTACTACTAAGCCATGGTCAGCCCCACTTGCATGGTTTTTATCGGGATTATTTCAGGTGTGTGGTATCAAACCCGTTAATTCCCATGAAAATTAATCATTCATTTTTACTATGCTCATGAATTTAGAGATTTTTCTTGTCAGATAGATAAAATTTATTTTCGCAATAAAGCTTAATTAATCTTAAAATAAATTCATTTAGAAAATTTACATATAAATCCACATCTGATTTTCGTGTGAGATAGTATAGGTATTGTACTGAAGGTTTTGTAGATAAATTTTTGAATTTTTAAATAATTTGCCCATTTTCCCTGTTTCATAATTTACTCCTACCGACGGGCATATAGTGACAGAAAGGCAGCACACATCTCCCTAATATTCAACAGTGATTGGGATCGAACATGAGATCCCAGGGACGCCTGAACAAGAACACAGTCAGCCGATGTGTTTATGCTTTTGGTGATTTAAAATCTACTTTAAATGTTAGGCTCCAATCACGGTTTCCCTTGTGTGCAAAATTAGATCAACAGAAGACAGTCTTATCATTCTTCACAGAAAAATAGAGGGGGCTAATAATAATCTTTATTAATTATAGTAATAACATTTAAATTAACATTAGTTGGATTCAGCATTGGAAAACTTGCTATTAGCTACACCTTCTTTACTATAAATATACATTATAAGCAAAAAAATAATTATAATGGTATTCCAATTTATATTTGAATGGTTTTTGTTTGCAAAAGTAGTGGAAGCAAACGATAAGTAATACTCTGTTTTGGAACACAATAAGTAAACCAACCATACTTTTTCACCGCTATGTGGTTGACCCACAGTTAATACCCACATATTTCATGAAATTATTGTATTTGATTGAGACCCGCATTCTGTTTAATAAAAGAGAAAAACGCGAACATATTTCCAAACACACTAAGACTATGAAGAAACATTTTAAATTATGTTAGTATTTTTATATACACTTCGTCATATCTTTGACTGACATAATGGGCAACATTTTTCAGGAAAAACGGACTTTTAAAATACGCTGATATAAAAAAATGTTTAATTCAAGAAATATTTAGGTCAGGAAATATTTAGGCTATATATTAAATGGATAGATTATTTAAGTTGAAACTTTCAAATTTAATTGTTGAATTCTGTTCTTTATTGCAACAGTTCGAGGATTCGATTTTCCCTCTCGCTTTATATTAGATGTTTATGGTAATGTGAAATCCATTTTCAATCAAAAGGTTCGATCAATCTATATACAGCAGCCTTGTGAAAAAAAATCACAAAAAAATGGTCAGTTAAACTATAATAGACTAAATAAAAATTTAATAAATAGTATTTTAATTAAAAATCTTCAGCTACTTTTAAAAATTAGAGCTATTTTAATACGTATATTAATAATGTCACTGCTAAACCTTTTAAGCATACAGTAAACCAATTAATTGAGAATTTTGAATTATCAACCATTAATTAAAAAATTATTAATTTGTTTAATAACTTTACTGTGTAAAATTTCACTAATAACTTTTATTATTACTTAATTAAAAAATTGATTAAATTTACTTAATTTATTGATGTAGTGATTAAATAAATAAACTGCTGGAGTAATCAAAAGTATAAATTGGTTTTCTGAAAAAAAATGAAATATTTGTAAAAAAAAAATAAATTTTAAAATGATAAAATAAGTAAGATAAATGAATTTTTAATTGATAAAATTAAAAATTCTATTTTTAAAAATTACTCTAAGATTC
The DNA here is from genome assembly GCA_026290005.1 of Latrodectus geometricus. NCBI lineage: Eukaryota > Metazoa > Arthropoda > Arachnida > Araneae > Theridiidae > Latrodectus > Latrodectus geometricus. The sequence continues at coordinate 66,364 of JAPDSC010052029.1, read as the reverse complement.
TTGTTCTTGAAATTTTACAATCGCCACCTGACTCATGAATTTGATCAGTCGATACAAACCACATTCTCTTACTGTTTTAGCGTCCTGAATGGCCTTCATGACAATGTCTATCCAAATAATAGCAATTGCTCTTTAGAGAGTTTTCAGTATTAATGATTTTTAATCATATTATCTTCGTATTTATAAGTTAAATATGCAAAAACTGAAAATGATGTTTAAGAAATTAAAATATAATAGTTTTATAAACACGAAAATAACTTATTATATTACTAAACAATGAGATTGTTTTCACATGCTTCATAACACCAGAAAACCTAAACCAGGATATCAAAGAAACATGAACCTGATAATCTTTCTTATGACGAAATAGTCAACATTGGCATTATATCACTGACAAATATTTATCCGTGATACATCCTTGAAAACACGTCTTATCTCATTCTCCACATTTATTTATTAGGTAAGAAATTGAATATATACTTTATTCTAAAATGCGCATACATTTTTTTCCAATTTTATTCAACATTTTTTTCTTTACTTAAAGATTTTTACATTTTTTTAAAGAGATAATTTTAACATCTAGTATCTTCACCCTAACAACTGAAAACTGTCGTAAGAGATTTGAACAAACACCTCATATTGCCTTCCAGAAGGAAAGTTTACGAAAATGGAGTGCCTTAATCTAATTTCACAATTAAATAAAACCCTGAAGATTCTCAAGCACTCACCGTGATAAACATGCACTCAGAAATTAAAAAGTAAACTCCATCTCATGTGGCTGCTAAATTTATCCTCCAAGTTAACCGTGGTATATAGGTAGAATGCTTGTTCGTAGTGGAAGAAGTCAGGTTCGATTCAACCCTTGTTGAACAAAGGAAGATTAATATTGTGTTGCTTCTTTATCCATGTAAATTAAATGAGAACTTGAAAATGTCTAGATTTTCTTAACGCATGAATAGTGCTCCCTGTCCCTCTATGTAAAGGGAATAATATGCGGTGAATATTAAATAGATTTTCACAATAGCTTTCGATTACATTATATGTGGTTTCAAGTATATAAAGTTCCTCTTCTGTTCAACAATTGCTGAATCGAACCCAAAACATACATACCAAAGATAACAACCATATCTTTAGTTCACAACAAACCATTTTAAGTAATACTAATAAGATTGACGCTCTCTCATGTTTGAGTACATTTTATTGCAAGATCGTACGCAAATCCTGATAATCATACGTATTTCTAGCAGTTGAATACTTAAAGAATCTTAAAAAATGATTTAATTCTTCACTGTCTCACTTTCAATAATGAAATAATGACTAAGGTAACCTAATAAAAACCTAATAAAAAGACTTCTATTGTAACTAATAAAAAGACTTCTTTGGATTAGGATGTATCACACATTCGATCCCAACCAATGTTGAGTAGTTGTATATGAAATTTGTATAGTTACCACATTCGAGGTTTGAGAATGTTCTTCGAGGTCCATAATATATTGTTCACTGTTGCACCAGTATATTTCCCTGTACCTAGCCTTGAGTTGGGCTCTACCAAACCATTAGATGTGAAAAGTTTATTATGAGAATAATTTTCAGTGAATATTTAAAAATGTTTTTACAACATATACACACACAATTTTCATGTAATAAGCTTCTCTAACGCAATATCAATCTATATATAAACAGCTTTTACAATGATACAAATATTCAAAATTACACACACACATTTTTTTATCTATCTAACTTTCAAATAATTATTTGAAAAATAAAATATAAATTAAAACTGATATATGTATTTAATAATTAATATCAAAGTAAAAATATATGTAAACTTCACATAAGCTGTTAATCAGGACATGCAATTTAAAATACTTTTCTAAGCTTTTTGTTTGCAGCAATTTTTCTGTAACAACTAAATACATCTAATAGACTTGGACACTGAAAAAAAAAAAACTTTTTTTGGTAAATCAAGATAATATTTAATAAAAACTTTTTTCCATTCATCAAAATAACAGAAAGATATTTTACTGAATATTTATTTCATCATAGTTTCACAATATATAAATCCACACCAATTATTTAGCAAACAATGCAACCTATTTTTTGAGAAATGCACTTTTAAAATATTTTATTAGAATATTTCTTAACTATCTTAACTTTCATCAAAATTATTGGAACTACTTTGATATACCCCTCCAAATCGGAAATTTGGCGACTTTTTTTCTCGCGAAGATGGATTCTCGTTAAATACAAATAACTAATAACAAAAAAAACTTTAAAAAAAACTCAAAAAATTGTACAAAATACAATAAAATACTAAATTTGACAACAGCAAAAACATAAAAGCTGAAAAAATCTAAATTGGCAACACCAAAATAAGAAACAGCAACCCTAAAATGTCCGTAGAGAGTGCCAGATTTGGCGCTTAATTTTTGCGGGGTACACCAAAGTTGTTCCAAATTATTACTCATTGGTCCAAGTCAACCATATGGCGACAACCATATGGCGACGGTTGACAATATCCATATGTATATTGTCAACCGTCAAAAATTGAAATAATTGCTAAATTTCTGTCTGCTCAGTTAAATTCTTTATGAAATGTTTTATAAAATTAATTAAATTCGTTGGAGACTTCAAAAAATTTAAATAGTGTCAAATGTATTCGCCAATATATACATGGTTTGCAGTACCAGAAAAAATGAACTTCATTATTTTTCAATTTTTTTCTTTTGAGCATTGATTACTTTTTCTCCCTCAAGGTATTATCTTAAATTTAATCTTAAATTCACGTGTCAAATAAATTTGAAAAGAAAATGCTCTTAAGATCAATGTTTTTAATTTTGGATCACAATTTAAACAAAACTAAATAGTTAATGCTCCTACAATGGTACCTCATAAATTCTATCAATGTAATGTATAAATCTTCTTTATTTTCAATTCACGTGCCAAGTAATTTAAAATAACGTGAAGAAGTTTCTTTATTTGAAAAATGTTGTTTCTTATTTTTAAACAAATAACGGAAAAGTAAAACCGTAAATTAATTTTATTTTTAATAACGCAAAACGATATTTTAAATAATTGTAAATTTTAGTTATTTTCGTTTCATTACAAAGAGAACTGGCAACATAATATCGCTGCTGAGCTTGCTTTCGTTTTTTTTTTTTTTTTTTTTTGTTAGTTAATGTTAAAATAGTGTGTTTCCTTTGAAATATTAGTTGTTAGTTTTTTTCGTGGAAGAGATTTCGTTCGCAGAAAAATGGTCGTTACTCGCCCGGAAGAAACAAGAAATTATTGAGTAAAAGTGTGGGTAGAAGAATAGACTTTTGCGTGTACAAATAAGAAAACCCTCGCATTTTAATTGTTTTCGTTCGAATGTATTCGATTACTAAAAAGTGACTCTGGTAGAAAAACTAGAAAAATAATAAAATAAAATAAATATATAAAACAAATAACTAAACTTTTGAGAAATGAGAGCACATCTTTTCACCAATTGGCGAGAAATAATGATTGTCTATTTATATCACTTGTCTTTCAGTAGATTTAGTTTCAGTACTGTGAGAGATTTCTTTCGTGTGAGAGTTTTTTTTCGGACCTTATTCCTAGAAAAATTTTTAGCAAATTGCTGTTAGTTGAATCTTTATAATTTCTTTATGAAAAATAAGAATAACAGTAAACTTGATTAATAATAAAAGCATTAAATTAAATTTTAAAAAAATGTTATGGCTGTTTTATTGCTTTCATTTTAATTTGTTTATGAATCAAAATTGAGGGATTCATGAAAAAATTCATTGTAAATAAATAAGGGTGCCATTTGTTCGTTATATTGAAATAACATTATTTTATTTCCGGTATTTAAATTTTAATTGATTAAAAACGTACTCTTAAATAATAACGTATAAAATATAAATAAATAACATATATATAACATAATATAATAACAACATATAACCATATAGAAATATTTCCAAAATGTATATTTAACTTGGTTAACATTAAGCCAAAGGGATGGAATGATTTAAGTAAAACTGAAATTCCTGTAATCTTAGAAAGGGTGTTTACATCATGATGTAAGCATTTTAAATTTTTCTTCTTTTTTAATATCAATTTATTTTTGACTTTCGATTATGTTCTTAGTTTCCTTCTTCATTTAATCAAATCAAATATTGATCACGTCAGCATTTTGACATTTTATTTTTTTCATATTTTCAATATTATGTATGTGTATATGTAAATACGTTTAATAAAATGATAAATTAGTGAAAATTTAAAACATTAAAAATTTTTAAACTTACCTATTAATAGTTAAGTATATTAAAATATAAATTCCAAATAAATATAAATTACATAAAAAAATATAAAAAAATTTCTATCTAGTAATAAAGTATTAATTACCAAATAGCTTCCGGTAAATATTAACGACGTAATACAAAAAAATACAAAAATACAAATAAAATATATATTTAATTTTAGAAATAAATAAATACATTATTACTTCTTTAGACTTTATTTTTATTTCTAAATACATATTTTAGAATAAATAAATACTAATATATATATGCAAGTAAAAGAATGTATATTTATTTATTAAATGGAGATAGATTTTTATTTTATTTAAATTAAATTTATATAGATTTTTATTTTATTTTATTTAAATAAACTTTAAAAAAATCCACAAATTATTTCATGTTACAAATTTTTCAGAACTTGTCCAGAAGTTTTCAATCGATATATATTTACATTATCGAAATAATTGTTGTTTTAATTATATGTATATTTTAAAATATGAAAAAAAGAAACCGATATATTAAAATATCCTTTATCAAGCATGAGGTGTTTTGCCAACACATTCTATTTTGAACCCCGAAATTAGACTGGAACCCTTGAATTGGTCATAGTTTTATTTAGCGTAGTGTGAAATATTTCTTTGACCTCATGTTTAGGGTGGCCGGTTGGGTTTTCCTTTCCTCTCACAGAAATGACCGAATAAAGGAAGATAAGAGCTTTTTTTCTGGGACCTTTACAAGCAAAGTTACGAAGGATTTACACCTGTTATAAAACTTTCAAACGCCTCTTCACTTTTTTTTATTGTGAATACTCCCAAACGTTCGAAAAAAAGGGGTCAACAATCAGAGTATGTCTTACTTGTGAGCAATACGGAGTGTAATAGCTGCCTACGGCTGGATGTCATTTAAGGTGTTCCTTGCTCTGTATGGTTATCGTAACTTTCTTCCGTGCTTTGATTGGTCAATACAATATTAGGCTGATGTAAGCTTTTAATCTTTTTCCTTCAAAACTATCCTTAATTTGATAATAGAGGTTTCGAAAAATAAACACCAAAGGATAAGAAACAATATATCTTGTTGACACTTAAGTTCATATTAAAAAATACCTACTACTTATTACATGCTGTATTCAGATATAGGATATATTCAAATTCCACTTTTCTTTCCGTTCGTATTTATTTTTCTTAAGTATCTTTTAAAAAGACGAATGTGGACTTGTGTAAGTGAAAGAGGAAGAATCGAAACAATTATTTGTGTATTTCTTAGGAAATAAATATTCTGGTTACTAATTTATTTTAACTTTTCCAGTCTGGCAATGATTATGAAACAATTAAGGAATTGACTGTGGAAGTTTTGTACCCAATACGAAGCTTCAATGAGTTTACCCAAACAGATATTTTAAGACCGAATATCATAATGTAATATTTTATGCAAATATTAATTTTAGTATAATTTTTCCTCTAAGAAAAGTATTAGAAATAAAGGAAAATAATAGAAAATAAGATTATTTAAATGATGTTTTTAAAATATATATTTTAACTAGCTGTACCCGCCGGCGTTGCCCGTGCATTTAGAAAATGCAGATAAGTGAATAGCGCAGGAATAGTAGTGTAGGACACGTAGACTGTCTCTCTCTCTTCCCCCCCCCCACACACAACATTCCCCGTCGATAAAAAGGAACAATATATATCCTAAATATTTTAAACGGAAAATTTTCCAAAAGATGGTCGCCAGAATTGTTTCTCAAAAGGAGCTGGTACAACCCCGGAATCAGCTATCGGCGAGCAGCGATCTCGAGAAGAAGTTTTATAAATAATTTTTTTTTAATTTTTCTAATTCAAAAATCGAAAATCGGGCTTCGAGGTCTGGTGGCCAGCCCCCTTGTGCTTCCGTGTAAAAAATTCCAGGTCCCTGCGTGCGATAGATTTGGCTGGAGAGCTCGGTCAGACAAACGGACAGACACATTACACTTGCTTTTATTATTATAGATAGATAACCCCGGAATCAGCTATCGACGAGCAGCGATCTCGAGAAGAAGTTTTATAAATAATTTTTTTAAAATTTTTCTAATTCAAAAATCGAAAATCGGGCTTCGAGGTCTGGTGGCCAGCCCCCTTGTGCTTCCGTGTAAAAAATTCCAGGTCCCTGGGTGCGATAGATTTGGCTGGAGAGCTCGGTCAGACAAACGGACAGACACATTACACTTGCTTTTATTATTATAGATTAGTAAAAATGTTTTGTATTTTAACTCCTCTTTTATTCTTCTTAAAAATATATATATTCGTAACTAAACATTGACATAATAAGCAGCTTATCCAGCGCGAAATGATTTCTTGTGTATTAATTATTATCTTTTTTTTTTGCATATTTAATTAATCATTTTTGTAATTCATTTGGTGCTAGGTCTAACAGAAAACTGTGAAGGAAAAGCTGTGGAGTCTACAAAGACTGATCTTCCTGTGTATCACAAGAATAATTAATTCTGCACCTACCAGAGCATTGAAGACTATTTTAGATCTAAACCCTCTGGACAACATTAAACACTAATACCAATAGACGCTAGAGTACCAGTAGAATAATATTGTTGATTTGGTTTGGTTTACTGTTCAATAATCATTTTTTTTTTTTTGCACGCGGAGGTTTTTTAAACCAGGACCTACAACTTACAGTGTATTTTGAACCATTAAAAACATCAAAGTTCAATATAGGATTCAAACCCATGAACTGCTGAACCGAAGGCAAGATATTGGGTTACTAGCTCGATAATTAATATTAAAGAAACAATGGATAGACAAACCTACTGCTAAGGTCACATCAGTATTACAAGGGATATTTATAAACCTATTCTAATGATGCCTTCGGACATCATGGAAAAATAACTTACATGTTTTTTACAGATCATTTGGATTTATTTTCCCTGTTAGGGAAGAATGGGAGAGCAATTATTTTTCTGATTATTTTTGCAATTATTTTCGTGATTTTATCTGATTCATAGACGGATCAGAGAAAGATAACTTCTCCGAACTTGGGGTATATGATACATATTCGCTTAAAATTAACCCCTCAAAAGGACTTGGGAGGGGTGCCCAGTATTTCAGGTTAAAGTATTCGCTATGATAACCGTTTTTTTGGTAAACTTAAGGAAAGGCTATCATCGTAAGTGGGTTCTTATTTCTAGTTAGAGTCAATCAACCTTATTGGTAAAATTAACTCTTATCTGTGTGCAGATCACGTAGACAATAAAAAAGTTGACTAGTTTGCAAAACAGAGAGCGTCTTCAAATCCATTTGGATTAGATCCTTTCTGTGGCATAAATTTAAAAACTATTAAAGGAACTATTCTTAAATGGCAAAAATGGAAAATGAATAAAGTTTGGTTTAAATTTTCTCGATAGCAACACGCGAAAAGTATGATCTACAAATCATCAACAGAAACTGCTTCTGAAATTCTTAGATGTCCAAATCAGAAGATATAAACAATTGTAGGTTTCATCACTGGGAGCTACTATTTAAAAAAACAACTTCATATGAAGGAACTTTTTCAACAAAACTATACATAGAAAATGCTTTTAGAGTGAAGAAATAGTTCATCGTATTGTATGTGAATCTGAATGTAATGCCCTAGCTCTTAATTGATTGACTACTTTAGATAATCTCGATACGAAAATGTCGCACTTTCGCTCCATAAGGTGCAACTTTTTCGCACCTATCTGAAACACCCATTTGACTTCTAAATAAATCCTGATAGGTAGTGTTAAGTTATTTTGGATATGAAGGTTGGTACCTGTTTTCAGCAGTGATTGTTTTGACTGTCACAAATCTAATTAAAAATAATATCTTATTTATTTTTTAAATATTATAAAATTTTATTTAAAGACGATGAATTTCTTTATAAAAAAATAGTCCAACTTTTATGGATTTCTTAACTATGAGAAAGGCAAAAAGAAACCAAACTATAACTCAAAAGAAACCAAACTATATATAAGACTCATGAAACCAAACTATATCTATAGCTTAAGAAATAACATTTAACGCATTTGAAGTATTTGTAGCATTGCTTTAGTTGAACCATATAATAGATCAGATGTGAGCAGAATTTTCTGATTCACTAGCTATTTTTAATTTTTAATTGTCTCGCGATCACCTTCAATGAAGATTGGGTATAATGTATAAAAATATTGTTGTTAAACCTAATCGATTTTAGGTATGCGAATATTAAAATGTAGCATCATAGATTACCCCATTGTCTTGGTGGTTCACTGGGAGACGACGGTCTTCTTAATGCTTACATCTGATTTAGATAGTCTAACATACTAAAAGCTATGGTAAGGTGGGTATTCTCATTTGCAGCTTTCACGTTTTCTTTCTGGAACAGCGCTCTATAAGTAATAAGCCTTATGCATATGTTGTAAAAAAAACTTTCAAACGTCACCAATTGTGCTTATAGAAAGCTCAAGCATCGAAACATTGCGCCAATATCCTGTCATTCCAGTATCGAATTTGTAACCTTTTATTTCGAAAAATGTCTTTCTAGCAGACCACGTTTAATTCTATAATATTTGAATCTGAATTAATTAAGGGAAGTACCAATAAAATATCGTCGACCTGTCAAATAAAGGAGTTAGGTTCTTGCTTTCAGTTCAACAACTTGTGGACTCGATTCCCAACTCAGGCAGAAATTTTTGTAGCTATGTAAATTCCACTTTAAACTATGTCTTGATCGAATTACCCTTCTTGCAGAAAAAGTTATCGTTTAATGATCTACTTAAATAAACCAAAATCTATAAAAAGAAAGAGACACTTGGGTTAAATAACTTTGTATTCTGATACAAAAGGTACAATTCATCACCATTTTGTGCATCGGTTTCATAATAAAGGTCTAGACTAAATAGGCAGACTCTTTAAGCGAAAAGTCATCATAAATAAGCTTTAACTTTCAGAAGAAGAACAAATTACTTCTTGAGAATTATAAATTATACTTTAAAGCTAGACGCGAGTTTTTTTTTTTTTTAGAAACTTCTCATAAATAAAGAAACGAACGTAATTACAGTAATTTAATTGGATTCGAAGTAATTATAACTTACTTTGAAAAAACAAAAATATAAGACCATAAATATCTCTGCTAGAGTCTGTTACGTTTTTTTTTTTCATCTATAATTCTCTTTGTATACTCTCTCACTATATATATATATATAAAATTTAAGCTTTAAATAACCCATGAGAATGTTTAAATTCTAAAATTATTTGATTATGGGTTCTATAAGGGGTTTGTATAATCTTGTCTATACGAAATGCTGAAATTTAGGTTACTAAGCGATTACAATTTGAAAGTAAAATCAATCATACATTATTACCGAATTTTTAAAAAAAATGTATTTTTGCTTAGCATCGAAATAGATTTTTGAATCATATTAAAAATATAATAAGAAGAAGTTTCAGCTCTTTGATAAATAAGAGTGATTCAATACAAATATTTATTCACACATTAAACTTCTTTAGCAATGGAGAAGTTGTATTTAAAATAAAAGAAACCTGAAAATAATCAGGTAAGAAAATTTACTGTTAAACTATTTAAACAGTGATATACTTACACTAAATTACAAAAATACAACATTAATATTGAATTAACAGATGTCTGAACATGGCATTGAATGATATTGAATTGACAGATATCAGAAAACCTCTGAATCGTTATGTTCCGCAATCCTGTTTCTATGGAAACTAAATTATTTAATTATAATGCAAATTCCATATTGATTCAGAGAAAAAATTTTAGAGTCTTAAACTATCCAAGATTGCGAGACTTTTTATATTCCCTGATAAATTTTGACAAAAATAATGAGTATTCAAATAAGCTGTATCAGGCCATTAAGAGTGCACATTCTTTATTTATTTTTTACTTAAATACAATGATATAGCTCAAATCCTGAAATCAATGATATAGTTCTACATAAAGCCTTTAGAAAGATAAGAGTACGATAATTTACCCAAGAATCTTAACTAGAATATAATAGTTTTCGTATTTTGCCTAATCAAGTTTATAAAATTATTTTCATGTTATAATATATAATTTTATACCAAACTATTGGAATATAGAGGAAAAGTTGAGCAACATTGAGGCAAATAATAATGTGTAAATTATAGTTATTGAAAGTTTCATAATTATTGATCTATATGTTTATGTACACAACATGCAATAAATCATTGCTAAATGTATGGTGATTTTGATCTGAATCTAAAACTATCTTAATTTTATTTCAAAGTTTTCTTTATTAAAATCAAGAATATTTTAACAACATATTTTTGCATTTGAGATATAATATCTACTGAAGAATATGTAAATCAAATTTCTCTATTATTTTAAATAACCGGAGAATTTTATAATACAGTCTTCCATGAAATCTTATGTTAAATTACAGTTGAATGGTCAGCGCTCAGGTGTTAATTTCATCAGCTCCATGAATTCAAATCTCTTTTGAGAGTTGAACGTTTCAAATCATTTATGTTATAAATTGTACAACTAGTCGAAGCAAGTCTCAAAAATAAAAAGTATATATATATATAT
>JAPDSC010052029.1:30306-55420 GCA_026290005.1 Latrodectus geometricus | reverse complement strand
CGTGCTTTAACCAAACATATTTATGGATTTGATTTGGACTTAATCTTAGGTCTAGTTTTAGAGTCCTAAAATTATTTAAATTGCTGAAATATTTAGGTTAACACACCAAAAGGCATGGGCATGCTTTTCTATAAACGTGAAATATATCTTTTTTTCCTTATTTTTTGTAATGCTCCAATAACTACCGAAAAAATTTTAAACATCTTAAATTCTTCTTCAACTCATTGTCTGACTTGAAAACTACAAAGTAAAAATATTAAAAAAAAAATTGGAGTCAAAAGAACACTTTTCTTTCTTCTTTCTCAACAGTCAACTTTTCTCCTTTTTAACAAAATTCTTATTTATCCTCTTAACTTGCATCATAAAAAATTTAAATTAAATTAATTTTTAAATATCACTTTCTTTTTTTAAAAATAAATCCAAGCCAATTATATTAAGGGACTAATTTCTTTTTGTACATTTTTATTTTTAGGAAAAATAATTTTTGATGTAATTTAAAAGTTAATAGATTGATATCAAATGAAGGATTGATATTTTTTTTTTTTTGCTCAATGGTCACTTTTTACATATGATTAGTAATTATATGAGAATAAAAAATTTAAAGTGAATTCCAAAGCATTCCAAATAAGCTAAAAATGGGAATCGAACCCACAAGCAGTTGAAGCAAAATCAGAATGCTAACAATTTGGTTCGGTTATTTATTAAGAATTCCATTATAAGGTATTCTACAAAGTAAACAGAAAAGATCTCCGAATGACAAATCAAAATCAAAAGTCATTTGATTTTATAGTTGACAAACACGGCTTAAAACTTATTCCATTAACTTATTTTAAATAACAAACGTTTTATAGGCCATGTATGTTATTTTTTTTTTAAATTTGAATTTTCTTCGTGATTCTGGTTTTAATTATATATTAATTATTTGACTGCAAAAAGACATTGAAATTCTGATATTGCACATGAATTAAAATGGTGTATTGTAAATAAGGAAAAATAATATTTATTTTTCCTAAGTATTAAAAAAAATCGTTGGCATAGATTACAACCTACGTATTAAAAAGAGAATGATACTTTACATTATTAAAAATGATTAATATCGGTGATATCGTCGACACTGTTTAGCAATTTGTTTTCAAAGTGTTCTTAGCTGAAAATAAAATTGAGACGAATAATGATTTTTTTTAGTATTTGAATTCGCATAAGAAGATAAACTTACAATTAATCATTCCTTAGAATGCTGCCACGCATTTACTTAATGCTCTACAATTAATTTTAAATTTAAATAATAAATAATACCATGCATAAATAAAAAAATAACACATCATACAATAGTTGAAGCATATCACATCAAGTAACATGCTTTATTATTTGTGGTTGAAAACAACAAACAAAAGAATAACAATGGCAGTCAATATCACCTGCAGAAATGATGTCACAAGCGTTAAGTACCATAAAATTTAATTAAACTCATTGGAGGATAAACTGTAAAAGAGAAAAACCAGAATAAAAATAAGGACAAATTAAATTGTTTATAATTTTAGGAATAATTTAAATCATTTTTTGCTTTTTTTTATAACAGAATTTTATGTCGTAATAATAAACGAAAGTTATATATTAGCTGACATTTAGGAAAAAAATAAGTTAAGAGGTTTAAGTTAAACTATTTTGAAAGAACAGAACTGATGTTTTTGAAATTTCTAATGAAGAAGTATTTTTGTAAAATTGATGTAACCTTCTACTTTTTGTGTTGCCATCATTTGTTAATGATCTGTAAAAAGTGTTTACTAATTATAAAAGCTATTTTATGCTTAAGCAAATAGGATAACAGTAATTAAGTTTTGAAATAGCAGCTTTATCAGGTCTATGTGGTAAACTCTTCTATGTGGAAATTCCCAGTTCGATTCCGAATATTATTGAACAATGGAAGGTCACAGTTCTGCTTTTTGCAATCATTTATCGTGGTGAGAACTATTGAGCTGTTTGAATCTTCTTACGACCATTAGTCATATTCCACTATTTAGGAAAATTCCTTTTAAATGGCAAATATGCCGGGGATGTTCGAATGTTTCATGAAAATCTTCAGATATTAGGCTTTTAACACTAAGTGTCAAATATCCGGATGGCAGTAGCACCACATAAGAAATTTATGAAATGACAATATATCATCAGGATTTACATGTAAATGTAAGTGGTTCAAGTGAAAAAAATTTTAACGTAGTAATTTTCCCTCAATTAGTTGAACTTAAATGCATAGCACATTTAATTTCAGAAATTGTTGAGAATTAAACTTTTCTTTACTTACATTGGTAACTGCCTGCCGAAAAAATCAAACATTGCTTTGCACCAATCAGTATAGAGTCAATGTTTATATTATCATAATGACCTATGCTAGTGATATAGAAAGATTTTTGATCATATCAAATGTATCTTTGAATCTGATTATACAAACTTAGATCACTAACAACATTTATTGGCTAGATGAGTCACGTTTTGCATTGGTTACAATTGATGGTAAGGTTTAAGTGTAGATTAAACGTATCTAACCATGGATTCAACTTGTTAACAAACCACTAAGCAAGCAAATAGTGACTCAGTGATAGTTGTTGTTCCTGTATACTTCCCTATACCAAGCTCCGAATTGAACTCTACAAGTTAGGTGGTAGTATCCGGGTGGGAGTCTTCATAATTTAGAAGCTATGACCCAGCAAGAAACATCAATACTTGGCCTTCCACAATCTTAGAAGTATTATTTTTAGAGGACATTGCCACCACGACCTATTTAACGTACCGCAGCTTCTTTTAGTGAACACGACGGATCTTCGGTTGAATCGAGATTCGAACTCACTATTTTCCAATAATGCAAAGAATGCCTTAATCTACCAGGCCACTTTGGCCTTGACTCAGTGATAATGGTATTCTTTTTTGTCCGGTCCTCTGGTCAAGCATCATTCATTGAGATTCCACATAGGATTCATCATTAATTAAAAATGGTTCTTTTCAAGAATTTAGAGAGGAGCTGCTGTCAGTAATCGTCATTATTGACGTAAGCAATTGTTAAAATTCCCAAGATGCAAATGTATCATTTCTCAAATCCTTCACGATTCGTTTGTAAGATTACATAGACAATTAAAACCAATAATTTAGTTATTTACATCTTTAGGTATGATTCTCTTTGAATATATATGAAGGAATGATCAAAAAGCTGGTTTATTCTTGCGCTAATAACATTTAGTTAGATATGAATGGCAATATAGGCAGCATGAATGAATATTCCTTTAAGAACCAGTGACTTGCTGAATAAATAATAAGTTTGAATTTGAACCAGAAGTGAAATCCCATGCTATATCTGGAAATTACTACAAACTTTGGCACTTAATTACATAATATAAAAATACTTTATTAACGAAACAAATATAGTCTGTCAGCCAGAGAAATTATGATCCAAACATAAAAAAAACAATTTATAGCATTTTGTTTTAATTATTTATCAAAGTAAAAATATTATAAAATTATTTCAATTATAAAAACAACTTTTTCTATACAAAATCAATTATAAATCTTAGAATTTAGTTGCATTTAATTATTTAAAATAATTATGAATACCTAAAACAGGGATATTTATATCTATTTTCCTTGTTAAATTTAGCACAAAATTATACTGTAGGAAGGAGTTTACATACAACACTATTTGTTTGAGGACTGAAATATACTACACAAAACGAAAGGTAGATGTAATTTTTGCAGATAAAAATCCTGGTCGTGTTCTTGACATTTTCCAAGCACTGAACTATTAAGCAAACATACAATATTAACTCTACATCAACAAACTACACGTACTTTTTAAAAATGCAATAAAAAAATTCTGTTAGAAAAATTGCTTTTAAAATTTTTTTATCATTTTCTTAAAATTAAAAAACGTTTTCTCTCTAAAAATGAGAAAATCTCTTCTTTTTTAGTTCTGTTAATTCAATTCAATGTTTAAATAGCTTATGTTGCAATGCAGAAACACCTGTTTTGAAGAGTAATAATAGAAAAACCTTGAATTTTTCACTTGATTTACATAGATTGGAGATGAATTGAAAAATAATGACATTCATAAAAGTCCTTCACTCTCCTTAAATGCTCATATAAATTAGGTAGATAAAATTGTATTAAGAATTTTAAAAAGAGTGATTTATTTCTAAATTATTTTTAAAGTAATCAATAAAGTTGGTCTGAAACTTGCCAGAAGGATTTCACTGAAAGTTATAGATCAATCTTAGTTAAGATATATTTTAAATAAAATGCTTTATTAAAAATACATTTTTCTTTGTACTGTTTTTTTTTTTTTTCATTGATTTTAACTAATATGGTATTTCAGATAGGTTAAGTTTTTCACTACGTTTCTGATAGGGTTGTTGTTGCCTGGTTGGTTAGGGCATCGTTCTCGTCACCAGAAAGTAGAAGTTCGAATCCAAGCTTACCAAAAATCCGTCGTGTTCACTAAAAAAGGCTGGAGCACTTTAAATAAGTCGTATCGCAATGTCCTTCGAGTGAAATGATACCTCTGAGTGTGGCAGGTGAAGTATTCGGGGATATTCTGATTGGTCGGTGTCTGCTTCTAAATTACGAAGACTGTCACCCAGCTCTTATCATCTAACTGGTAAACCCCAACTCAGGGCTAGGTACAGGAAGGCATGCTGATGCTACAACAACTACCTTTGAAATCTAGGATGATCCCTCCTTATTACGTCAAGCTGTGTCAACAAAAGGGCATTGAACTCTACAGAGCTTTTAATGCGACTTGTTGACAGAATGATGATCGTCGATTCAGTTAGGTATATTAAACCTGCTACTTCTTAGTAATTAAAATAACGCCATTCCACTTCGGGCTATCATTGCGCCATCTAAATGGATTATTTTTAAATACAAGTTTATTAGAAAACGTTTCTTTATGTATTTTTACCCTTGATAGAAGTTGCCAAATACAATCACTCAGAGCTCAGTAATTTCGAAGTCCGAACAAATTACAAGGTTAACACGTGAGCTGGTACATTTCTCTTCTAGCTTAATACCACTCCAATAGAAGAACATTAGATCCTACTTAAGATTTATGAGAATAAATCTTTTTACCACATGATCTTTGGCTGAATAGGTGTTGAATCTGCTATTTTCTTGAGGACGAAGCCATTTCTCACAAGTCAGACAATCTAACGTTTAAATTCTGTGCATTAGTAGATTCTTTTGTTACATTCGTCTCCATCTGAAAATTTGAATTGACTGAACCACTGAATAAAATCAACTTATAATTTTGAACATTGACAAATCCCAAAATCAGCACTTAAGCTAACACTCACATTTCTAGTCTTCCACGCCTGCAAAATAGCATTAGATCACATGAAAATTAAAGTGCAAGACACCCAGTACGGTAGGCTTTAGCAAGATCTGACATCAAGCCTTCTGATTACCAAGCACGAGAACGATGATTTTCTACAAAGATGCTTTCGCCAACAGACTTATGCAGAGAGACAGTTTCACAAATGGATCGAGCAATTGTTGGAAGGCAGACTGCATAAGCACAAAGAAATTGAGCCAAGTGAGGCCATTTATAACTTGAATTATTTAAACGGCAAAAACAAGTGAAGTACAACTGATATTAAAGTAAATCAGTTATCTTTTACCGAACCGATTGTTTTTGAATGTAATGAAGGCCTCATATTTCCTGAGTTCTAACCAACACAAATATTCCTGATGTGCTTTAGATCCCCAGATTTTGTCACCATTTCAGCTTATCTGAAATCTCTTCGGACAGTAAGTTGGATAGAATACGACTTTAATCAAACTAAAGCAACTTTACAGCAACTTTGGTACTTGTCTGTCTCGGTACCCAACCCTATCACATTATACATACTTGCTGGAAAAGGCCGAAGATGGTACTAAAATCATCATTCATTTGTAATGTTTTTTCTACAATGGATGAACATTTTGCCTTGATTTTCCAATCACTAACATAACATAGTTCTTACGTTGGTAAAACTTCGTTTTATTCAGATAATTTTCTTGATATTCGAATTTTTATGGTAATGAGTATATTACATATTTAAAATCTTTATAAGAACTTCGCCGAGAACCATTAGCAGGCCATATAAAGAGGCGCATCTTTTCCAACTCTGGAACCAAGGATAGATTTCGAAGCAAGTCGCCATATTTCAAATAAGCATTTTCTAAACTCTCGTATTACTTTGCATTAGGATATATTTCCGAAACGAATTTCCTATGCGATTATGAATCATTCCCATTCTGGAAATTTTGAAGCCTTTATCCGGGATGCTCTGTTTAGTAATTTTAAATGTTTAACAAAAAGAAAATTATTTCTTATGAATAAATAAAGATTAAATAAAAAAAGGGCTAAAAAGTTTTTAATCTTTATTGTGATACCTAAAAAAAGTTTTTTGTGCGAAATGTCTTATGTAATTAAAAATAGTTTCAAGTAATTACAATCGTATCTTTTAAAAATATAATTTTTTTTCTTTAATTTTAAATTAGGAGACAATAATATTTATTTTTTCTAGGTGACCTTTCAAGTACTTTACTTTAATATTTCTTTTTCTACTTTGATTTTGATACTCTGGATTCTCTATAAAGCTCTTATTATTTAAGTGACAGGTGCGGGGCTGGTAAATGTCACCAAGAAACACCTGCTAAAAGAAAAGAAAAAAAAAGAAATCACTGTGAAAAACACCACGTGGAAGGCATTGAATCACATTGAAGTCTGTTCGCTTAAGCAAATAATCCATCTTGGTAAATAGTGTCACATGTCAAAAGATTTTCCATATTCGGTTATGGTAGAATTTCAAAAGCGATATTCTAAGAATTTTCTTAAATTTATTACAATTTTAAAAAAATATAAGATAATTTATAGATACATATATTTTTTTTTTTTTTTTTTTTGAATTTCAAAGTTTATAAAAAATAAAACTTTGATTTATTATTTTAAATAAAAAATATTCCTGAAAATAAAATGCAATTAATAGCTAGTTGCTTTCACAGAAATCACATTTCGCTCATGTATTTTTATTCGACTGAATGCAACGGCGAAGTGAATTCCTAACAATGGCAATAAAGACGATCGAAAAAGGAATTAAACCTCTAACTGTTGAAATAAAACGCTGATCTATGATCATTCAGTTAGGTATTTGCATTTACATCAATCTAAACTCATACAAAGAGCAAGTTGCGGTGGATTTTAATACATTCTAAAACATATCACGCGAGTGACGATGTCGACAACTGAGCTTTCACATTTCCCCTTCAATCTCACACACCACATCAGTAGAGTGATACTAGCCCGAAATTAATATACATAGCCCTTATAATGTTTTGGGTATAACGGAATCGAATCAGCTCCATTTGATCGGGTGATGTAGTAAAAAAATTGATTGGTAACTCATCATGTAATGGTAATTTTTTTATCATGTAATAAAATAATTGCCGAATAATAATTAATTTGTTCATTTTAACTATTTGTTTCGTAATTTTATATTTTAAGATTTAAAATTTTTTCTTGTAGTCGAAATTAGATTAAAATATTAAATTTTAACATTAATATCACATTTGTGGTTAACGTACTTATTATTCAGAAAATTATTTGTCGATGTTTTAGCCACACACACACACATATACTCGTATGATGCAGAATTTAATTCTTAACTTTTTCTATGTTGAATCTGTTTACGAATCTCAGAAAGATACATTTGTAATTTACGAGTGTATTTCTGATCGTATCGTCAAAAAAATAAAGTTTCTTGCGCTATTGTTTTAAAATTTCATCTCTATTTGTAGAAAATAACCATTATAATAACCTTTGTAACACATTAATTTGTTACTGATTTGATTATAAATAAAACTAAATTATTTATAATCAAGTCAGTTACAAATTAACTTTTCATTAATTAAAAATAATTAATTATTTTCTGATTAATTAAAAAGTTGATTGACTTACATTAAAGTAACATATTATTCGTAGTCTAGTTTATTTTCTGGTTTTGATTTAATATTTAATTGCAACTATGCCTAAGATCGTTATTAAAAACCTTTTGTAATTTTGAATACGACTTATAAATAAAAAGAGTTTTTTCTCTTATAAAAATCTTACACGGAATAAATTTTGAGCATTAAAATAATTTTTAAAAAAATGGCTAAGATATAAATGGAGCAATTAATGAAAATTGAAATAGTTTTCAATGGCTGAGTATAAATTTGCAGAAATTCCTAAAATAATTAGCATAATTTTCTTTTAGTATATACAATCTGTAATTTTGGAACAAATATAAAATATACACGCTGCCTATCAAAAATGAAAATTAATAAATAGATAATATAAATTGAGATTGTTTATAAACTCCAGGTCAGTTGCTAATTTTATTAAAAAAAAATTAACCTTTTAGACATTTCTTTACAAAAATTTTAAATATGTGTGCTTGGAATACATTATAAAACGCATAAAATGTTCTCATTATTTAAAATAAAATTTTAATTAATTCTAATAGAAGATAATGTATTAGAGTAAACTTAACCAAAAAAATCCGTTTCGCATACTAATTTTCAAATTTTATTTCATACATTATTCTGAACGAGTAAAATCTTAAATTCCTGTTCAGAAAGTATAAAATTCTGTAAAGGTAAACAAAATAAATACCCAACAAACTTTCTCTTTTCCCAGAAACTTCGTCGAACGCATTCAATGCATATTCAAATACCGAAACATACGTCATGAGGCGGGATGCGGGAAGCCCACGTCACGTGACTATGACATCACGATGACGTATACCAACATGCTACTAGATTAAGTTTTTCTCGTCGTTTTGGCGCACTTCTGTAAATAATTTGCCAAATCATATCCTTTTTGTAAACAATCCTGAGCAATTTCTTTTAAAAATGTTTGGATGTATTTTTTAGATCCCAAACAATTAAGTATCTATTGAAAAATAAAATATGTAAACAAAATTTATTTTAAAAATAATTATTTCTTTTTTTAACTTTTGAAAATTTATTTTAAAGTAACTTTTGACAAATGCGTAAGTATTTTCATTATGTCATTATTTTGTTTGCATTAGAGTAAATCGGTTTTTCTTCGAAATTTTTTTTTCTCTTTTTGTCAATTATTTTTTATTTAAAATAATTTGGAAGCAAATTAAAATATTGCTAATTATTTATTTTTAATCATAAAGTGGTTGTTTCGTTCAGATATGCATGTCTGCATCACTTTATTCTGTTTATAATTGAACAATGTCTTTCACGTAGATTTGGCCACATGCTCTTTGACACAAGCCCATTAACTGGGCACAAATGACCATTCACTTTAAGTGATAACTCGACGAATAAAAGAAAATCAACTCATCATATTTAAATTTCAGTCGGCAAAAACAATTTAAAACATCCTTTTTTAATTATTTATTTTTATATTATTTATTTATTTTTGGTTTGAAATAAGATAAAATAAAAAGAAAAGGGAATCATTCCTATTTTCTTACTAATGAAATACTAAACTACATCTGCGTGACAAGTCCATTTATTTCGTCAAATTTACTACCCAAATGATAAGCGAAAAATATTTTTAAAAAATTATTGAAATTCTTCCAAATTGTTTCATGGATACATATAATATATTAGTTTTTTCAAATAAAATTCTCCATTTAAAATGAAAAAATGAAAACCAGATTTTTTGTTTGATTCTTTACTCCCGAATTTTATTTACTTTAGCTAATATAAACATTGCAAATAAATGAAATATTTATAAAACATATATGATGTGTGACCTTACATATAAGGTTATATTATTTTACAAATACAGTCGTTTCTAATTTTGTAAATTAATATTACAACTTATTTGATATTTCTGGCAGATAGGGAAAAATTATGGTGATGAAATGTTAGATTAGGAAAATAAGTTAGCCCAGACTCATATGTTTAACTTTATAAGGTAATTCTGGATTTATGATAAATTATATAATTACTGAGTATGGGAAATAATAGAGAGCATAAAATTCTTCCTTTTTAGGATCTTTGAACCCTGAAATCTATTGACCAATCACGCCTTTCGCAATCGAGGAAGTTTGTTTGATCAATGCCATTATATTCTTGAAAAATTATACGCATTGTTTTTTTAATTATACTTCCTTCATAAAACCGGAAGAATCTAAGAAAAAAAATCAAATAAAATTACCAAACTATACACACATTTGAATGCCGTACTTCCTCTTTAATTTGACAGTGGTTCTAATTAAAATGCTTCATCAAATTAAACAAACGAGGAGAAAAAGTTCAGAAACTTTACCCAAACGATTTCTTTATATAAATCGTTTGCAGTCACGCACGATTCGTGCTAGTAATAATCGGTATCGATAATGCACGAATCGGTACGAGCTCGAAAGTAATAATAATGAAGCCAAATGCTTTTAACAGCTGCCCAATGAAAATTTAATGACTACATCTGGCAATATTTTCATTTACATAACTTATTCATCTAAATTTGCTAATGAACATGTTCACGAATATTTAAAACAGTAGAAAATGTCGAACAAAGCAATTAATTCGTTCTTAGTGTGTAATTTGATCTAATTTCGACAAAAGGTTCTTTTACAATAAATGAATGTTTCATAAACCAACTTTACTTTAATTTATAGCTGTTAAATTTAAATTTATTGTACGAATTCTAGTTTCATAAAGAATGTATATACATTTTGCAAATTTAATTTTACATGAATTAAGCTTGCAAGTTCAAATTTAAGGATCTAACAAGAGTTACAAAGGTATAGTTTTGATTAGAAATAATTACCAATTAAAAATGATTTCCATTTTTATTTCAATACATTCAGCAGAATATTTTAATAAAAAATTTAATAAATAAACAATTAAAATAATTTTTTTCATTAAAGATTGAAAAAATAATTATTGCTCATGCTCTTGACTTAAATTAGTATAATAATTCAATTATAGAGACAAATTTAGTTAAGAATTTGGGAAATTCATCACTATTTCAAAACCATTTATTAAAGTAGATGGTGTAAGAAATATCCAGATAAAACCCAACATAACACAAGTTTTCTCAAGAGGTTTTTCTCTGATAAGATACAATTCCTTAAAGAGAAAAGCAAACATTTTATTTGATCACAAATTCTTATTTCTAAGTATTCCTAGAAAATGTATTGATAAAAAACTTACATTTCCGTCCGAAATTAAAAATATTATGATACAGTATTCTATAAATTATTCCGATATAATCCAAATTTTTGCAGGGTTTTTTGCAACAGCTGAAAATTTCCTTATTTGCTTATCGTAGAAAATATTTATTTTTCTTGTGAAATAATTTCACATAAGATAAAAAAAAATGTATCACGAAGTTTTGTTGAAAGAATATTAAAATACTGTTGAAATGTTGGAAAAAATGTTTATTTCATTAATCGATTCCAGATTAACAGATGATTATATATTCAACTTTAAATCAAAATTTGAAATTCATAAAACTGCTGCGCTTTTTTGAAAAAAATGGACAAAAAAATTAATTTTTACTTCGTTTTACTTATCTATAAATAATTAATTTTTACTTTAAAAAGCGTTTAGCATTAGTAAATCAAATAGAAAACTTTACATTGATATATTTCCTCAAAATTTTTGCAATTTATTGAATTTTAGCTCTAGCTTTTCTTCCTTTATAAATTTTAATGTTTAAAATATAAATAATTTAACATTCAAGTTACAATTATATCTGTAATCACACATAAATCATTATAAATTATTTATTGTAAAATAATTGGAACTAGTAGTGTTATTAAAATTGCTTAAATAATATATGAACTTCATATTTTAAGTTTATGATAATTATGAAAAATTAACTTCTTTTACATGTGAATTTTTAATTAATCTAATTTATATATGTATTTATCTGAATATTTAAATAAAATGCGTTTTCAACTTTATTTAAAGTGATAAAACTGTGAATTTTAAAAGAAAGATATTCTATTCATTTCAAGACTTTTTCTAAAATTCATCCCCCCCCCCAGCGGAAAAAGGGATGAGAGTTTCCGGGATATGAAAAACGTAACGGAAACAGGAAAGTTTATAGTAACGGAAATCGTCTTTTTCAGACAAATCCGAGGAAATCTTTTGGGGTAAGAACACAATATAAAAAGAGGGTAATTTTTTTTACATTTTTTAATAGCCAAATATCAATATTCGTTAGAATTCAGATTGTAGATGAAATTCACTTTTTCTCGCCTCAAAATTAACTTATATTTTTAAAATTCTTATGCATAATCTTGATGAATTCTTAATTTTTTTTTTTTATTTAAGATTACTAAAAAAATAATTTTATTAAGCATTATATTACAAGTTCTTAACCGAAAAGTATACGTGTGTGGAAACTGCGTTAAATGATTTCAAAAATTTTCATTTTATTTTATAAAAATACTTAAAAAAAAACATTTTATATTAATAATTCTCATCAGAAAAATATAACAATTACGTTAAAGGGGAAAAAATAACAAATGTAAAAGTGTAATTTCCAAGAAAAATAAATAAATAATGATTTTTTTAAAAATCAAAATTGGCTAAACATTTTGGAAATACATTGAATACTTAAAAGGAAATTTTACATTTACCCTCAAGTTAAGAACAATATAAGCATATTCCATAATTTAAAAAATTCTAAGCTAATATAATTGACAAATTTTTTCGAGTTCCTTCGAGTCGGTAAATTGAAGCACGCAAAATACATAAGTATTATTATCTTATGTATTTTGCGTAATTATTATTATTTTATCAAATAATAATAATTTTTTTATTAATTAGCATTTATAATGAATTAATTTTCATTATATTTACTGTATTTTTATGGCAATTATAATCATATATATAATGAAATGGAAATATATCGTAGATCATAAAATTTTCATATATCAACATTCAAACATTATTAGTCCTAAAATTTTAATCGAACGTTTTGGCGGCTTTTACAGGCATTAAATAAAAACCAATTAAAGCTAATTATAATAAATTCCTTTTAATCTATAATGTCAAGATCAGTATCATAACGAGACTGGGGTTTTCAATTTAAAACTGCAGGCTATATAATTCCCATCCCGTCAATTACTATTATGGCAACCAATTGAAAAACGTATATGCCACATACACGTTACTAAGGATCAAAAGTTGGGCAAACTCCCAAGCACCCACCCTTACATGAAGAAAATGAAATATAATGGCCACTTCAAACCCTCGAACAAGGAAACCTCCTGAATATGGGAAACTTTCGAACACGGTAAAGAACACAATTCAGCCTTTCAACAATGATGAACTTATTTCCGGTTTGAATATTTAAGAAATTGGAAGTCAGGTTGCCCGGGGAAGAAAAAGAAATAACTTACTCCGGAAGATAACAAGTTTGAATTAGAACCAGCCAAAAACCGGATACAGGTCAAATTAAAGTTCGTAATATTTAATATTTCTCCTCGGCTGGTATTGAGTTTTGAAAGAAATTTGCCTACTCAGATGACGACCCTCTTCCTAAAAACACCGAAGCTGTGTTAAATTATTTGATGTTTTCTCAGAGATAGTTTGGCGGAATATATTATGGTTAATAAAAAAAAAGTTATCGATGAAGACTAAATTATTTTTTAGCTTATTCCTTTATAAAAAATTTAAAATAGTGAGCATGAATTGAATCGTATTTTAATCATTTAAGATAGAGAAGATTCTGAACTAAATGTATTCAGAATCTTAAACGTAAAACATGTTAATGAAAATTTTATTAGAATCTAGTATTGTAATATTGTAACTTTTGTATTTATTTTTATATGGAAATATTCAAAGTTTGTGTCTAAGATTTCAAGAAGCTTGTTGCAAATTAATAAAATGTCTAAGAAAAGTGACGTGAAAAATCATAAGAAACGTTGCCAACAAAGTGGTACAAAAACATAATAAGTCATGTATTTTCATATAATATAAAAAAGAGTAATGCATAAATTTAAAATTACATAACGTTTACAATTTCAATCACATTTGATCCGGAATCTATTAGAAATTTAAAATAGCTCTTATAAATTAAAACAAAATGAAATTTTTTAAAAAATATTTGATGTTTGCGCAAGTGTAATTTCAAGCAATAATGAAAATGACAGTACTTGAAAAATTAAAAGCAATATTTGACTACAATCATCATAAAAACTGACATCTTTGAACATGGCGAATAACAATAGAAATCCCAAACAGAGAAATCTGTTGAAATTAAATTTTCAACAAACACATTTCTCCAACTGTATGCTAGCAAAATCCTTGAAAATGCTTTAAATTTATATTTACAAATCCTGAATTGAGGATGGTGACTTTAAAATGCAGAAATTTTAGAAAATATTAATATTGCAGTAATATTTAATAGAGTGTAGTTTATAACAGAAATTATTAACCGATTAATGACATCATACTCTAACAAGACAATAATCATCTTAAAAGATGAGAACTTTATAATTTTGAGAATAACAACAAATTTCCAATGCAGGGAAATTTGGTGCAATGAAAATTTAAAAAAATAAAATTATTCTAAATATATAATGTCTATCATTTGATTCTAACAAGAATGATTAAATATATACGCATACAATATTTTTACTTTAACTAAACGTTTTGAAGATTAATAATACAGTTAACAGTGAAGGAGATCTGTAAATGTTACAATATGACAGAATACTTTATACCTGTTACAATTCCCACTATTCTTTCCACTGATATTTGCCTCAATGCCAATGATAACATGTTGATAAGAGAAGAGCTGATCGATTCAACTAAAAAGAATCAGTTTCTGATAAGAAAGAATAAGTATGTAGAAACTATGGAGTTCAGCTCATTACACATTGCTCCATGCGAAGCTCTCAGCTGTTGGAGAGAATTCATCATTTTTGACGAACATTCTGTTGGAAGTTTTTACACATTTAATATGTTTCGTAAGAAATTTTACTTTCTTCATCAGAAATATCATGAGAAAATATTAATGAGTAAATTCTGCACTAAGATGTGGGGTTAGCAAATATGAGGGAGATTTTCCGTTTTCCGATAAATAATACAGTTTTCCCATTTGAACAATATTTGTACATCTACAGAATATTTTCGGCTGTGAAAAATTATATGTACTGGAAATTTAAGCTATTATCATATATTTCATATGTGCAGAGTATTTAATTAAATGAACGAATGATCTCAAATTCAGAACAAAATATGATTGGTAATAGAAAAAATTTAAATTTACTAAGCTAATACAATTTCTGACTGTTAGGTAAATTGCGTTTTTTTCAAATATATGAGGTTCTACATTTACTATTATTCTGAATTCGGAAATTCTATAAATTACGGGATATATTATATTATATTCCATAATTTGTAGAATTTCCATAGTGGTTGATTTTATCTTAAATATAGCAATAGATCTTGTGTCAGTTTGGTGTTACTCCAGGACAGCTAAAATCGCTATGCAATATGTCCAGAGTGCAATATTTCCAATATGTCCAAAAGTTACAGAGTGGAAATCTGGTTTGAGTTTCAAACAATGTGTTTCATGAACAATGAGTTTCATGTTCATGAAACTCATTCTTCAAATCATTGTTCATGAAACTCATTGTTCAACAGAAACACAAATGAGTTTCATGAACTATGAAAAAGTACCATAATCCTTATAAGCAATTATGTGAGAATTATGCAATATATATTTCACACAGAGTATTGTCCGGTGATATCTTTCAAATAAAAGGCATTCTTCAGAAGTCAGTTAGTTTGGTCAGTGAGCCAAGAGACATTGTGGTTGCGGTGTGTGATTGTATTTTCTCTGTAACTAAATACCTTAACTATCATTTCATATGCACCAGAATAATTATTGAAATATCTATTAAACCAAACCTTTTTTTTCGAAGTTTTATCATGCAATTATTTTCGAGGTTGGATAACTATTCATAGTTCCATCGAGTTACGTCTTAAAAGCATTTTTCGTCAAAATTCCGCATATCAAAAATGATTGTCTAATTTTAATTACCAAAGAATTGAATATTAACTCTTTAAAATGTCAATGGCAATTTAAATTCGCATTACACAAGAATAAAAGAAAAACCATGGAAAAATGCCATCCTGAACCACCTAGATTTTCCAAGAGGTAATGCAGTGGCTGCCTTTCGACTAGCATCTGGACATGACTTTTTAAATGACCACCTTTTCCGTTTCGATTTTGTGGATAGTCCTATCCACCCCCTCTGCCGCAGTGGTGCTATTATTTATGCTGACCATATCCCCATTTGCGGAGCTGTAACTAAGAGTTGTATCTACTCCCGATACTGATAGGCTAGTGACTCTTTGAACAATTTGCCTACCCAATTTTATGTTTTCAGTGTTTTTAATGTTTTAAGTATTCTTAATTTGTTTTGTGTTTCTTTGATCTCTGTACGGCATAAAGTCTGTAGTTTCCTACTGCATTAGAAATAAAAAAATATGAAAATATTTTTTGCAACAAAAAATCTGTTTATAATAAATAACTTAAACTTTTCTATAGCAAGTAATTTTAGCGTTTATCCAAATCTTATAATAAACGAATCTAATTTGTTATTATCATTTATTTTATTATAACATAAGTATTAACTATTTAACATACTATATTTGCAAACACGTGTGGAAATAATGCATTTTTCGAAATAATAAACAATGCTTTTTAATGTCACTGACTTCTGAATCTTTGTCTGCCATTTACTTTTTAATAAATCTTAAAACTTACTTACAATCTGTGACAACTACTAGAGTCACACAATTTGTATTTGAAAGTACAAATTCTACATCATTCTTTGTACAAATTGGTCATCAATTTCAGAAATCATAAAATCTATAACAAATCAAACAATACATATAATAAATGCAACAATACAGTTCTATATTAATTTTATCAAGAAGTATTTTGACACTTGTCGTGATAGCCTAATAATTCATCGTCACTTTTGAAGAATAATTTTATTGCCAATAGGTTAATTTATGTATTGCTCATTAGTATAACAGAAAATCTCCCAAACTCTCATTCCAAAAGAGTTAGGTACATGGAGAAAGTAAAAATCTTTTTTTTTTCCCTCCAATTGGTATTAGACTAAACCTCTTGGAACATATAATTCCAAAAAATGGGTCAATATCAATAAGTCATAAAGAACGTTGTTATTTTCCCCATGATTCAAAGATGACTGTCTATACAACGTATTATTCCTAAATGTTAATAGTAGGCAAAAAATTTCAAAATAAGCATTGAACCAGCATTTATAATTCTTAACTACATCTTAATCGCTTAAGATTTAATTCTGCAAAATAAATATTCCATTTTCATAATAAATTTCATTTAAATACTTATTATGTTTAAAGTTTATTACGATTTCACTTTCCCATTGCTTTCTTCCAATAATCCAGTTTATAACCTCATTCATCTAAATATAATATTCTTGTTCTGAATCATTTACATTAAAAGGTAAATAAGTAAGTTGTAAATACTATGTAAGTAGGTTTCTCGACCATAACAAGATTAAGTTAGTTAGACTGGTTCCATTAAACAAAACTTATTATCCATTTTATTATATAACTGTTACTTTTATATATATATATATAAACCAGGCTAAGAAACTGAAAAGTAAACTTGGTATTTTTTTAGTTTTGTATAATTAAATGAGTGATGTATGTATAAAATAACCTGCTTAGAAGTATTTTTAACATGGTGATGAAAAAAAGTACTAAATATGTTGAATTGTATTGCTTATTCTTTCTTATATCTTTTAAACGACCATCATAAAAAATTAAATGCCAAGCAAAGAAAAAATTCGATTTATGTATGTTTTAAAATTTTATTACTCTTTGGAAGAAAACGCCTTTTAAATATAAATAAAAGTAGTATTTCTAAGGAAAAGTATTTAAGGAAAAAGTTGACTTACAATTTGTTTCAGAAGCACACATTATTATGTATGGAAACAAATAATTTTCTACAGATCAATTTGATGTACATAAATTTATCGTAAAATGCAAATGTATGGATATTTATTAAACATTTAAAACATCTCTATAAAAATTAAATTATTAATGGAAACATGGTTAAATCATAATTTCATCAAATTAAACATTAAGATTACTATTATGAGGAAATCATTAAATATATCATAAAATTAATGGCTTATCATAATAAATAAATAAATTAGAGGGCTGCATCGAGTTTATAGATACAATTAAGCATATTTTTTAATCTTTCGAGAATTCAGCGTTAGCTTTTAATTAAATTGTTTGTAACACCCACACTTCATTTTTTATTTAAGTCATTAAAAATTTTTATTAAACTTATCAAACCATTAACAATCTAGCTGTCACAATAGAATTAATTGTAATGCCCAATCTTTGACATTTACATTTTGATGCACATAAAAATTTAAACATATCGATTTTGCTTAAATATTTTACGCAAAATTAATGGTAAGGGGGTGGAATTTCTCAGCGAAAACATTGCAAAACTCAGAATATTAATATAAGGATACTAATCCTTTTCTAATTGAAAGGTAGGAATCTCGCATTCCAGATTAACATTTTGCCAGCTTTCGAAATACTTTGCGTGGGAGTAATGCTTCTATTTTTAGCTTTTGAGCTCCTATTTCTGTATATCCACTTACCTTGATTTCCTATTTAAGCAAAACTTAATGATATGAATAAGTCGTTTATTCATTACCTAACACAAACAATTATTGATTTTGAATTAAGTTGAATTAAAAATAGAATAACTTCTTATATATTTATAAAATTCGAGAAAACCTTTAAATCCTTTTAATGATGACATTTAAATTTATTCACACATTAAAAGTTTTCTAAAATTTTATTATTAGTTCTCTATTTTAATATTAATATTATTTATTATTAATCTGGGTTAACCTACTCAGATCTCTCAGAGATCAGGTCAAAGATATTAATCTCAGCCTTTACTTATTAGAACATCAATCTCTAAAGCTAAAAATCATCGGTAAAAATTTACTATACGGTCACTCTTGGCAATTTTTTCAAAATTTCGACAAAAATCTCGCCTTTTTGTACTGGATCAGGACATCTAAAAAAAAAAAATATTGAAAAATGTTAACTAGAAAAAATGGGTTGCCAGATAATATTATTTATCTCCAACTGTGGAAAAACAACCCAACCGTACAGTAAATCCGATCCAAATCATCTTTCAAAGGAGTGTCGGATTCCTCCCTCTCACTACTGGTATGCAGCCAAGGAGCCTTCTCAACTTATTCTCAACTGTGACAAAGTATCTAGTACGGCGATTTCAAAGTTGGCTAGAAGACACAGGAGGAGATTCTCGTATTTTTAGGGCAGAAAACTTTTTGCTGTCTGCTTTAAATGCAAGGCATAGCCAGCCTCGGCCGAACATATTCTGGACTGCTTGGGTCTATCTAAAGAGGACCTATACGCTTCTTCCCTTCTTGTAATCAATTTTCTAAGGGTCAACGATTTATTGGATCTGGCCTGACTTCGTCAGACAGTTAGAGGATTAGTAACAACAACAACAATAAATTATTAATCTTAGTTTTAATTATTCACCACAATATTATCGCATTTTTATAGCTTTGTACGTAAATTTAATGTTGTCTCTGTGTATAGCAACTGGTATGTGGCTATTGTGGTGTTTAATAGATTCATGTAAACATAATTATGCCATTTAAAGGTACAAATGGGGGTTAGCTTATACTTTAGGGTGCCCCCTTGATTCTCGCCAAGTTATTTATACATTTTATTTGGTTAATTAAGTTTGATTATATTGTCTTCATTGCAATTTCATAATGTTTTGGCAGCCATACCTGCTTGCACAGTGTTCAGCACAAACAGGGGTGGCGCCAACCGAAAACTGCAAAGGGGGAATCCTAAAATAAAGTTTTACCCAAATGGTTAGTTTCTTTAATGCGTTTTCAATTCTGATTGCATATTTCTGCCAAATCAGGACCAACCACTTACTAATTTGGATCATGGAAAAGTGCTAAGTCTACGCCTGAGTTGGCATTCTACTCTCAAAACTTCCACAAAACATCATTTGAGGAATATTAAAACCTATGAAAAATTAACAATATAAGATTTAGTTGGGTCTTCAGCAGTCTAAAGAATCAGATTCGTAGTTGAATACATGGGAATAATTACTCATTTACGTAAAAAATATTATAACCATAAGAAATAGTGGATTGTGATTATGACAATGAAAAGATTACTATTTATAAGAAAAATAAAAATTTAGATATTCATTAAGCACCGTTAATATATTTGCATGATGCTTCTATTTTTAACTAAAAAGAATCATTGTAGATTGTAGAAAAACCTATAATGAGCCTTTTTAATTTTAAGAGAAAATACGAAGCGTGATAAAATTTACATTAAGATTCCCTACCATTGTCTGATGTGAATGCAATAATATCACATTATTTGGTTAAAAATACATATATCAGTGATCTAAAAATGAGGTTTGCAACATTTTTTTATTATTATTTAGTGAGTTCATTTATAAAACTTTTATTTAACAAACCTGTAAATAACAATTTATGATACTCCTAATGTTACCATTAAATGATTTATTGATATGATTTGTGGGTTCAATCTTTTTCCAACTCCAGCAAAACTTAGATCGTTCAATGATTTCTGACCAATAATTATTGAATAATCAACGATTTATTTCTATTTCAACAATTCGGTAATTAGATATTTACCTCGACGTTTTATTGCGGAGGTATTTAGAAATAACTGAGCTATGTTCTGTAATAATACTCTTAAAAATGTCGTATGGGAAATGAAAAAATAATAAATAAGTAAAATAAATGAAAGCCTCAATTTGTAAAGCTTTATAATAAAAAATTGGTTAAAAAAATATTAGTTATAAAAAAATAACAAACAAAATAACACTTATAAAAAAATATATATTGATGGGAAACTAAATTTTAGACAAATTTTAAATTATTGCATGTAAGATGTTGTTCCGAGAGCTCACCATGGCTTTTCAGAGCATAGTGTTACGGGTTCGATCTCAATTACTGATCAATATCAGGGGATGGATGTTACTTCTGCATTCGCTTCTGCCGGAGTAGATGCTTAGACGTTTTTGTGGTTTCCTTCTTTGTAACATGTGAAAAATGACCACTTTATATGAAATATTCTCCAGTAAAGTAATTTATAATGAAAATATCTAGCAAAATACCTTTCAACAACGTTAGACTGTTTACAACTCAGTATCAAATATGTTGTTCATAAAGCAATGTTTAATTTTGTTAGATGTATTAGAAGCTAAAAATATTCTGATTCGAATTATGTTGATTTGATTCCAGATGATAAATGATAAAACTACTCAAAGCTATTGGATGAGCTTTAAGACCAACCCTTCTCCAAAAGCTGTTAGTAAATAGTGAAATGTATTCACTTGTCACAAGAGAAGAAACTCAAAAAGATGCTAAGTCTACCACCCAGATAGATGTATGTGCAGAAACAAAAATGAAACTTCCATTTTCTGCTATCCAGTAGGCATCAGAATCGAATCCGTGATCTTCCATTCCGAGGATCCCAATATTATGACACCATTGTCAGTTCAAATTGTATGGCCAATCCCCATTCGATTTATTTTTTACAATTCATATAGCACACTTTATTTAGTATTTAACCCTTCAAAAAATATATCTGGCCTATATCACAGCAAAAGCTATCACTATTGTATGCCACATAAAAGCAGACTCCATATCAAGTAGAAGCAATTACTTTCGTGGTGAAGAGTGTAAATTATCACATTAAATAACCATAACCGCAGCATTCCGTTTCCGGCTCGTTCCACTTTTTAAAAACTTATGAAATGCCTCTTTATCACAAGCACACCTTAATAAACGTCAAATACCATCCTGTAGCGTCTTCATCTGGATCAAACCGCCCTTTCTTATTTGACAAAGCATTTGCCGAACTACGAGCCGTGCGATTTCTCGTGATATGCAGATGGGAGCGTTTGCGTTACTAATATACAAAAGCAATAAACACAACACTGATAAGCACTTTCAGCATTTCCCTCTCATCTGAACTAACATCAGGTGTTGAGGAATTCATAAAAACTGCTTTTTCTTCGTCGAATATCATCATTACGAGAAATGATGAGACATTTTTTACAAAAGCAATCTGATAAATGCCACTCATAAAAATGAATAATATCTCGTGTTTTTTTCTTTATTACTACTGTGAGATATTTATATGCTAATTTTTCTAAATTCTATGAGATGAGCAACTTTATAAATATTCTCCATTCATTGAAGTTGTAATTTTTTTTGTTTTCATTTAATTCTGAATATAATAAAATTTTAGATTTGAGAACTGATACTAAAGAATAATTATCCGTTTAAAAGTGGGTGAAAACCAAATATTTTATACGAACATTTTTTTTATTGTAAGATTTATCCAATAATGTAAGTTTCTCTTCTTATAATAAGGGATAATTTAAATAATAAGGAGTATAATAATTAATACGTAAGTTATTTATTTATTTTTTTTATTGAGTGCCAGTCAGACAGGCAGTATGGGTGCGCTGCTCCACTTTTTCAACTGAACCGCCACTGGGTGTGGAGTCCGACTTCCTCAGTACACACATGCCATAGGTACCTGTTTATAGGGTAGGCAACCATTCATACAGGGAAAGGACAAAGACAGAAGAGAGAGTAAGAGAAAGTACATCCATACCAGAACCGGGATTCGAACCCAGACCTCCCTATCTGCAGTCAGGTACGTTGACCTACAGAAGAGGTAATTTAAATATAATAAAGGGGTAAAAGATTATTGTTTTTTAAACAATAATCTATGGAAACTTAAAACTTCTCATTTTTTTATCCAATAATTATTGAGTCTATTAATGTAAGTTGGTTGTTAAATTCATTGTTTTTGAATAATGAATTCGTCACTTATACTAGGCTTTGTGCTATGAAGACTTATATATTTTATATTTTTGTATGATCTAATTAATATCCATCCACCTATGTGACGATGAAGTTTAGGAAGAAAAAGGATACATATCGACGGTTTGATGTTCAAGATTATACAGCAGTTGGTTGTATTTAGTGGTTTTCGATGCACAGAAATAATAATCCCCAAAGCTTGTCATAATGATTTAGTTTATTGGGAGTTACCCAAGGTCAACGTGATTGGAAGTCAGTACATTATGCTTAAATATTCTGTTGGATCGAATGTCCATTCGCTGCTGTGGTATGTAGAGGAAAATGATAGCCAAGTATCATTTGGCGTGGTTCAAAATGATGAGATATTCGGCTGAGTTTAGGACTCTGATTGTCTGTTTTGGAGGCGGTACATCCACTCTGCCTGCTTATATCTCCTATATAAGTTTGAAAAAATGAACTAAGATTTGTTAATCTAATTCATGAGTTAAAATTATAAATTTATTCCTTTCTAATTTCTTCAATGTCGATTTAAAGTGTCAGACCATACAGGTCAACCGGTATCCGCATCATGCCATTGCGGTTTGCCCAGAAGGCAACTTATTTATCTATAAGTTCACAGAAAGCAATTTACATGTTCAGTACAAACTACAGTCCATGCATGGGTAATTTCAAATATAGATTTGTAAAAATTGCGAACACAAAATTCTGGTTACAATATTTCAAGATTAACATAAATAAAAACTTCTAAGTTATGCTGTGAAAAATATACAAAAAACAAATATATAAGATTAATAGCAATTTAGAGTAATTAATTTGTTAACACATTTGAAGGATAAAATAGAAAAATATTTACAAAATGTACAATAAGGTGAGTTTAGCACCTTCAGTCACCAAAAATAAATAGTTGGAAACATACTGTATAATAAGTTACTTCTACTATTCTAAAACAAATACAGATAAGCAAATTCAAATGCGGAGTATGCTTTGATTATTGGTATACCATATCATACTTTTTATACTGCATTTTTCCTTCAAAGTGAACAGGCAAGATTTTTACCTTCTTTAAATGAAAAAAGAAACTATATAGGATGTTTATTCTTTGATAAGGAAAGTGTATATACTATAAAGAGTATATCATATACTCTACCTTATAAAATATACGAAATACTTTATTCCTCACATTATGCTTTAGAGTTAAAACGAGTAAGAAAGAGAATTTTAAGTTTTAAAAACTTTCTTTTTACTCGTTTTATTCTCCATTGCTTCAGAGTATTATTCAAATTTTGTAGCTTTTTTTGGGAATTACGTAATAAGCAATTCCTAAGATGTAAGAGATATTAATAGATTTTTTATATACATATTTTATTAATAAAGCTTAAACATTATCAATCAATCAATCAATAATTTACAATAAAGTATCTTTTCGTGAAACACGAAATGACTTCCGAATTTTTTTTCTTCTCATTCAAAGGATTCATTAAATAATTTCCTATTTATATTCTCTTTTTGTTCCTCGACCATATACAAACAGAAAAATCCCGTGTTTTACACGTTTTATTCAAGCACGATTTACCTAAATTGTGCAAGGTCTCTGTTCTCACTTATATTATTTACGAAGGCATGGCCTTTATTCTTATAACCAATTCTAAACGCTACAGTAAATTTAATCTTTCCACAACAATTAAATTGACAAAAAAGAACTTTTGAGGAAAATGCAGCCTTGACATTATTTTTCACCTGTTCAGTAACATTCCATACTCGAAATCGGGATGAAAAAAAGAAGAAAAAATGAATTACCGATCGAATTGCATCGTCTGCTGGTGCTCAATTTCCAGAAAATGAATCCTCTTTTCCTTCAATCCTATTCTGGTTGTCGCTAACTCGAAAAAAAGGTCCATGACCGAAAGAAATTCCACAGATCGGGAAGAAAAGAATTTTTTTTAGGGAAAAAATATATGCGGACTAAGCCAATTTTGTCTTGGAATCTGAAAAAAGAGGAACGGACTCCCTGTTAAGGAAATATTAAGTTCCATTTTATTCATGTGTTTTATACAATGGCATTTATTATATGTTATTTTCAAAATACTGACGATCATATATATATATATATATATATATATATATATATATATATATATATA
>JAPDSC010052029.1:0-29553 GCA_026290005.1 Latrodectus geometricus | reverse complement strand
CTTTAAGATGTTCAGTTCGGATCCAAAGTGCAGCTAGAATAGACAATATAAATACTTAAAACGTGAATATGTAACATAAACAATCCTGGAAAAACTGCGGAAATGTTCAAAATATGCAAGAATAGCATTTTTTAACCAAGAGGATCGAAAAAGTTCGGATTTGTTCTGGAAATTTTACATTTAATGCATTATCATAATATACAATGCATAAAAATGGGTAAAAAGAATACTTTTAAAAAATATGAGAAGATGGAAAGGAGAATAAAGGCTAACATATTTTTTCTCTGTTTCCAATAGTTAAGGATAAATAATAAACAATTTTAAAACGAGAAAAGATCATATGCATTCGTTCTTGAAGTAAACTCAATTACGGAATATTTTTTGATGCTACTTTATTCCATTCCATAAGATCTGCATGCATATTATACAGATTATATAACGATAAAATTTCCACAAAATGAAAATTAAAGATTTGAAATAATATTTCTAGGCCTTTTTTATTCATAAAGAACATAGCGAGAAATATTTTAAAATTTATATAAAAAGTTCAACGAAAAAATTAAGAATAAATAATATGCATTACAAAGTTTTTTTTCTTTCTTAAGTCTTAAAATAATAATGTAAATACAATATTTTAAAAGTAATTTTTTTTAAAGCCCATAATTGAACTTAAGTTTAAAGCCCATAATTGAACTTAGACAAACAAATTAATTCATTTATTAGAAGGCAATTATGATTAGTATTAGATAATTATCTTTTAATCAATAATCTTAACATCAAAATAAAATGTGGAAGAATTTTATTTAAGATGAAGTGCAAAATAATGTTTTGTTAACACATAAGATTAATTTCTTTCCTCTTTTCAGTTTAAAAATATACCTTTATAAGAATTTGCTAAGAGAAATTCACACTCAAACCCAATACATTTTCCCGGTTCCCATATTAACTATAGAAATAAAAAAAATAAGTAGGAACAAGATCAAAACACATCACACTTGGATTGCCTTCGTTTACATCGATAAGGAACTTCGAGTTTTCTGAAAACAAAACAGAGCACCAAATGAATCGCGCCAGATATTCGCCAACAGATCACATTCGACGCATGCGTTGTTTCCCCCGAAACGAATGGCAACCTTAAAAGCATTGCCACATCATGGAAACGAAGTTACGTTCAGATAACAGGAAATATAAGAGAAAGGAACGCTAATTTCTCATTCAAATCCATTCGCTCTGTGTTCCGAAGTGCATTGCATTCGGAGTTCTTTCGTTTTCAACCGAACTCATCGGTTGACATCTTCCGTGCCTCTTGTTTTGAATACTGACGCACACTTCACAAAACATGCCTTGTGCTCCTCTTTTACGATTTAGTGACACTCCCGCCGAAAAACGTGTCGAAGCCGGGGAAGTGATGTCCGGTATCTTGGAAGTCGTCGGCGGTTCAAATTTCACATCTACTGGGTCGCCTATCCGTTCTGTGCCTAACCACCGAAGACCGGTTACTAATCCTCAAGCCCAACGTGTGTTTGTCCGCGTGTATCGCACTTCCAGTGAGCATTTTGCCGTCTTGTATCCCGTCAAAGCCATAGTGACCGCATGCAGACCTTTAGCCAGTATCAACCTCAAGTCCTGCACCGTCAAATCTTTACCTGGAACCGAATTTAGAGTGTCTCCCAGGTCTTGCGAAGGTACGACTGTCATTTTCAAAGGCACCGAAAGTACCAGCGATGTCCAGATCGCGGAATGGCTTCAGGCTTTCACCGAGCAACAGGACACCCTCCGACGAAAAAAAGTGTCTGACCACAGACTTCCTTTGCCTGTGTTAATCGAGAGTGAAGAAGAAGATGAAAAAGAATGAAGTACATACTATAATAAATTATTTATTCATCATTTCTTTGTTCTCGAGGATATTCTAGTTCCAACTATGCCAACATTTCCATTTTTTAATTCATGGGACTCGCATAGCGAAGTTTTATACTAACTCCTGCTGTGATAAAGTCATTTTTTTCATTTCGTTTGATCGTCGAAGATGTCAGCATTTCTTAACGGGTGTCTTCTCTTCCTGTAGTTATTACAAATTAGTAATTTATTGTTCTGAAAAGTATGTTCTTTCATTTTTTCAAAATTTTTCTTATCCGTGCCATTTAAATTTTGTTCCTTTTACCAATTTAAGTATTCTAACTTTAAATTGTTTCTTTTTATTTTATAAATATTCTCCATTTTGTAAGAATTGCAGTATAATTAGTAATTTATAAATTTCTTTAATGTATGGCTTGTATAATATGTACATGATTATTCATATTGAGTTTCCTTTTTATTATTTCTGTATTGTACTATAGTTAAGTAATTCTATAGCCTTCAACTCAAAGTAATTTTTAAAAAATGTTGAATATACTTGTACATAAGTAAGAAACTGTTTTAATAAGATTTAGATTTGTAAAATTTATAATAAACTTAAAATTCATACGAAAAAGTATTTGCTATGTTTTAGCCTTTTTACATTCCATGTTGAATATTAAAAAGTAAATTTTTTACAAAATGGCTAAATCAATATTGTTTAATTTTTTGTTTCTATATTCTTGGTCAAAAATTGTAAATGTTATTGTCTGTGCCAATCAAAATGAAATGGCAACTTATTGCTTTAAAACATGTAAGAAATCTTTTGAAAGGAAAACATTTTTGTTTTTGTAATGTCTTGTTAATAATTTGTTAGAATTTGACCAATGGTTATTTTTTTTCAAAGTTCATATTTGCCATCTTGTACCAAATTTTAGAGCAATTTTTTTTTGTACATTGCATTTTATGATAACTACAGCTCTGTATATAACTTTCATCTATTTGTTTATTGTGCTAGTGTCTTAAATAAACCAATTTTCAGTAATAGTTTGTTTCTCAATCCTTGTGTTCCTTACAAGAATAAAAGTGTTTAATGAAATACTAGTTTCAATTAGTAGTATGATAATACTAATTTTATTCTGATCGTAACATTATGTCAATTTTCTAAATGGTCATAGCTTATGAAAATTAAATAATAGAATTTAAAATTGATGTTTCATTAGTCTGGTAATTTTTTAAAAATCAATAACTCATTAAAATAACTTTCAAGAACTGAAATGTTTTGATGACTAGAATGTTTTCAAACTTAATTTTTTTAAATTTTATTCCTGTTTTAAATTTTAAAGACAATTATACACACATTCATTTGAAAATTTTTAAAATTCTTATTGGTTATATATAGATCTTAGAAAAGTCATTTGATTTGAGTATCTTTTTAGGTTTAAAGTGAGCATAGAAAAGATAAAAATATCTTCCATATTCTATTAAAATAATAAATTGAGACTTTCACATTTACATGATCATAGAATAAAAAAAAAAAATTATAAATAATTTAAATAGGTAAGCAAGTCTTTTTGTACAAAAGTTTGATATTGCAGACAGATAAAACCACCAATCAAACAAAAGTAATATTTTCTTAAGTTTATTTACAACTATGAAATCTTTTTGGTTAAATTTGGTATTGTGTGAAAAGTGTTTTTATGTTGTTTACAATGCTTATCTTAAAAGTAGGTTTTTATATAGAAACTTTCCAAAAGCTAAAGTACAGCTTGATTGATTAAAACAGACAAGAAGACTAATTTTTTTCTGTGGAAATTTTTCCCAGTCTGATTTATATATATAAGTAACTTTTGATTGCTTTGTTTATATATTTCGAGTATGTTATCAAAGTTTAACAAGGCTGCTTTGAGGATTATACTAAAGAATTAACCTAGATTGTGTTAGTAAGAAAATGAAAATATTTAAATCTGTTAAAGTAAATGAATATGATTGTGTTTTATGAAAATGAAGTTTAATTGCTTATTAATATGATGTAATCTTCTACTAAGGTAACCAAAAAATGTTTCAAATTTG
The DNA here is from genome assembly GCA_026290005.1 of Latrodectus geometricus. Lineage (NCBI taxonomy): Eukaryota > Metazoa > Arthropoda > Arachnida > Araneae > Theridiidae > Latrodectus > Latrodectus geometricus. Next base: position 25,647 of record JAPDSC010052029.1, on the reverse strand, counting down.
CAAAACAAATATTTTACTTAAAGTTTGAATTTTAGAGTTTGTCTAGGAAACTTGTAACATTGTTATTTGTATTAAGTTACCAGAAATGAATGCAAAAAGCACATTTCTCATTTTAAATTCTAAAATTATGAAGCATAATATTTAAGTAAAAAAATTATCAGTTTTGATATACTTTATAATATTTATTAACTTCTTACTTTTAAATTCTATCCAATTTTCTGATGCATTATAAAGTTAAAATTAATATTTTTAGCATGAAACAGCTTACTTAATTTGAAATTTAATGTTTAGTTATTCACTCAAGAAAATAATAAATGAAATGCGAGGCCAAATACATTTGAAAAAACTTCAGTGGTTTATTTTCAAAATCTTTAGTTCATTTATAATTAAAGTTGGTTGAATAAAAAATTGTTGATTAATTGCAAATTCCATAAGTTTAGATTTTTTTATTGAATAAGACTTTTTTTTTTATTCACAATTTTTTTTAATCTAAACTCTCTCATCATATCAATCCAAATAATACATTCTTTTTACAATACAAGGGAAATATCTGCAAATCCTTATAGGGATTGACTAATTGGACTGAAGCTGTTTTTTGAGATATATTTAGTTTTAACTTTCACCATGATATTTAATAAAACATTGTTTTATTATCCTTGAATGTGAATCATGCTTTTTCATATTGAATATATTTTGGTGTCAAATGAATTCTCTTAAAATTTGCTGTTCCTGGTGATGATTTCAAAATTTGCTAAGCTTTGGAATCAGAATTGCCTTAGCAGCATGACTTTCGACTTAGTGCCATAAAACCCAAACCAAATCAGAATTACCTTATTTAATAATACAAAGTAATAAAATCAAATTGTTTAAGATTTGACAGGGATTAAGGGAACTTTCATATGCAAAGAAATATATTATTCAAGCATATCTAAAATAAAACTGGTCAGAAATATTTGTATTTTGTTTAGTAAAGTTAATAAGAGTCTTATGAAACAGTAAGTCTTGTCTTGAATCTGCTTATATTTGATTTTACTTCAAATTTAGTTTTTAAATCTTATTCATTTAAAAGCTATTTGAGTAGTTTATTATTTTGTTTACTTTTTTCTCTTTCAATAGAATTTCATGATGTTTAGATAATATAATGTCCTATTAATAATTAAAGGGTTAAAGAAATCCTTATCCCTTTTTATTGTTTTAAATATTTTCTTTTTCAATGTGTTAAATAACAAGTATTCTAAATTTCTGGATATAAAAAATATTTGTGGAGAGGAAGCTTTTATGCTTCAATATAATCCAAAAGAATAAATATTGAAAAATTAATTTAGTTACGAAACATATTTGTAATTAGACATAATTGAAGAACTTTTTTACATCTAGGGAAAGCATAAAAGAGTTTTAAAATTCAGTGTTCTAAAGGAACCAGGAATATCTGCACATCACATATCACCTTGAATGATTCTTAGTATAACTGTTTGTAGGAATTAACCTCAAACTCTTTTTTTAGTGCATTGTTTTCTGGCTGTTTTTCATAATTTTCTGGAATTAAAAATTTTTTTAATTGAACTTCAGAATACAAGAGTAGTTTATAACTTTTATCTATCACTATATTACGTGATAAACACAATAGATTTATTTAAATTTCCTATTTGATTGTTTTATTTTTATTAAGACTTATTTTTAAATATTGTTTCCTTCTCACCTTTAATCATAAAAGTTTAAATGCATTCGAAACTATAAGGTCAAATATAAAAGTCTACTTCCAAATTGAATGAGAGTAACTGCAAAAAAATAGTAGTTTTAAACTCAAATTTCAAGGGACCCTATAAATAAAATAAAGTAGTTGTACAAATGAGACAGCCATCCAAAGGAACCTCAAAATTAAGATTTTCCCAAGCATCAGAATGACCTGAATTGAATCTGCAATTGCAGAAGATTTCCAGTGAAGTTATAATTTATAATAATATAGCAAGTATTTACAAACATTCATCTGGTCGAGGTGATCTTAAAGCATTGTTCTCATGTTCGGAAGGTAGTAAGTTCGAATCTCAATTTAACTTAAGATACATTTTGATTATTAAAGGCAGTTTGGATATATTTGAATAGGTTGTGGTTGCACTGTCCTCCAAGTGAAGTGATACCTCTGGAGATTACAAGTCACATATAGTCTTCTACTTAATCCTTGCTTTTAAATTTCATGAACTCCCACTCTGCCATTTCCACTTAACTGGTACAGGGAAGCGTGCTGGTGCAAAAATGCATTCATCTTGAATTTTTCCAAAATTCTCCTTTTTTGTTTAAATCATACAAATTCTCTTGTTCTTGTGTCTTTCACACTCCTGCTACAAAAAATTCTTCCTGCATCTCTAGTATAAGCTTAATTTGCATATAAATATACTAAAATGTAATGACTTCTATATTTTTTTATAAAATACACTTCAATATTTTGATTTATTTAATTAATTAAATCTCAATTGCATGGCAAAATGGAAATATGTGAAAAATGTTTGGGAATATATTATCATCATTGTTGGACAATTATGATAGCAACAATGGTCTTTTCTTGTCTTGGCCAGTGCATTAAATTATTATATTAACAGTCATTCATTCTCTTGCATTTCCTAAGACCAATTTATCTAGTAATTTGATTTTGAAAATAGCAAAATTGTGGAATAAAATTTGTATAAATTTTATGTTTGTGGAAAAAACTTATGAATAAAAATTATATATATGTATATAATAATAATTAATATCCATAAAAGTATTCTGAAACTTCATAGCTTAATTCTGTTATATACATTTAATTAATAAATTTGTAAAATAATTGAAGGTTCAACGAAATATTAATAATATTCTGATCGAAGAAATGTTAATAATATTCGCATTAAATAAATTCTAATTTTAAATTATGCATATAATTATAAAATTCTTTTTAAAGATTGAAAAAATATATTATAATTTTTGTTGATTGTGTAATAAACAGTGAAATAACTATTTTCAGATACAATGATAAAATTAGATAAACTAAGTCACTCTAAATTTTAACCCTAGAATTTTTTACATAAAAGCTTTCATGATATATATCTAAAACTAAAGTTATCATCAAGCAGAATTTTGTTATTAGTTACAAAGTTTGTATTTTTATGAAGAAAATGGAGAATCTACTAACTAATACACTAAACTTAATGCAATTTATTTATGTCTAGTTTAAACCAGCACATTTTCTTCACAAATATCCTGCTTTATACTCATGTGTTGAATATACAAACAAGAATTTTTTTTGATATTTTTATTTATTATGACAAATTGAATATTTTTACAAATTCTAGGAAATAAAATATTTTTTAAATATTTTAACTAGAATAAATTAATCAAGGTAATGATTATAAATTCAATATCAGAAAAATATACAATTTTAATAATAACAACATAAAATATTTTCAATTGATTAATTATGCCCAATAATTATTGAACCTTATGCCTAATATTTGCTAATGAACAATGTGGTGAAAAAATTACTGAAAACTAGTGCATATTGCCACCTTAACTTAAAAATAAGATTTAGTTGGTTTCTATACTGTTACTTATTTTGCTCAAGAGTAATAAGACCTGCAAATAGTGGATTTAAAACTGCTACAAATATTCTCTATCGATGTAATTGGTATTCAACCCTTTTAATTATAATTTTAAAATTTCCGTGATGACGTTAAGAACTTCGAAAATGTATTTTTTAATAAATTAGCTTAAGGCTTCTCCATGTGATTAAATATATTTATTACTTACTTCCCTACAGAATTTTTTTTAACTTCTCGTAATGACTACACTAAATTTCATTTTTTTTTAATTATATTAGTAGTGACAGAACTAAAGTAAAATAATATTAAAAAAAAAGAGTATACTTGGTATATTATAAAAAGATGAGAGTTTAAATACCGTATTTTTCGCCGTATAAGACGCACTTTTTCTCCCTAAAATCGAGGGGGGAAAAAGTGCCTGCGTCTTATACGGCAAATACAAAAGCCCACCATGGCAAGGAATGCGAATCAAAGATTCTGTCTTTTCATAAGTTTGTTATTGATGCGAGGAAGAAGAATAACTTTGAAATGAGCCAGATTGGGAACATGGATGAAGTCCCGCTAACGTTTGATGTGCCATCTAACAGAACCGTAGATAACAAAGGAGCCAAAAGCATAACCGTAAAAACCTCAGGGCATGAGAAAACCCACTACTCGGTTGTGCTGTCCTGCTGTGCAGATGGTACCAAACTGCCGCAAATGTCGATCTTTAAAAGAAAAACATTCCCAAAAGAAACAATTCAACGGGGAGTCATCGTGCACGTTATACAGTTGATATAAAATATTTTACTACAGAATTTGGTTCATAATCTTTTTTTCCTAAATTTGCCTCCTTTAAAATTGGGTGCGTCTTATATGCCGGTGCGTCTTATACGGCGAAAAATACGGTACACTAAATTTTATTCTGAATGCAAAAAATATATTAATGTTTCGGAAACAAACTAATAATAAATAATATTTTGAACGTGTATTTTTTTTAAGCTTAGGAGTGATTATTTAAAGTTATTCTTATTAATATAATGAAATTAAGATAAAATGTTTATATGCTTATAGTATTAAGTATATAGTATATATTTTAATTTCTAGAAATATGACAAATTTTAATATCTTTTAAGTAAATAAAAATTGGCAAGCAATTTTTATTATCTTTTAAATTAAATTAATTTGGGAAAATCGTATAGGTAAAAAATTATGTAACTTATTTATTCATTTCACAATCAGTTAACAGAATTGACTTTGAATATTTCCCAGAACATCAGCAACTTCCTTCCAAAATCGTGAGAAATAATCTGATTAAAAATCATATATTTAGAAACATCCTACTCGTTCAAAGTCTCTGGGAGCTTATGTCGGTGAACGAAGCTGGGTTTATTACAATTGTTGAACCAATGCCAGAAATGAAAATGAAATACTGTTAAATATTTTAGGTTTTCATTATCGCTTGCATCGACTGTTTAACAGTAAATCTTCTAGAGTTATGAAACAATACGAATGAAAGTTCAATTTTAGTTGTTATTTTGTTTATCATCCATTTTTGATATGGTACTCAGCACTTGAATACGGTTTTATCAGTTAAATTCAGAACTGCCTTTTTTTCTCAGTAATATAGTGGAATGTCAAGTTTAGAATTCCTTTTTTAAGAATTCAAGGAATGTTTACTAGAAAATTATCTTACAGTATTGTTTTTGGAGAAATACTCGATAAACATTTACTGCGATAAAGCAAAGGTCAAAAACCTAAATGTTTCAATTTTGTTTTCATTTCGCGTGAAGAAGGTTCTTGCTCTAATTCTGATGAAGGAAAAACAGAACATCTTTATACCAATGACATTGTTTCTAGTTAAGTAAATATAATTCTTTTATAAAAACAAATGCAGACATTTCACTTGGATAGCTATATTTCTGATGAATCGTATTATTTTTACATAATGAGGCAATATTGTTTAATTAATATTTTAATTTCATTTGATTCTATGTTCAAAACAAAAATTACTATTGTTAGTATTTGTCACCTTTTGGTTATAACTATTTTTGAAGCTTTAAATTTTTAAATTAAATCACAAAATATTTTGAGTGAATCCAATAATGTGATATCAAGATCACCTTTATTCGCACTTTGAAATAAAATTTATTTTTAAAAATCTATTTTTTTTTTTATATATTAACTTTATTTTGTCATTTTATTTCTTTATTTATAAACTATAAAAGATAATTTAAGGAAACAATTTTATAATTTAATGAAAATATGTATTGTGATGAGCTCATATAATGAATTATATATGGGAGTAAAATAATGATATAATATTATGTATAAAGAAATGAATACATGATCACTGCAGACTTTAACAGAAATCACCTTTACTAAGTTTTATTTTGTTTATATAAAAATATATATATAATATGTATTATTTAGAAACATACACATAAAGTTTTGAAAATTCTTGCACATGTAAAGTTTCATGCATATAAAATTCATTATCATTTAAATATATGGAACTGTTTTTATAACACCTAATTATTTACTTTTTTAGTGTTTTATTTTAAAAAGGAAATTTATTATATAAAATTTATTTTGGTAAAGGGATTTGAAATGTATAAAACTTGTTTGACAATCAATTTTTTTAACAAAATTCATGTATTAGTACATTTTTCTCATTGAATAAATAATAATATTTTCACAATATGCATTAAAAAACAAAAATATTTTATGGAATTATTGAAATCTTCGTGTTAGTTTATCTTAACCTTTCATTACTCAAGAAATTAGAAGCATGTTTCACGCATTTTCTTTCGCGGTCTTAATTTCTTACATTTTATGTTAATTGTAATGTATAAAATATTAAGTTAACTTAATTAGTATTAATTAAAAAAATTTGGATATATCAAACTTTTTAATTGTTTTTAGATTTAAAATAAACTAAAATTTTACAAACGTATCGCTATTAAAAATATTCTAGAAGAGTTGTTTGGTTGGAATATTTATCTCCCAATGACCATAACTAGCACACAAAGGCTAATCAAGCAGATACATTACAATATAAAGTGGATCTCAAACACTGCCAACATCCATTAGGTGGGATTCGAACCCATGATCTGTTGAACAAAGGCCGGAGAAGTGACCTTTCAGCTACCAGCCTGGCATGAAACACTTCTTGAGATTAAGTAAATCGAACTCTAGTGTTAATTTATATACAGGAAAGTGTGTTAAAACTGCAGCAAGGGAAAAACATCATACATAATTTTGATTAATAATTGATTGCATTTTTTTGCATTACATTTTTCAAGTTTGCAATAACTTGGTAAAAATGTGTATTGCTCTTGTGTCTGAAATATAGTTGGTTCGATACTGGCCCAGCTGACGACTGCCATACTGAATGGGCGAAGCAAGGTTTAATATTATTCCATGGATATAAAGCGGAAGTTTGAATAAAAGGCTGCTATCTCGGATATGGACTTCGTCATTTGATGTGTTGATTGTGTGTGTGGACAATGAAATGATTGAATGTACTTTGTGGTTTTTCCGAGCGGTCAGAATAGTCAGCCAGAAATGTAATTCCATAATTAAGTTGATTTTTTAAATGAACTTTTTATTTGTGAACCCGAATATTACTAATCTTTAATTTTATTTATTTATTTTTTATTGTTTTTTTTTTTAACAAATAATTACGGTTTTAAAATTATCACTAAGATGGAATTGTTCATATTTTCGTAAGGATGCAAAGCTAATATAAATGTATAATTATTATTGTTATCATTGATTACTTACAATTTAAAAATTAACTCTGGTAGAGAATATTTCCTTAAATTTTTATCGTGCCTAAATTTATTTGATGGTTGAATTAAAAATATTAGCTTTAGAACAATGAAGAATATAAAGTTAATCCCCTATTCAGCCTCTCAATTATTTAGCCATTATTTTCATTTCCGCCGGAAATGATTTCCTAATACTCTTGCACTTTTTTATTATGGGTTAAAAAAAATGCATACTCAGCGAATCAGGCTCAACAGTTATTTTTTGCACCCGAAGGCTAATTACTAGAATGAGATATTTTATTTTCTACCATGGATTCAAAATTTATTTTGAAATTAAATCTTTCAAGAAAGCTTACATTTTTCTTTTATTTTCATTCAAAATTCATGAATATTTTAAATATTTCTTTAAGTCAAGACTATCATTGGTAAAAATTATATTTAATAGTTGCTTAAACATTAATGATAAATTGAAGTTTCCGGCTAAACTATTTAATATGTACGCAGAAAGAAGATTTTTTTTTTTTTTTTTTTTTTTTTTTGCTTTTATTTATTAAGATTATGCATACTTAGATTATTCTAATTTTTAGAAATTTGAAAAAATAATTAATCCATTAATCCTTTAATTATGAGTGGCTTGGTGAAAATACAACAAAATCCAGAAATTGTAAGAAATTTGAATCTGATTTTTGCAATAAATTTCATTTTTTGATTCAGATTTTCAAAACAAAAAAAAAAGTGAAGTACCAATTTAAAAGTTTAACGTAAATATACATATTATTGGCATATTTTACAACATTTTAAATAATAAATTAGGCTAGATGCATAACTTTAAACTGATATAAACTGCGGCGTTTGCAGAAAAGTGATTTGACATCATTACATAATCAAAAATTCAAAATTTTACGTATGAATGTTCTGAAATTATTCTGCAATAACTATATATTTTATTAATTTAAGAGTCAATATTTTAATGATATCAATTAAACTGATATATTAACTGAAATAAATTTCATTCTTCATTATGTGTAATTAATTTCGTTCTAAATTTATTTGAATAAATAATTCAGAAACCAATTTGGTTTTTGAATTTTGCAATTTTTAAAATTAGTTTATGAATTTGTGTAAAAACTTCATTTATAATATTTGAAATTTTTTTTAATTTTACACTATCATTTAAATCTGTTATATTTCTTAATAATATGTAAGTGTAACTTATTACTTTTTTCTGTAAATAATTGAAAGATTAGCAAGAATTTCAATATTAATCAATTCTTGAAAAAAAAAATTAAAAAATCACTCTTAAAATTTCAATAAAATAACATGCTTTTAACACCCAGAAAAAGAATTTAATAAATAAGCTTCAAAATTCTTATTTTGAAATATGTATATTAATAGTTACTGGTTTGGCTATTGAAGAATATTTTCGGTTTCCGTTTCTTGGCAATATTATAAGTGCGTACCATAATCAAGTGTCTCAAAATTTTGAACCAAGTTCAAGTGACGAGGTCAAAATACGAGTTGACATTCACCGTTCTTTTCTAGAGGAGCAGCACTTCAGACAGACCGTTTATCACAGATGGCTCTTTCAGCTTGACTTTTTACTCCAGGATGAGGTTTTGATCCTGATGTTGGTTAAACATTAGAATGATGAATTTTCGCTTTAGATACCATCTAATTAAAATTCCGGCTGACTAAATAGAACACATTTTGCAATCAGAATATATGTGGGATTTAATTTTCTTCGTTGATGTGAAAATTAAACCTAAGAAACGGTCTCGGGTGTTAACATCGTCACTTGATTTTAATCAGGAGACAAGGTGTTCGAAAGAAGTAGGTATCTGAAGTTGCATAGAAAAAAAGATTCACAGACTTAATAAAAAATTTTTTTTTCTGAAGAAAATGCATAAAATAGTTTTAAGTTTGAGTCTTTGTAAACTGCTTATATAACCTTAAAAATGTTTTTTTTGCAAGGTATTTTCAATGAACATTTATAGATGTGTGAGAAATAAAGCGATTCTTTCTCTAGAATATACATTATAATTTCAGCTATATGCAACAAATATGTAAGTATGGTTTCCCAGTTTGATCACTTAAACTGTAACATTTGCATGTAACTTTTTTTAAAATGACACTTAAAAACTATTGTTTAGTGAAACGACATTGCAGAACACTATAAGAATTATAAAGGAGGCATTTAAGAAGATAAAAATTCGTGTATTTTTGTTTGATAAAATATTTGTAGATAATTCTTATTACTGAGATAATTTTCAAAAAATAAAGAAGAAGAAAAGGATATCTTTGAGTTGTGTGTTATTCTAAAAATATAGTATAAAAGAAATTTGGTTGTACTCGATAATTTTCAAAAATCTAAAATGCTTCCAACTATTGTGGTTTAAATAAATAACAAATTCTGCTCAAATCTCGTAAAATTCTTGACAATATTTCTATATTCTAAAGAATATAAATAATTCTCATTCATGTTATATTTCCAGTAAAAGTTCATGACTTTATTAACGCTTAATTTTTTTTTAATAATTTTTTATAATTAAAATCTTAGAATACTATTCGGAGCAAAAGATTTAGATTTTTTACCAATTTTATAAAATTCAAATTAGTGAATAAGAACATTTTATTACTCAAACAGAATTTTACATCTCAAAAAAAAAAAAAAAAAAAAAAAAAAAAAAAAAAGAAAATCAAATAAAAATGAAAGAGAATAGAAATTTTACTTTCAACCAAAGGATAAAATATTTCAAGAGTATTTCAGTGAAATGCATCCCAATTTACTGAATTGATTCCCTTGATTTTTTTTTTCTCCTTTATGCACAATTGATACGCATGAAATGATGAGAAAAACTAATTTTTTCTTCTTTTTACCGTCTGCTTTTTTAATTTCTCTGCGTAATATTCGTTCCTGTTGTTTTTCCCTTCCTCGTATACGAGAGGGTGGAATAACAAAGAAAGCCTCGTCATTCCCTTTGTGACTCACCGAGACAAGACCATTCCGTGTCATCAGGGAAAACACGATACAGTGGCAACAATGCCAAAAGGGGTTGTTGAATTCTGACCTTGTGTTTTTATGGTGTTTGGATCTGATTGCGCTGGTGTTTGTTGGTGCATGGAAATATTTCTTTTTTATTTGTCCTTTCAACCAATCATATTTGGATTGCTTTTATTGCGGATTTCGTGTGTTTTCGCCTCAAATAATTACTTAGCGATAATCCAACCACGAACTACGGGAGAATGTAGTCTTCTACTTAAAAAGGTAGCGAAATGAAGTTTTTATTTGTCTGTCAGAATATTTATTGCACAGACAGGTTTTTACTAACTTATGCATGACCTCGTTTCGATTCAGGATTGTTCTATAGCTTTTGATTCTTTTTTTTCTTTCTCGCGTTATTTTTTCAACTCATCTGATATAATTGACCAATTCAAGAGCAGCATGAGCATGAACATGTTATTCTCTGAAACAGGTCTGTTGCTTCAAAATCTTAAGTCGATTTCTTTGTTATCAACGGTCACTTTTTGGAACTCAGGAGTTAATTCTACTCAGAAGTATGATTTAAAATCGTTTTTTAGCCACTACAAACACTTACGGTCGAAATTAGAATCAGATTCATGTTCCGTTGAATTAAAGTCAAGGGAACTAACCATGTTACCAGCTCATCATAAAGTTTCCTGATAAAATTCACGTAATCAATAATTTGATTCATAAATATTTTTATATGGATGATAGAGTTAAAAATTTGAATCAGTTAAATAGTAAATAATATTGAAATTAGGAATTAAAAATATGCTTCTTTGAAACGGGATTCAAGGCATTAAAAAGTGTTTAAAACACACTGTAAAATTTATATATGAACTATATACTGTGAACATTTACTTACTTCTTCAATCTTAGTAAATTATTACCTAATAAAACAAATGAATATCAGTCGAGCTTTTATTTTTTTGGGCCATTTTTTTTATATTCTGGAAGTTAAGTGCGAGAAATAGTTTCTCTTTAACTTCGTTTTAATATCTACTTCTGGCAATTGATTAAACTTATGACACAATGTTTTGACCCACCAGTGACTCAGACGTACAATTTTAATTTTTAAAGAATTATCATTGTAACCCTTGTTTACCTGCTTGTATTGCATTTAAAACCGCATATTATACATCCTTACAAGAAATAATATTTTTTAAAATCACATATTAAACATCCTTACAACACAAGAATATTTTTCGATGCCAAGTATTAATCATCCTTGCAACAGAAGAATGTATTTTGAAACCACGTATTAAACATCCTTACAACACAAGAATATATTTCGATGCCAAGTATTAAACATCCTTACAATACAAGAATGCATTTTGAAACCATGTATTAAACATCCTTACAACACAAGAATATATTTTGAAAGCACGTTTTAAACATCCTTACAACACAAGAATATATATTTTGAAGCCATGTATTAAATATTTTTACAACACCAATCAATTATGTAACTTCTATGAATTTCGAAATTTTCATCTTATGATTGAAGTAAAAGCTCATATATCTGTGCATAAAGCTGCATATAAATGTATTTTTATAATGGTAAAACAGACGCTTTCATTTACATCATCAACAAAATCAGAATATTTAAACATTAATATTTATATGAGTAAATAATAATCAAAAAGAAATAATAAATATCACTTGAAATTTATAGTTTTTATTCTGACTTCAACTGCTTTTCCCGTTTAAACAATCCATTAACAGAAATGAATGTGATCGTTTTCTATTAAGGACTGTCACATCATTTCTTCGAGTTTAAACAATGAAGGCAGAAGACAATGGTCGGATGTGTTTTCCTCCCATCTGTTAGTGCAAACGGAAACTGCAGCTAAATTTATTTTATTTTGCATTGGGCTACGAAATGTTATCTTCCGACTGCTTACAAATTGTGATACTATAATTTCCGGATGAAAAGCCACATGGACATAAGATTTCCGTGCTTTGACAATCCCTTTCGTAAGCCACAATAGAATAGTTTTTAAATACATGTAAACGTCGCTTGCATAGAAACGCCGAACGTAAAGTCCGTGGCATTTCTTTCGGATATTACGGTGTTTAATTCCGAGAATTATTTGTTCTAAAGAAACCTTTTCTTACTTAAATTTTTGCAGATCTATTTCAGAATCTTCTATTGTTTAAAATAGTTTGTTGTAAAAACAAATAAGAGGAAAAGTTTATGTGTCACTTTTGAGATTAAACTAAAAAGTTTAAAGCTCATCTGTGAGTTTCATTTTTGTTTTATTTAATGTACGGTAAAGAACGAGTTTTAGAAACCGTTTCCTGATAAAGTTACAGTTACTTTAATAATCCCAACGATTTGCTTATGCGGATCTAGATTATTTCTGTTTTCTTCCAAACGAGATGCAAATAACATCTGAATGCCGAACAGATTACTCATTGCAACTGTTTAAATTCTAATCAGATAAACATGACGTAATCAAAATGCTAGAATAGTTTATTTTTTATTTAAAATGAAAGTTGACTATTACTGTTATTCTTATGCAAGCCATAATTCATTGAGGAATCGATTTTCATTGAAACCAATTATGATCAAATTTACTTTTTTCAGTTTCTGAAAAGGGAATTTTTACTCTATATTCTTCAGTATTTGAATATTTAAAACTTTTACTTCAAATGATTTAAATTTTAAAACTCATTATAAAATATTTTACGAAATTTTCATAAGAAAAATATATAATAATGGCGCATGACATATTTAAATATAAATTTACAGTTTTAGAATGAAAGTTTTAAAAAAAGTTTACACAAAAAAATAATATAGTTATGTATTATTTTTTGTAGTTAGTAATAAAATGAGATAATATTCTTTGGTGTATTTAAATAGTTCTCTTAGTTTTTAATCTCGACCATTTAATAGAAAATTTTCAACGAATACACGAACAATTGCAGTATAAATATGAAGTAAATAAATTTGCTTATTAATAGTTATTTCATAATAATTAATAATTAAAAAAGTCCATTAATAATTAAATAATAATGGCTTTTAAAATTTTCTTTTAGTAAGTAATTTATGTACTAGAACAAATTCTTCCAAAGTGAGGTACGCATATCCGCATGAGTATATGAGAGTGTTGGGGCTACATCTGAGACGAAAGTCAACCCCCGGAAAATCACGTGACTCTGTCCAAAATGATTTAAGTTGAGAAATTGCTTACATGATTAAAAATGTCTTTGTAAACTAGCATATTTAGCAGATATATTCTTTTCCGATATATTCTTAGCAGACCTATATCTAAATTTCCTCAACTTATCATTACAAGGTAAAGAAATTTCCTTGTTTCACGTTCAAGATAAAGTGAATGCTGCCATCGCAAAACTAAATTTATGGCAAAAGAGAGTTGATAATCGGGAACTATACACATTGCTCTCTCTTCATGAGTTTGTTACAAGTTCTACTACTAAAATTGATGCTGACTGAAATGCATAACACAGCATTTGGAGAGTTTGAAAATGCAATAAACAAAAATATTAAATGAAATGGATAAGAGATTCTTTTAACATTAACTAACATCCATGCCAGAAGACTTGAAACATGCAGAATAAGAACAACTTTTGGAATTTTCTTCAGACGAAGTTTTGAAAATTAAACATTGGGAAAGTACCTCAACATCATTCTGGTTACAAATGCAACATTTGTATACGGTTTTAACAATATATATATACATATATATTTCAAACTTCATATCTATGTGAAGTTGCTTTTTCATCATTTGTAAAAATTAAGTCGAAAAAAAGAACAGACATGGAACCGCTTCTGAGATTTAAATTAATAAACAAGGAAAAAAACTTATGTCCATCTGTTATTTCATCACAATTAATTTCACCCGTCTTATCAGCTCAATTAAATTTTACATAACTTTTATATTTTATTGTGAATAATTTTATTTTTCTTTTCTTATTATTAGGTTGTCCGGAAAGTTCGTGCCGATTTTCGGTTGGTAGCGCGAGAGACTTGACTGAATATATCACAATTATTGAAAACAAGTGACATGTGTACATATTCTAAAAGAGATAGCCTCAGAAATATTTGGAAAAAAGTTTGGTTACGATTCGATAGTTTTTATCAGCTTTGTTCGCCTTAGAATATGGTGACAAATAAAGTGCATTATAGTCATTTATTACTTTTCTTTTTCCGAAAGGTCAAAAATACCACACAAGCGGCAAATAAGATATGCGCTGTTTATGGCGAAGATACTGGATAAAGGATTTCCCTTAATGGGAAAAATTTCGACTCTTTTGCTTGAGATCCAAATCCACTTGTACAAATTTTTTGCCGAGAAATCTTAATGATTCTGGAAAGACGGAATTCTCAAGTTACGCGAAAGATAGAGAAAGGTTGTGGAGTAGAATGGTACCTATATAATTTAATAAATGTATATCAATATTTAAATGAATTGCATTTTAATTGTCCTAAAATATCAACACCGACTTTCCGGACAACTTAATATTTTTGTATATGCCACAAAAAATATATTTTTGATTGTTTTTAAAATGTGCCATTTTTTGACGAGGAGCATTAAGGGTTATGGAAATTATAGAAAGGGTACACATATGCCAAAAATTTGGGAAACACTGTACTAGAATATTAAGGATGTTAATGCAAATATATTTTTTATCATTCAAGTGTATATATATTTTTTATCATTCAAGTGTTAAGTATAAAAATATATATTAAGATTTTATATTATAATATAACAAAATGTGCGTGTTATTTTTACAACACACTCAATTTATTTGCATAATTCTTATTTTTTAAGTAGTGGAATATAGGAACTTTTTATTAAAATGTTTAGATCAGTTTATAGGATGAAAGTTTAACAGAGTATAATGCGATATGTTGCATAACATTACATATAACACTGGTTTATATTGATATAGGGATTCTATATTCTTTTAATTCTTATTTTAAATCTTGAAAATTTAAGCAAAAGTGTTTTGATCAATAGCATACAATAAAGGAGTAAATGAATACATAGAAATTAATTTTATAATGAGAGGCAGTATTCATTAGTTTCGTTAATAAAAAAATTGACAATCAATTTAAATGTATTAAATAATGGATTGTTATGTCGTTTAGTTCATTGTTCTCTAAAAGTTATTAATTGAAGATATAACCTGTTTAACCCTATCATGGACAAATTTTAAATATATAAGTTTTAAAATAGATTTATGAAAACCCAAAGTATCTAATGCAGCTCAATATCATTTGATGAATTTTGAATGATATATATATATATAATCTGTTAAAATAAAATTTAATTACTGAATTTTTGTTATTGAATAGAGTACGGTTTGACGAAATCAAATGAAATTTAAATTAGGAGGCAATCTTCGATTAAAATATATATATATATATTGTATTTCTTTTCGAAATTTTAACAAAAGGTTTGCAATCAATTTATGCTGCAACTAATGCTGATTTGAATATAAAGTTTACCATAACATGGCCGGAACTCTGCTCACTTCAAGAAGGAAGTTATGAGGTTCTTTCGGTTTTTTAAAATTGTCATCATAGCGTAACCATTTAGAATAAAGAAAAAGTAATAAGGGCCTGGAGTGCCTATTTCATTCAACCCTCCCACATTTTCATTCATCTTTAATACACGAATTTTAAATTGTTAAGGATAGCTATTGACCACGGAATTTTCTATTACAGTCAAATGACAAGGTTAACTGACACACTCACCTAAACGTCTCCTAGAAGAATAAGGATACATTGCGACCACAATTTATTTTACGAGCCCCAGATGTCAACAATGAACACATCGGATGTTCGGCGGCAGGTAAAAGTCTCAATACTTTCTGATCACGAAAAAGACGTCCTCTTAATCAAACCATCGTGACCTGATCTGTTATGAAACAAACTCACGATTATATAATATAAGAATTAAAACAAGTTTTATCGAAAATTAACCTGATCGTTTGTATATTCTACATATCACTTAACAATAGTTATTCTGAATTGTTAGTTATGACCGATTTGTGCGCATGTAATATTTTAGCGCTGAACATACGCGTAAAATTATTCACGCATGTGGATTTTAATCCTCTAAATGATTTGAATGACGTCCACATATGGAAGTAATGTTAAAACAACTTCGATGGGAAAAAAATGTCCAATAATGTCATGGATTTATGTATTTCATGATGAAATTGAAGCCTAGTTAGCATAGAAAAATATAAGGTTGAGGAAAAAGAAATCCATTATTTTTACGTGAACTTTTTGTAACTTCTTTCAGATTCGCTTTGTAAAAAGGTTTAAAACAGTTTTCATGTAGATTTTTAGGTCGTGTGCGAAGCTACGACTGCTGACATGCTGTCAAGTTTGATTATTTTTGATATTTTATAGACATTCTAGACGATTTTGTATCCATGCGAGGTGCATCTTTAGCATCCAAATACCCAAACGGAATCAACGAAACCAAAATTGTACGTAACTGGTTGTTACCGTCATATATAGGACGATAAACACCTTTCACAATTTTAACCACCTGGTTAGCATTTTCGCCATTATAAAAGAAAAACTAAAATGTACCGAATTTTCTGTTTGTTGTCTTCTAGTTTTAAAACCTTGTACTCATAACTGAATTAATCAAACAAAAAACTGCAAGAGAATATTTTAGTGTCAAATGTCACCTTTCCAATGAGCATAAATTTGAAATTGTTTGATAGATACCTCACGAGATAGCGATCACTACAGACGTCTACCGAAAAAATAATGAATAACTTTTTCCCCAAACTAATATTTATAAAACTAACTAAAATAACATACAAATTAAAATCTCGATACTAAGTAGCAAATTCTGGAAATTGCAGTTGACAGACTAAAACAAGAGTTAGTTTCCGGATCTAAAATAATTTATATTTTCAACCTGAGCTGATCCTTGACCAATTCAGAGTGAATAAAGAGTTTTCCTTGGACGCTTCTGGCGGTTCATTGTTATCTTTTCATGAGCCAACAGGCTGAGTGTTTCCTCATATTTAGCAGGAGGAATGCTTAATTAGAATTGTTGAAATATAAGGAAAGTGCCCGCTTCCTTTCTCGATGCACATGGATTCTCACACGTTTCCTCTTAAGACATGCATCATGTCCATGTTTTCAATATTTATTTCTAAAGAGAGCGTTCATTTTTCCAAGAAAACAATGATAAATAGTGTATCATTCTTATATCTCTGAAATAATCTGAACTTAATAATATATATAATAAAATAAACAGGATTTACATTCTTCAGCTATAGATATCGATATATTTATACAAATATTTCTCTCTCCCAATATATATAAAGAGAAAAATGAATTTATATACATTCAAGATGTTTACATTAAAGATGTACAAGTATATCATCAAGATTTTTTCTACCCAATTTTTAAATATTATTAAAACAAACATTCTATTATATCTCTTACTTCTTATTGTATAAAAGAATTGGAGAACATAATCTTTACCTTTCATATAAATATAGTCACGTGATTATCAATTATCATAATATTTTATTCAATTGTAATTGTTAGAAACAAAAACAACTGTAATTTACAAGGTCTTAGTAATTGTTTAATTACGATCTCAACATCTATATTTATATAATATCAAATTTAAACAAAAAGTAGAAAAAAACTAAAATAATCTCTTTGTTAAATATAGCCTGTTAACTGTAGTATTAAATTTACAAATATCACCCATGCACTGAAGTCGATTGTTGTCATAAGAACTCAGGTGTTTCAACAAATTCTTGAAACCTTTTCTGTGCTTTGAACAGTTCTGTAGAATCCTCCGTATAAGGCAGATTCAATGTAAAATGAAACATGTCTTCCGACTACAATGAGTTTCACATCTACGCTAAATACTGATAATTTCATATATATATATATATATATATATATATATATATATATATATATATATATATATATATATATATATATATATATATATATATTAGCTCTAAAAATTCAAATGTCAGCGAATTTTAATACCTTTTTTTGAACTTTTATCTTTACTTTCCTGTACTGTCTAACAGTTAATGAAAGCAGCCGGGTGGAAGTCTTCAATATTTAGAACCAAGGATCAAACAAATGACCCCCTAATACTTGATCTGCCACTCCGAGAGAGATCATTTTACATAGAGGACATCGTGACCACGACCTATTTAACGTACCCCAGCCACCTTTTGTGAACTCGGTGGATCTTAAGTTAAGCCGGTATTCGAACTTACGACCTTCCGATTACGAGAAAGAACGCCCTGACCAACCAAGCCACCAAAATATAACACAGATGTTGCACCTGTGTTATATTTTAACTAAATTCACAAAATAAATGAAACATAAATAAATGTGTGTGACGTGTATATATTCGTGTATATAGTTTTGAACACTGTTATGTTCTCTAATAGTGGAGAGTGTGTTGAGTATATAGACATGCTAATTTTAAGGTGTTAGGTGAGAGACAGAAAATGTTTTACAATTGGCACATTGAAATCGGAGTTAGCCATAAATGTACACAACTGTATTAAAAAAAAAAAAAAGAACAAAACTAATTATTACGTCATAACTAAAAATAAAATAGGAAAACACAAAACAACCATGAATTTAAAAGAAAAATAATGATGTCACAATTACATCAACTCTAAATCTCCAATATCGCTTGTGTGTTTAAGTTTTCTTCCTGTAATAAAAACTATTTTATAATAAACGATTTCTGTCCATTTCAAAACTGATTTCACAAAAGTTTTATTAGAAATTTTACGGGTCAAAAGTCATCAATTCCAGTAAAAAATGTTTGAATTCGATTTTTGAATTCAAATGGTGTTCACCAAATTTAAAGATTAAATAATTCCATCGCTAGACCGAGTCAGTAATTTTCTTCAATTTATTCACTCGAATGGAACTTCATACTAAATCTATCTCCTTACGAACCCGAAGAACTAAAAATTTTCATGAGCTATAAGTCTGAATATGGTTTTTTGTCGTCAAATGTACAGCTTTATTTCCATGTTTATAGCATTGTTTCTGTGGAATCGTGATGCATACACTTTTTCCAACTATTTGAGATGCTGCGAAGCGTTAAGAAACCGTTAGTCATCTATCGAGAAAGAAGGTAGTTTTATTATTGCCTTCATATCTGAAAACGGAGTCTGAAATTGCCATTCCATTGTTTATAAAAAAATGATACTTAAAAGGAAATCTTGATACGAATCAAGTACTTACTTAGAAAGTAAATCTCCAATTACTTAGAAAGTGAATATTCAATTACCTAGAAAGTAAATCTTGTATGATTTCAGCCAGAAATTTAATCTTAAAAAATCACTGCTGAAAATGTTATAACTTTTACTAATAATAAAATATTAATGCTTGACTACCAATAGCTTTCTTTATATGAATGCCGATATTTTCCTTTTCTGAGAATTAATTACTTATCATTAAATCAATAAATAATAGAAGTGTAATCCAATGAATAAAGTTTTTAAAAAAATATAAAAGTAATGTATTATATGTATTGCCGTGAAATAGTTGATGTAGTAGTAACTGGTATTTGAGGGAAGAGAATTATGGTCTTCAGTACAACCATCCATGAGTTAAGCTAAAATCTTATAGCAGTGATTTGGAATTCACTTCTTGCTGTACAAATACTATTCGAATTAGCCATCATGTGCAAAACTGTGACTTCATATAATAATCCATTATGACTAATGACAGACTCACTCATCGAACAGTATGGTGTGAAGAAGATGATCTTAGAGTTCATGGCTGTTGTAAAGTTCTCTTAAGGATTTTTATTGACAAAGATTTACATATTTCAATATCAGATAAAACAAGAATACTTCCAACAACTCGCCTTGAAATATGCGTGTAGTTACAAAAAAACGACACCCATTTCCCGGTGTGTAACAACAGTTGGGATAGCTATTTACCATTCATTCGAAAGAGATCATTGTTGCATCAAAGATATAGTTTGTACTTGTTTCTGTCTCAGTTTAACAGGAAATTTTACTTTGAAAGCTGCTGTTAGACATTTAAGCTTCTATTAATGTATTGCCATTAAATGGCACTTTTCTTAAATAGAAGACTATATTCCTGAATCTCAGGTAAGAAGTATAAAAAATTACCAAACGCCTACCTAGGTTGATGTGAATATAAAAAATAGAAATGCAGTATCCGTCTTCCTTTAAACAAAGATTGCTGAATGGGTCATATTCTCGTTTTCAGTTCAACTGTTTGTGGATTTAATTCTCATCTCATGTATGGATGTGTGTGCGTGTGTTTGCAATGATTCAGAGATCACTTTAAATTGTAGATGCTATTAAAATTAGCCATCGTATACCAAAGGCAATCGTAGATTGACAAATAACTCAACCCTTTATTCTAATCAATTAGTTTGTAGGGTATCTAAAATTTAACCAACGATCACGTCAAACAGAGCAGTCTTTTTACAGGTAAGACCTAATGCTTTTTTTGTTTTAAAATCATTTAATTTATTTTCAATTCAATAATTTTCAAGTCATTAGTTAATTTATTGTTTTTAATCATTAATTTGTATGTAAACCATTAGTTTATTTTGAGTGGAAAAGGTGAATTTTTCAACTATAAAAAGCATGACTTTTTTTTATATGATATACAATTATTTCATATATTTCTTTATTTTTTGTCCTACAATTTTTTATATAAATACAGTCCCACTCTCTTCTTTGACTTCGCAAATATAATAAAGTAAAAGAAACAGAAATTATGAAATGAATTTTAGTTTTAATTTACAAATTGATAAAATCCTCTATTTTTGAATAACTTTAAAATCACGAAAGGAATTTCTAACTTAAATTCATAAATCTATGAACCAAATGTTTCTTTTCATTACTTGTAATCTTTAAAACAGTTTTATTTTTTAATTCATTAAGAAACTCAGTTAAAAAAAAATTTTTTTGAAATTTTTTGGAACTGAAGGATTAAATTTGCAGATATATAAAATAATGATTGATAATTTAAATAATTTAAATTTTATTCTATTCAGAATTTTCATGAATTCATAATGTTACTTATAGGAAATATCCCTTGAAGTATGAAATTGTATAGCCAATTTAAGCTTTGGCAATATTTTTGTAGAATTTAGTTATTATTTAATTTTGAAACATATATATATATATATATATATATATAAGGAAAGCACAACGAGAGTACTATAAAAGTCGGATTGCTTATTTTCCAATAATGTATATACATTTTCGTCAATTCCTTTTTCAATGAATAAATATTTTTACTTTTATTCATAATAATTTAACTTAATTTTTTTCAGCAGAAAACTTAAAATTATCACACGTATATCATTATAAAAAATGTGAAGAACTTTTAAAATATGATGATATTAAAATAAAATATTATTTAGAATAATTCAGTCTATCTTTTTTTATCTTCAAGAAGTTTTCAATTTTATCTATTTAAAAAGGCATTTAAAAATTCAAGAAGGAATTGAAAACTGTTAAATTTACTGACATAGAGAGTATTAATTATATTCCCACAAAAGGGCTTCATTTTTCAGCATATTTTTTATAGAGGTGTATCCTTTTTTTTTCTGTTTATAGAGGTGTTATGTAGCCCGTTGATGTACTGGTGTCGTTTTCTGTCCTCGAGCTGGGCAAGGTCGATTTAGCCTTTCATCCCTTCAGTGGGTCGATAAAACTGAGTACCAAGCATGCTTGGGAGTTAAATACTGGGACTTAAGTTAGGCTGACCAACTAACCGGACTTATGCTTCGCACCCCAGAGACTTCGGTCAAGTAAACAGATATGGGTACTGTAGGCCTTAACACTCGATATCGCGCCACATAACTTAGTTTTAGTTTTGAAGTTAGATTATGTATTCGGACATTCAGAGATATTACCCAAACATATACTTTTTACTTTTTATTAATGTCCTAAATAATATAATTTTTAAAAAAAAATCAAGCCTTGAAGTAGAATTGAAAACCAGTGAAACTTTAGTGAGATGAGTTCAGATTTGGCTGCTAAAATTATCCGGAAATACTTTCCTTTGAAATCATCTTTTTTATACTTATTTTTTATGGCAAAGAAGAATGAGAATCGGTAACGAGAACTTAAATATCGGAAAACCGCAAGAAAGACACTGGAATCCAATTTATTATTTTTTTGCCTCCAGCGTTGACGATACTTTGAATCACGCGAAATCTCTATTATCATTATTTACTAATATAATATGGCGGTATAAGCAAGACAAAGCAATAATGACGAATGTGGGCGATGAAGTATGAGTTTCTACCTGTTTGTTTTTGCTAAATGAAGCTGAAAAACACATCATTAACCACCTTGTAATTGGAACAACTTTGATATACCCCCCAAAAATTGCGCGACAAATCTGACACTCCCTACGGATTTTTTAGGGTTGCTGTTTTTTATTTTGATGTTGCCAGTTTAGGTTTTTTCAGCTTTTAGATTTTTGCTGTTGCCAAATTTAGTATTTTCTTGTATTTTGTACCATTTTTTTGAGTTTTTTTTTTAAGTTTTTTATGTTTTAATTATTTGTATTTAGCGAGAATCCATCTTGGCGAGAGAAAAAAGGCGCCAAAAACAGGTAATTTGCTTGGCGAGAAAAAGAAGTCGCCAAATTTCCGATTTGGGAGTTTGTATTAAAGAAGTTCCTTGTAATTTTAAAATACCGCCAAGAAATAAAGTCAAAATCTAATCTGGCTCTTCTGTGCTACGTTTATACTAACACATGAACATTTCAAATCATGAAAAGTTAACTTACTTAGATTTTTAATTTGCGTTTTCGTCTGTATCAAATGTCAAACTGACTACAGCTTCCGGTATGATCGTAACAAATTTAATGAACAAATTACCCCAACTTCTGAACTTTTCGGAAGTAAATATAATACACCAAAAAACTAGTCAATAAATGAGATATTATTGTAAAAAAAAAAAAAAAAAAAAAAACAGATTTTCTAAAAAATTTGTGAAAATAGGCAGGAATTTTAATTTTATTCTAATATCAATTTATTTTAAAATATTATCTATCAAATCAATTCAATTTATTTTTAACGACTTTTATGCATTAATATTAATTAACAGTAATGATTTCTTAAATAAAATTTTTTAAAAATTGTTGAATCACCTTGAAACGTTTGAATTTTTAATGATTTTATTTATTAATAAAATTGGAATAAATTTTTTCTAAAAATATTTTCAAGGTAACTAATCTAGCGATCAGTGACATTTTCATGTTTAGTGCCAAAAATGCCATCGCTAATGATTAGTCGTAACGGGAATGTTGACTGACTAATGACGACCTAATTTCAGAATTCTTATTAGAGCATGTGAAGCCTACAACATTTTACTGTAAAAAAGAGTTTTACTCGAATTTCTAAAAAACTTTTAAGAAATAAATGAGTTATTTTACCAAATTTTAAGCTAAGTAAATTTAATTCAAATTAATAGGGGGATAAAGAAATAACCTACAAACCACATTCGAATTTTTGAATTTTATGGTTGCTCACAAACATCAACTTGATCATTCATCTTTTCATTAAGGACTTCAATAAAGGTTAGATTAGGTTAGGTTATGACAGACATTTTTGGAGCTCTATGTGCTTGAAGCTCACATTGAAGAGCTAGGAAGAGAGAGAAAGAGAAAGTACATCCATGCACGAGCCAGGATTCGAACACAGACCTCCCTATCCGCAGTCAGGCACGCTGATCACTAAACAGAGTAGGTGGCCATATAATATTAAAAACACCAGAGAACGAGAAACTTACACATAACTAACGTTGCCAAAATTATTTTCGTTTAACATAAAACTTTAATTACTTTAACATTAATAATCTATGTTATGTTTACATGATGACTCAAATATGAACAAGGAAAATACAACAGACGTTTACATTTTTTCTATCTTGTGTTGCTTTCATCAGGACAATGCCCTACCAAAGACTGTTATTTAATAATAAATATAGAAGTGACTTTACAAATCAGCGCACAGATCTTAATAACAATAACTAATAACTTGCCCAGAGATCTTAATAATGTGAGACGTGATTAGGCTTCATTTGCTTGATCTGCCTCATCTTGAATCAGAGGAAAATTGAAAGATTGAATCCCCTGTTCTCGGAAGAAGCAGTTTTGCTTTACACTGATAACTGTAAATAACAAATCCTCATTTTCCTGATTTGAAAATGAAAATAGTTTGTAAAGATATGCACTATTTAGATCGTTGCCAATTTTCATCTCTTCTTTTTTATCACAGAGCCACTGTAGTATTGTGGGATAAAGCTTTTTCTTTCGTAGGAACAGCAGTAGGTTCGATACCTGCCCCAGTGTTCTGAGAAGGCTTATGAATATTAATTGTTCCTTGTTATTATTGTACTGTGGTTATTTGGTAATATGAATACTGTTTAAGAGCGCCCTTTTCAAAGTACGAGATAATTAATTGTGTTGAGTGGTATTAGCAGAAATAGACACTAGAAAGCATATTGCAAAATATTAACCTATATTATATATATGCGACATTTTACCTTGCTTCAGTAACCCCCACAAAAATCAATCAATTCATGCCCTATGATTTACATTACCAAGCACTTTATATTGCAGAATGAGATGCGAGCAATGTTTACGATGTTGAATCGACTGGTAAATGTTATTTCCCTCTTATAAAAAGTACATTTTAAAATAGTTGAACCCATTGGGAATAAATGCTTGAAGAACATACGGGAGAATGAATTCACTACATAAAAAACATCTTTTTTGCATTATAAATTCAATTATTTATGTCCTAGATATTATTTGAAAAAAGAGTAAAGCTTTAAAATACGTCAGTAAAAAGCTAGAGCTTATAAAAAATCTTGACTTCATCTTCTACATTTTGCAGACACCTTCATAAATTTTTCATCGCAGTTTGCCTCGTAGAAACTTGCAAGTAAGAAGGAGATTCCAAGTTCCTGTCAAATATGTAAATTAACTCTTTCCAGATGAGTAACGGTTGAGGGAAAGCGAAGTGAATTTATATGTGAATTTACATGTACGGTAAATTTCTGAATGTACTGTGTTAAGAAGTTATTGTCACTTGCTGTTATTTGCAGTAGGAAAAAGAAACTCTCTCTCTATAGTTTAATTCTAAAACAATACTTTCTTAAAGAATAATTTATAACTGTTATTTTATGTTAGAATATCATAATAAGGTCGCCCGATACGGTGACCTTATTATGACATGGGCTTTAATCATAAGCACAACACTTCAACAAACATATATATATATATATA
>JAPDSC010052027.1:0-30519 GCA_026290005.1 Latrodectus geometricus | reverse complement strand
CAATAGTACTATTAACTGTGATTAATATGTATGTATATTCATCATAAACTCTATGAGTAGTAGCTATCTGCAGTAACTCAGACTATGAAAACACTTGATAAAAACAGCTACCAAGGTTATAAATATGCTTTTTATTTATTTATTTTTTTTTTTTTTTTAACTTTTTATGAAATTTGGTATAAAAATGATTTTATATGTGATGAAATTGACACATTTTAAAAATAAAATTGTCATTTTTATTTTGATCAAGCAGAAAATTAGGACTTATAATGATAATTAAAATGTTTAATGAATTCTTATAAACCAATTAAATTAAGAATTTTGTGATTTTTGTGCATATTTTTTATTCTTTATATGTTTAGTCTATCTTAGATTTTCAAATTTTGATTCTATTTATACATGTAACTACAGTAACTATTGATAATATCTTAAAATTTTAGAGTTTTATTTTAATATTTTTTATTTGTGTTTTAAAATCTAATATGATTAAATGATGTGCAAATCTGTGGATGTCATTAAAGCATTACATTTCAAAATGATGCAAACATATTTTAATGATCAACTTTCATATTTTTCAACCTTTTTAATAGCATGATTTTTTAACTTTTTTTACCGAAGAATTTTCTCTCAGGAAAAAAAAATCCAGCTAATTAAGGAAAAATTAAACTTAACCATTTCATAAAACTTTTTTTTTAATGGTAATTGTAAGAACCTTGAATTATGCAGTATTTTCTAATCAATGTTACCAGTTATTCATAAACTTTCTGCATGTATCATAATTTTGGTCTATTTAATAACTGATTTCTATTGGGAAAAATTAAATTATGCTCAAGAAAACAAAATCACTTCTTCAAATTTGTAATGAAATTTCTTGTCAAATCAGATTTCTTTCTTAAGTTTCCAATTAAATTTTTTCCCCCCATATAGCTAATAGTAAATGCATGCAAAGTAAAATTCACATAAAAATGATAGGTTTTTTTTTTTTTTTTTTTTTTTAAATGTAATTTTTTAGTCCAGTTTGCGCCTATTAGCAAACAGAAGGAAATTAAATATGTATACTTGTTAATACTAATGCTAAAATACAGCAATGAATTTTAATTTTGTTATTGATGCTTTCTTTTTATAAATAAATCTAAATATTCTTTGAAGAAAAAAAAAATTTTTTTTTTCAAATACATAATTTATCCAATGTAAGCAGTATTTCACTCATGATAATGAACATTATTTATAATAAAAACAATATCATTTGAAACATTTAATTTTAAAAAATCAAAAAATAATTGTTTTCATTTTAAAAACGCCAACTTTGTTTTTTATTAAACTCAATGATACTATTGCAAAGGTATTCATAATACTTTTTTTATTGTTATACTTGTGTAGTTAAGTTATTAATATTGTTTTATTTTATTCATTTCTGTTTCAATTATAATATAAAAAAAATTTTATAATGCTATGCAGATTTAAAATAATTTTATTAACTTTTCAAGTGTTTTTATTATTGAATTTTATTTTATTAGTTTATTGTTACTGCATTTGAAACATTAAAAAATTTTTCTCTCAAATTTAAAAAATTGTTGGTAATTTTCATATGTTGGTGACTGCAAATGTAATCTTTTAAGGTATGGAGAAACATGATTGCTCAAGCACCTTTGATTTCTGTTGTTTCTGCTACTATTCCTTTTTTAAGTTGTTGGTTGTCAATGCTGATGCAACCTTCTAATGTACCATTTGATACGAATACCAATCCAGCCTGGTTAGATGTGCCGCATAAACTAAAGGTATGCTTTTAAAATGTGATGATATTTATAATTCATTCTATTTTTCAACTGTTTTATCTTAAGTGTTATTTTTAAGATGCATTGAATCTCATTATTTCCATATGTTTATAGGATAAGCTAGCTGGACGCTCTCGAAATTCTGGTATTTCGTTTTCTGGAAAGGCCCACTTAGAGCAATATTATATGGGTGGTTATGATCCCAGCAGTGAAAACTCAGGAGAGCGAGAGAAAAGCATTATAAAAGCTAAAATAACTGGTGCAAAGTAATTCGTACATTCATTTTCTTAATACGTTTAATTAAAAAAAAAAGTCCTTGATTTTTATTTTATTAAATTTAATAGTATTGGTGAATAAAAAGATTTTCATCTATTACATAATGTATAAAATGATTTTGCATTAATGTTGAATTAAAAGATATTTATTATATTAATAATGTGTAATTTCTTATTTTGTATGAATCTATAAATAATGATACATTTAATGTGATGGAAAAACTCTTTTATAAGTAGTAGCTAATCACTTTCAAAAATCAGATTCTCAAAGGTGAAAAATAGTTACATTTCTTTTATTTTAGTAAGTAAATAAATGTCCCATTTTACTTTCAAGTTAAGTGTTTTCTATCTGTTTTTGTTGTACTAAAGCAATTACTTTTCATTTTAGATGATGAAATAAAATTATTTTCTTTTTAAATTAGTTTCATAGAAGTTTGTTAGATTTTAAATTCTTGGAATCTTAAATATCAAGAAATGATTAATCTGAATTCATTGTATTTCATGGATAATTTTTATTGATATTTTTATTAGACTTTTCCATGGACTTGCAGTTAATTTTATTTTTTAATTACTAAAATGTTTTAGTTTTATTTAATTTTTATGATCTTTTAACTTGTGTTTTAAATTTTGCACATTTTATATTAGAAGTTTCTTCAATTACTTTAGATGTTTATAAAAAATGAATTGCAATTTTGTTAAAAAAATTTCTTTTTAAATACCTTAGATGTTTTGTTTCTATTTTCCCACTTTTTACAAACAATAACTTATGCAACTAGTTTAGACTAAAATAACTTCTATTTATTTTAATCTAAAGAAAAGATACAATAGCTACAAATATCTATTTTTAAGATGAAACTCAAATTTGCAAATTGGTAGACTGAAGGCTAAAGTGTTGGTCATTCAAAATTCTCTGCTCAGTTCTAAATTGTTTTGGAGTATTATTTTATTTAAAACATTTTATCTTTAGTTTTTGATTGACATTCAACTGTGGATATAAATTTTATAACTATAAAACTCATTTAAGATTTGTTTCACATGAGTGAATTATCAATTTCAAAGCACTTTTTCCAAAGTTCTTGTCTCTAAATGTTTTTTTTTTTTTTTTTTTTTTTTTTTTTTTAACATGCTACATAGTAAATTGTTATTTGATTTGTAATGTTTTTTTTCCCAATTTCATGAATGTTATAATTTTTAATAACTATGAATTCTTTAAAAAAATTATTGATGTTCTTAAAATTTTAAAATTTATTTTAACCCTAACTCATGCCCAATTCAGTGTCCTATTTATTAAACATAGCTTTCTACGATTAATTTATGCTTTTGAATTTTTTTCATTTTGCATAATTTATATTGTTACTAGCTACATCAATCAAGTATACAATGAATTGGAAAAGTAGGTTAACCCTAACCTAAACCCAGTTCACAGTTTCTTATTAAATAAGCACAACATCTTTCTGTGTTCATTTAATTTACTTAAATTTAAATTTATTATTAATATGAATTAATTTTAATATTTCAGATTTATTGGTTTATTAATTTCTTATATCACACAAGACATTCCTGGTGTTATTTATCCACCAGGTGCAGAAACTCCATTAGATTCTTTTGTGAAACTTGCATTATTTCATCTGAATTTTAAATCAGCTTTACAGAGATTAGCTGTTTCCTTAGTTTTATACCATTGGGCCAAGCATGATAAAGTAAGTAATATTTTATTTTAAATTTTAACAGTAAGATTTTAATCTAAATTAAAAATTTTTTATTTAAATATTGTTGATTAGTGTAATCAGAAATCTTTATCTAATGAATCTAAATTAAATCTAAATAATTTTTATGTATTATCAACAACTATTAATAGTATATAAAAATATTAATTAAGTATTTGCTTTAAATAATATTTTTATGCATATATTGAAAGTATATTTCGAATGGTAGTTTATATGTTAATATTAATAAAAATTTATAATTTTAATGAGTCCTTCACCCACAAAAATTTTATTTATATCTGGTTAGTGAGAAGCATTTAATGTTCTGTTTATAATTGCTTCATTTTAATTAATAAAAGAATTGAAAATTTAAACTGTATTCAATTATCAGCAATGTTTCGACTCAAATGTTTAGCTGCTTGTTATTTGAATGTATGAATTGTCATGTTTTCTTATAAAGAAGTGCATTCTGTTTGTTAATTTTGTTATGAAAAAAATTTAAAATATTGAATGCTATCTCAGTTGAAAACACACTTTTACTTAATTTGAAAAATCATTTACAAATGAAACCTAGCTCCTAATATTTGCATTTAGTGCAAGACTGTTCTGCCAAAATGGAGAAAAAAATGTCATGATTAAAAAAAAAAAAAAAAAAAAAAAGCAAATCATTATGTGACACTTTGAACTAAAATGTTATGTTAAAAAAACATTTATGAAACAGTTGAATTTTGTCATTTAGCTTCTGAATGGTTCTGATTCCTGTTAATTATCTGGTTTCAACTAATATTTTTATGTCATGATTTATTTGACAGTTATAATGTTTTCTGACCATTTCATATGCTAAGTATTATTAAATTTTTTCATTTGCATTGCTTGTCTATGCATTGATTATTCATTTCAGTTTGCTTCTTCATGAATGTGATTATAAAAATTGTCTTATATTTTGTAATTGTAAAATAAAGCAAGGTAGAAAGGTGAACTGCTGTGTAGATAGTTGATGCCATTAAAATATTACATTTCAAAGTAATTGAAAGTTATAATTTGAATTCAGCGAAATGAATGCTCACAGCTATTTTTGGTCACAAAAATTTTCTTTTTGCCCTTTAATGAGAACCTTTTAAAGAAATAATTTTATAATTGTAGCAACTAACACATTTTTTTGTTTTCAAAAACATTTTTATTTAAGTTAAAATGTCTCAACATTTTCTACATTGAGCCTTTCATAATTTTGCTATTTTTGTACAAATAATTTGTCATTTAATGATAAGTTAGTATTTTTTGTGGGCAATTCTATGCCACATTCATTATTGTCACAATTTTCAAAAATTACCCATATAATATAAAAATCTAATGTAATTCTTTAAAAAAAAAAAAGAAAAAGAAAAAAAAATAGTTTAAAGATTACTGGATCATTAAAACTATTTTATTGGAGAAAAATAATAATCAAATATATATTTACTGTGCCAGGTTTCTATTTTTAATTAAAGCATTTAGAATAAATTCCTTCTTGATAACATATTTTTATGTTTATAAATTAGGAAGAATTTTTTTGAACCTTGTATCTTATAGATCACATTACAATTTTTGTTTCATAAAAAATCTATTAAAATGATTTAAAAACAAAAAATTCTAAATTTTTGTAACATATTCTTTAAACATTTAAACATATCAGGACTTAACTTATATATTTGTGATTTTATTAAG
Organism: Latrodectus geometricus; assembly: GCA_026290005.1. Classification (NCBI taxonomy): domain Eukaryota; kingdom Metazoa; phylum Arthropoda; class Arachnida; order Araneae; family Theridiidae; genus Latrodectus; species Latrodectus geometricus. The sequence continues at coordinate 25,059 of JAPDSC010052027.1, read as the reverse complement.
CTTATATGATTGAAGATAGTAAGAAGTCACTTTTTTCAAACATAAAATATTTTGACATTTTTGTTTTCGTAGCATTTTATAAAGAAAGATTCTTTATTGAAAAGATTCTCATATTAATTTCAAATTGGCTTTTGTTTCAGAACTCTTTGTGCCCTATTTTAATTAAGGAAAAGTGCTTAGAATGTTTAAATGAAACAGTGTATTTTGATGAGATAGCAATAGCTTTTACCAGGTTGCAGCAAGAATGTAAAGAGTTTATATCACTTTTAAAGCAATACTCTGTACCTATTGATTTGTCTTATCAAGAAAAGTGAGTATTAGATCTCCTTCATTTACTTTTTAGAATTATTTTATGTTTTAAATTTATCACATGTTTCAGATTTCCTATTAGTAATATTTTTTATTAAAAAAATGTTGTTGTACATATTTTTTTTAGTTTATTCAATTATATATATTCATATACAAGTTGATGAAGTTTAAATTTTTTTTCACAAATTTAATTTCTTAATTTAATGAGTTTAATAAAAAAAAAAAGTGCTAAGAACTTATTAAAAAATAAGTTCTTGGCGCTTTTTTTATATCCAAGTAGCATGGTAATTGCTTTATTTTTACTTAGATTGAAATTAACTGCTTGATTGTGATAAAAAATAATAACTTTTCAGATGCTATCATTAATTTTCCTATTTGTTCTACTAATTTATTTATTATTTTCATGATAATGTATTTTCCATTCTGAAAAACACAGAAATGAAAAATTTTGCCTAGTCAAAAATACAAAGAAATGAATGATGAGAGATAATAAAAAACAAGTCTTTTTGAGTTTTGTGTCATGCCTTATAGCAGTAAATAATATGAGCTTCTAATATATTTAAAAAGGTGAAAATAAAAAAAGCTTAACAGAATTTTATTTTTTCATGTTCACAAAAAGCTCAAAAATATTATGATTGTAATATGTCTAGAAGATAAAAATTAGATGATCAGACATTTGCATATTCTTCCCTAGTTAAAAAACAAGTCACTGTTGATTCATTGAAATAAACTGTATTTACTTATATCATTTTCACACAATAAAGATTATTGTATGAGTTACTAATTTATAATTGTTATTGTTTTTAAATTTCTCTTTATGATTTCAAATTCATGTTACTTAGTTATATGCAACTAAGTAACAACTTTTAAATTTTAATAAAACATGGATTAAAAAAACATTATTTTATTTATTTATTTATTTTTTTTAGATCTGTATTTACATTTGAACAGATACTTCAATTAACTGCTACTATTGCTTGCTCTGTGTCATCTATGAAATTATCACTTAAAGCTCGAGAGGTAAAATTTATTTCACATTTTAACTAGTTTATTTTTCAAAACAAATTTTAAACAATAAAAAATATAGATAAAAAAAATATTTTATAGAAAAATAATCTAAAGTGCAAATTCATTACTAATATTCAATTAATAAAGATTTTAAAAATTTTTTAAAAAAAACATCAGTAATATGGAATTTGTAATATAACTTTTTATACACATAATTTATATGTTAAATTATAATTTTTTTTTTAGTGGAGTTCTCTTAAAAAGTTTTCTTTTTGCAGATTATTGAGGAAAGGAGGAGGATGTTAGTGAAAAATGCCAATCAAACTAGTAGCGACCTTTCATCGTTAACAGTAATGTAAGATATTATTTTAAGTAATAGTGTATGTATTAAATTAGTTGGTTTCTTAACACAAGAATTTTAACAATGTGTATATACTCAGAAGCATGTATTATTTTATTTTCCACTTTAATGTAATTTAAAAAATTTATTTAATCAAGTTGATTCATGAAAATTAGTCTCACCTTTACAATGCATTCCATATTTATGTTGAATATTCTTTATAAATTTCCATAAATGTGAAAAAGCCTGAAAATTTTCTTATTCTCTTCTATTTTAATGTTATAAACCTTTAATATATATATATATATATTTTTTTAAATTTTTTTTCTAACTATATGTTCAATTGTTTTAACTGCAATACCTTAGTTTTGCTTTATCTAAAATTTTCTACAGAAGCAACAACTTCATTTTTTCATGTTTTAGTGTGCAATCCTCAATTGCTGGGGCTTTAGTGTCATTGAAGCATTTACCGGAAAAATTAAATCCTGTCATTCGGCCTTTAATGGATTCTATAAAACGGGAAGAAAATGAATTGTTACAGGTATTATTCATTATATATTATTGAAACCAATTCACATTAGTTTCATTAAAACATTTTTTATGTTAATTTTTAACATATATTAATTTTGTGGAAAATAAAATATTAATTTTTTTTTATTCTTCTGAAGTATTATATTATTGTGTATATTTAATTTGAGTTCATTTCTTTCTTTCTATGAAACAATTAGCATAATTTCAATATTAACAAAAAACCTAACTTTATTTTTATTCTTCCAATTTTAATATCATTAATTAAATATTCAATTAAGGTTCCTAAGTCTACATCAGTATTAAGATTTTTCTTTCATTGTTTTTTTATATTGTATGTTGAACATTTTTCTGAGTTATTTCTGTATATAAAATTATAGTTCCTCCCAAAAATGTGATAGAAAGTGGTATATTATTCAAACACTCCTTTATCAATATATTTACATTGAAGAACACCATATAATATCATCATTTTTTTTTGTATTGCTTTTTATTCTAAAACAATTTATTTTATTCAACAGTATAATGATGGTAGTTTTATTTGAAAATCATTTCTCATCATGTTAAATTTAAATAAATGATGTAAATATATGAAGATAACTAATTTCATTTCATATAATATTAGTAAATTGCATAAACACTGAATGCAATTTACTTTTTTGATAATGCAGTTCTTAATTCCACCTTGAGTTACTGTAAAAAATTTTCTTGTTTCTGTATGTTCATTTGTTAAATTTTTTTTAAAGTTTTAATTGTTTAGTCTTAATACTTTAAACAATATATATATATATATATATATATCACAGATATATATATATATATGTATATATATATGTATATATATCTGTGTTTTTATTTTCCTTTTTATACTGTTTATCATTCTAAATTGTTGAGTGAATTTTGCACTATTACTTCAGTTTACCTTACTTAATTCTATTGTTAATATAATTTAATCAATCATAATGTTTATAATATAACACTATTTTAATTTTTTTAGCAAACTTCAGCTGAACATTTAGTTGATCTGATGAAATTATGCTTATCAAGAACTAATCCACCAAATGCTAAGATTATCAAGAATCTTACTAATTTTTTATGTTATGATGTTATTAATTTGAATTTCGATGGAGTCAATGATGATCCTGTAAATAGCAAGAATGATAGCTCGAACAACAATCATAATTCTCAGAATGCAAATGAAATCATAATGTTATCCAATATGCAGAAGGTAAAATATTAATAGTATTCAAAATGTAAACTGGTGATTAATTTTTATTAAATTGAATTTGAATTTATTATTTTTGTTTTATGTATTTCTTGCTTGATTTGTCTTAAATGAAAGCTACAAAAAGCCATGTATTAATTAATTATAAGGATTAAAAAAAAAAAAGTAATGTCAGACATGCTATTCTTAACCATCTTTTCCTTTTTTTATATGAAATTTTAATTTATAAAAATTGTCACGAAATTTCAAAAGTTGTTTTAAAGTTATAAGACCCTTAAGAAATGAAAAGAGTGTTTTAAAATAACTGTTACCTAATACATTGTTATCATTTAAAATAATTAGATTTAAACTTGTTATAGTTTATCATAGAATATTCTAACTCAAAACATAAATGAAAGGCATTTCTCCATTTATTTACTTTTATGCATATTTATTTAATGTCTTTGATGTATAAATCAATCATTATCACCTGTGCTTAGTCACACAAATCAATCACTGTCACCTGTGCTTAGTGTATCATATATGTCTCATAATTACTTAATTATAATAGATGTACATTTCAATTTCTTGTGTTTTTTTTTTAAATGACCTTTTTAACTCTTAATTTTTTAATTTTATCTAAAACAAAATTATTTTAAGATAAAAAAAAATTTTGTTTACATGATGAACTTTATTTAAGTAATAAAATTTGCTTTGATTGGTTTATCTGTTTTTAATTTTTATAAAAAAATGTTTTGCTTAGCCAAACAGTACAAAAGTATTTGATGCTTAATTTTGTCTTGATGTACACTAATATTTATTCATCCTTTTTAGTCTGCTGATAAAGCATTTCTACGTCGAAGTAATTCTCAAACTGTAAAGAAAAATGTACCTACAATTCCAGAAGAATGCCCTCTGCAGTCTGAAGTATATCTTATACATTAATATCTATTCGATATTTATATTAATCAAAATAAATTATGTAGTTTATAAAATTCATATTAATGAATAATTTGCATATTAATTAATAAAACCACTGATTAACTTATTTAATTAGTTAACTTTAGTTTTTGTTTTTCAGTATCTTTTATTTAAATGTATTTTGGCAAAATTGGGAGATGCAATGTTTTATAAATTCTAATCCTTTGAAAAACTTTGATTAACGTTACTTGTTTATTTTTTAATTTTATATTTAATTAGTTCTATTTGTAATGTTTCAGTAATACGAAACTCACTTTCATATGTTATTACATTACCCCTTTTCCCCTTTTTTTTTTTTAACAGTGAAGTAAAATTCCTATGTTTGCAGTCTGATTTAGTATAATTTTATGAAATTTATTTCTTATAGCTGTAAAATATATAAATTTATTTGTATTGATAAAAGTATCAAAGGAATGATAATAATTTTTTTAAAAGTGATAAGTATTGTAAAATAATTATTACAAAAAATTAAATTTAAAGAAACCCAATTTTAATTATTAGCTTTTAAATAAGCTACACTTTTTAGACTTCTTTATTGAAACATTGTAATTTTTTTATCCCATTTGGGATAGGTGGTGTGTATATGGACTTGCTAGAAATTTCTACCATAACCATTAATTTTGTAAACATACCATGGAAGTAAACATGGAAGGCAGGCAATGCATATTTAAACTTTCAAAAGAAACTCTTTTTTTAATATCCACTTAATGATACTTTCCGCGCTTATATTTAAACTGAATTTAATTTAAATAAAAATGTATCATGGTTCTTCAGTTTCTTCATACATTACTTTTGTATTATTCATAAGCTGGAGAAATGGGAAATCATAATCTAAATACCCCAAGTTCATTTCATTTCCCATGTAATTTATATATTCTTATTTATGATAGCTTCTTAATTTTTTTCTATTTTATTATTTCTATACACAGAGATGCTTTATTTATAAAAGCCTTGACATTGAATTATTAACGGAGAAAGTATTATTTATCAGAAGGGGTTTAATGAATATAGATGAAAGTGAGGATTCATTTTTTTTAAGAGGCTAGAATGTGATTCTGATGCATAAATACAATAAAACTTGTTGAGGACTGGAGCTTGTTTGTGCTTCAGTCTAAGAATTTGTTTTAATACTTATCATCTTTTTGTTAGTTTGAGAGCAAAAAGTCAATTAACGTACTTTGTTATTTAAAACTTAAAAATATTTTAAATAGCATTTTCCAAAAATTATTTTTAAATCTGAGCATTTTTATTTTCTTTGCATATTTTGAAAGAAAAAAAATTAAAGAGACAGGAAGATTACTGTTAAAAAACATAATTTTAGTATGTATAATAGAATATGTGTTTCTCTGACAAGAAGAAAAAAATAAAAAAATTACTTAACATACTTTTTTTTTATCATTTTTTCCTTCTTATTCATTCTTTGCATTTTTGGAGCTTTTCTTTGCTAAAAGTTGATTTTTGACAAAAGTTATTATTTTTTTTCCAGTTGGAAAAAAAGAATGAACTCCAAGCTAGAGGAGCTACTTTTGTTTTTACTCATGCTGCTCAATATTTTGGCGAGGAATTACCTAAAGGATTACCCAAGCTTTGGGAATCGATATTTTTACCACTTCGTACATTTGTAAATCCAGAAAAATCAAGTATGTCTCCTCCTCTTTTTAAAATTGTATATTTCTGGCTATGTTTCTTTTTATTATATTCCGTGTGAATTGGATATGAATTAAATCAAGTTTCTGCATGCATGTCTGATAAGTTTTTTAAGTTATTATTTTATTATAAAACAAAATAAACTTACTTATGTGTACATTGAAAAATGTGTAATTTTTATGTTTCCAATGTGAAATATATCTTATAATCATTTTTGCTTATATCACTTTCACCATTTATTCAGGCTGGTAGTTATATGTTTTATATTTTGACATTAATTCAGCAGTCCATAAATCTGACTTTTATTTGTGCATGGATATTTGTAAATTTTTTTATCTGTTTTAAACCTGCACCTATGCAATTTTAACTTCTTGCGATGTGGAATAATAAACAAGACTGCTTTCATTTTTTACTTTAAAATTCTTAAATGTGTAAATTTACTAAATATGCACAATACTTTCGGTTCTTTTATTCAAATGTTTTTATTGGGTTTGTAAAATTAGGTGCTTTTTAGAGATAGTGGAACAAGAGTAATTACTTTTTTTTTTTTTTTTTTTTTTTTGTCTGCACTTTTCTGCTTTGTTCTAGTGCTAGTGTTTCATGCCTGCCAGTGCTTTTCTATTTTGTTTTAGTTTAGTTTATTCTATGCAGTATTTTAATACAACTTAAAGTTATTTTCTTATATGAAAATATTTCCAGTAATTATGTTAAAATTTTCAAACTTCAAATTTGATTATGTTTGATCACTAATGAGTCTCAAGATATAGCAGATCTTAAGAAATATGAAGGGAAATATTGAAAATGTTATTGAATTCCTCTAGCAATTCCTTTTTTTTTTTTAAGATTAAATGTTTAAAAAAAATTACCATGGTTATATTTTTGTTTTGTTACTACCTTAATAAATTTTACATCATTTATTTAATAGGCATTACATTATGTACTCAACAAAAATATGTATAATTTATTTGAGTTTATCTATAGAAAAATAAAATCTGTGAAAAAATGGTTAATTATTATTCTTTTATTGTATACTTTTTTAATAGAATCTTTGTGCAATATTTTAGTGTTTGTTTTGAGCCATCTTTAGGGAAATTTATTATTTTTTTAGTACTATATACAAGTATAATGAGTAAAAAAGTTGCTTAATTAATTTAGAAAATCATAAGCATTATCTCTTTTATTCCTATATTATGTTATCATAATAATTCTTGATCACACAAATGTAGGACAATTCTGATTATTTGCTTATTGAACAAAACTTGATTACTTTTTATATTGACAACTATTTTTTTGGTATAAGTAATAAATGATCTAGAAAAAATTAATAATTTGTAAAGTAACATATAATTTACTATAATTAGTAACACGATACTCAAATTGCTGCTTGATTAAATATTTTGCACAACTTTTTCTGTTAAGGTTAAATTGTGATTATTACTATATGCTTTACAAAGATTGTAATACAATGTTTTTTATTATAGAATAAATATCATTAAACACATATTTCGTTATTTTTATAATTGATTTTTTTTCTCTCTTCATAGACTGTGATATTTTTTCAACTGATATTAAATTATCTGAACTATTGTGCAGTCTTCAAGTTTTACGTGTTATCTGTCCATATTTTCATGCAAATTTACATTTTGAGGTAACATTGTTTCCAGTTTTATGGTTTATATTACTTAGTATTTTATTTATATTTTACGAGTATTAATTATAATATTCAGTTTAGTTATAGAAACCTTGGTATATTAGGATGTTATAACTTGGTATATAGGATGTATTATTAGGATGTTATAACTATAATAGATTTCAATGTATTTAATTTGACTTTGAAAATAACTTTTTTTATTTAACTAGTTAGTTAACTTATTATGTGTAAAAATCCGTGTATTTTACTATAAAAAATTTTAAATAAAGGAAGTTGAAAAAATGTGGAAAACTTCATTAATTTATTTACTATTTGATAAAGTACTTCCAATTTGGAGGAGGGGGATCCTTAAACTGTGACAAATGCATCAATTTGCTGGCTGTATGTTATTTTTTTTTATTGCAAAATAAATAAAAAATTATATTTTATGTCTATTTTGTGTTAAGGATTTCACATTGTTTAATAAATTTGTGCATAGTAAAAATTCATTTATGTTTGTATTATACAATATACAAATTCAACACTAGTCAATGTTGAGCATTTAAACTAGAATTTATCATGAACTTACATACATATTATTATATTATTAACAAATCACTATTTTAAAAAAATCTATTTTTCTAGTGGTGCACAGTTTCAGTAAAACAGTCAAATTTATTTTATACTTTCTTTTAATAAAATATAAATCATACTCAAAAATCATTTACATAAACTTTGTTTATTATCATGTAATACTGAGATTTTGTGAGTTTGTAATATTTTTCCAACTTAATACATTTTGTATGTTTTGAATCTGTTATTATAAAATCTTTTTTTTTAATGACAATTTGAGTTAAATATTTATATGTTCCTTCTATGATTTAATATATATATTTCAATTCCCTCTATATTATCTGATTTTTTTCTAGCTTCCATTCTATTTTCCTGATGTTTAATACAATATATAGATTTTATTCATCTAAGTACATTTTAGACAGTTTTGATTAGTTAATATTGTTTATCAAGAATTTGTTCTAATGTTAATTCATTTTCTTTACTGACAATTTCAAAGTTTCTGTAAAAATTGTGTTATTTTATTTCACATTAGTAAATCAGTGAATGTTAAAATTATTGAAATGCCACTATCATCTTAGAAACATACTAATTTAATGTAATTATATGGAATAAATCTTTTACACCTGCTTCCAAGATGGACTAAGACAACTGCATCAAGCATCCTTAGTGATTGCTACTGTGCTGTTTTATTTTCTGAATTCAGACCTATAATTTAGTTCAGGAGAATGCAATGCTTCTAATACTTGGGCAGCACTTTATCTTGCTGAACGAGATGCAAGCTAATGACAGTCTTGTATTTCAAGCAAGAGAGTATCAACAAATCTGAGAATAAATATGCAAAGTATGATTGAGATGAACTGAACAAGGTTCCTGCTAGAACTTGATCTGTTTCACTGTTTACAGAAATGTTGCAAATTTTCGATTGATCAAAAAATTTCAAAAAGTATCTAATATCATTATGGTGAAAGATGCCTTATGTACTTCTGATGTTCTGCAGAATTTATTTAGTGCCATACATCATTCTATGTATTTTATCATTATGTAACTTTTTTACGTGTAACAATGATGCGTTACTTTTGGTGCAGTAATTTTAATTTGCATTTATTATTCTTTAGTTTTTGAAAATTTTAACTATTTTGTTTTATATAAATGTTTCTATTTAAGGTGTAAAATGAATTTCTTAGGAAATTTTACTAAGTGGCTCAACTCATCTCATAAATGCAAATAATTAATTTTTGTCTTTAAATAAAAATAAATTATGTTATATGCAGAATATTAATAAATTTTAGATTTGAGGTGTGTGTATGTATGCTTATGACAAACATTTATAAGTTAAAATTTATATTTTATTTGGTGAATTTTTTTATTAATATTTATGTTTTATTTATTGTAGCTTGAAAGCATACTGCCTCATATAACTTGTTGTTTGGAGCATTCTTTACCTGTTGTTCGTCATAATGCTGCTTCTTGCTTAGGAAGACTGTCAAAAGTGATTACAAAGCCCACAATGAATATTGTTTTAAACAAAGTCTTGGCTAATTTGGGAGCTTCTGACAATGATGTTCAAAGACAAGGAGCTATTGAAGCTGTTGCGTGTATCCTTTATATCATGTATTATTTTTGTAATTAATCTATAGGTGACGAATCTTAAAAAGAAAATATTGGTTACTCCATTGCTTTATTTCCATAAACAATTGCTGTTTAGAAAGTTATTTTTTAATAGAGAAATAAAAATTGTATAAATTCAAACATGAATTGGCAAAATTTTATTATTATTATATACTGGAATTTTGTTAGGAAATTTTATCTGGAATTTTGCTATGATTAAATTATTTTATTTACTTAAGCTTTTAAAAAATTATTGATCAGTGCAGTGTGTAAATTTTTTTTCATTATTACTATAGAAGAACACTTTTATTAAAATATGAATGATTTGAATATAGAAAATTGACGAAGTTTTGTTTTGCTTGTTGAAACCATTAAATATAAGTAATAAACAGAAAATGTAAGGCAAATAAATGTTTGTTTTATATAATTCGAAGTATTAAGAAGCATCTAATTTTACATAAAGTATCTCAATCTAATTTTTTTTAAAGTGGTAATAGAAATTGAATCTGATTAGCCTAAAACCTAGAAAAAATTTTAATATTTTATCAAATTTTACCCTAATGGATTTTGATGAAGATAGTTAAATGTGCAAGATTTTTTAAAGACTAGTTAAAAGTGTCATTAATTTTCTATACATTTTTATTATTGCAATTAAGGAATTACATTTTTTAATAAAATAAATTATAATAATTCATCATGTAATTCTGAATACATTATAAGAGAAACTGACTATATTTATAAACTTTTTAAAATGATAATTTTATTAGTAAGTATGAGTAAATGTCAAGCATCAAGTGGTACTTGATATTTATTCTAATTTTTTGCTAATAAGTTTTTCTACTCTTGTTTTTTAGGATTCATCTCTAGAAATGAGTTTTGAAGCATTTAAATCTTATTATTTAGCTTACATATCTTGAAATGTTTTTATATTCCACAAACAAGGTCTTTAACTTCTTCTATTTCCCTACTTACATTTATCAGATATACAACAATTTTCTTTGAAGGTGAATTTGTTAAATTTAGGATAATTTAATGTGAGTGTTTATTAATAAAGTTTAAACACAAAAGGGTTACTATTTATCATTTTATTTTGTTGTTATTTTTCAATTAATTCTGTTCTTAAGAATTTAAAAAATAATAGGTCATTATTATTTTTAAGCTAGAATTATGTTTACAATACCGAACTTCTACATAACTGAGTATGAATAATAATATAATAACCACTACTGTGTGATAATATTCAGCAATCCTTATATTCAATCCCAGTTATGTGAGTAATAACATTTATGTTTGAATCAAAAATGACTTACCTGGTAATGTAATGGGATAATCTTACCATTCAGAAAAAAATTGGTATTGAATATATTTCATGTATCAAAGTTTTCAAGAATTATTCCTATTGCCATATGGAATGTATGCAGTAAATAGGATGTTAGGCCATTAGGAATGGTATCTAATTTTATTAATATCGAATGTTAGATTGTGGAGTATCACTAGACCTTGCCCTTTGAAGTATCTGCTTAAAATTGATTAAGGTCTTAAAATTATTATGATGGAAAAAAAAATTTTTTTTTTTCATGGGGAATCACATTTTATATTGTGTTATATTGATAAGTGCTCTCATATCTATTGTGAGAATAACTAATAGATAATTGTTTGTTACCAATAATAAAGAAAAAAGTGGTCTTACTGTACATCTTTGGTTCTGGTAATTCTTCTTAGAAGTATCCTCAATAGTTATTTATGTCAATCAGTCAATGCATGATGATTATATATTTTTTGTAACTGACAATAGAATGTCATACTCATGTGATAAAATTTATTTAGTGTTTGAGAAGCATAGAAATAAAATCTCTTTTGAAAGTCATGGCTAGAATTTCTTTTGATTTTAATTTGTATAAAAATCTAGTAATATCTGAATTAGACAACAAGGGCTTCTACCTCTGAATTTTCTTGAGTTATCTAAAGATATGTTGTTCTCATATATGTTACTTATTATTGCTCTTACTTTCTTATCACTTATTAACTTTTATTTTATGATTTCATACCAAAGCCACTGTCTCATTTGGAGCTGTTCTCATAAACTAAAAAGAGCTGTTAATGCTTCTTGGACCATCCTCTCTGTTTGCCAGTGGTACCAGGGAAAAAGCTGTGGGTTTCATTACTATTCAAGTGTTGTAGGTGGCGAGATGGCAATAACCAGGCTTATCAGTAGACACTTAAGACCTATGTCCTATTATGGAGGAGAAAAAAAAAAAAGATTTTTCCAGATTGTTTGAAGTGTGCTTACCAACAGGTCACTCCTAACCATATTCTTGTAGTCTTGGTTTTTCCAGAATTGATCTTTTCACTGGCCTAATTATAGTGTTAGAGTGACAAATTTTATAGACACTATTTACCATTGCTTAAGACTGGAGATATACAGCAACAACAATTGCATATTTCATGTTATTACTTGCAGATTTTCACTCTAATTTAATAGATAATCTGTATTACTGTACTAGGTATGACTGCATCAGTTTTTATATTTTATTGTTTAAGGAAATGGTTATTTTAACTATACTGAAAAATATTTCAGTTTTCTGTGTGAAAAATTTAAATTTTTACCATTACATGAATACATTATACTTAAAAGTTCTTTTTGAAATATTAATTGTAATTGTTCCTTGTTGCAAATGCAATAAAAATTTTTGCCAAATTTATAACTTAAATTTTTTACAAAAGACATTTGTGTAAGATGCTCATTAATCAATATCCTTTACTTATTTCTAATCAAAATTAAAATTTTCAATAATTTATGATATTGTGTTGTAACATAAAATTTTGACTTTTTTTGGAATGTGGTGGTTGTAATAAACTGTAAAAGTGTTACAATTTTTATGTATATTTTAATTTTTAAATTACTTTTGTAAAAAAAAAAAAATCCTTGACCAATTTCTCAGACATCATTGAGGAATTAGGTCTTAATGTTGTTCCTTATATAGTGTTTCTCATTGTTCCAATGTTGGGTAGAATGAGTGACCAGAATGAACAAGTGCGACTTTTAGCAACTCACTGTTTTGCTTCTTTAATCAAACTTATGCCTCTTGAAGTAAGTTGCTTTTAATGACTTTATGACTAGCTTTATTAGTTAAGTAGAATCTCAATATAAAATTTGCATTATATATAAAATAATATTCATTTAATGTAGTTATTAATATCTGTAGTATTAAAAGAAGATATTTTTTATCTAGCTTTTTTTCTTGAAAGAATTACTAACTGATTATTTCTACATAAAAACCTGAATTAAATTATTGATTTAATCGATTATCTATTAAATTAATGAATTTCTGTCTGTTAAACTATGAAATTACTTTTAAATCTTACTTTTTTGAACATTTCTTTTTTACAAGTAAAATTTGCAACACATGTTTACTGATACTCCCAGTTTGGGCAAGGACGTTTCCTTTTTCTCTCTGTGTGTATCTTTGTCCTTTCTTCTTCTGAGATGATGGATGAATGTGGCCCGCCCTATAAATGAGTTTGTGGTGGTGTGATGTAGACAATTCTACTTGTACCTCCATGACTTGGCTTACAGGCGCCCACCAGGTAGGCTAAAAGGAGTAGCAATTTCCAGCCTTGTTGTGGGCAAAAGGTCCAGTCATCCAGTGCCCCACCATTAGGAAAAAAATAAAAGTGTTTATTGATTCTTTTATGATTTTTAATATTTACTTTATTTGTAATCACCATTTCCTGCATGATTGATTTGAATAATCAAGCCAATTTTTTAGTTTTTAAGTAATAATTCATGAAACTACTATATAGAGAAATCATATAACATTTTGTCATGGGTATTATAGGGAGATTTTGTATCATCGAATCAAATCATATCTTGCTGTTCTGAGCAATTGTGTTTGTCTAAGTATGAAATTTCATGCAACAATTTTTATTTGTTGCAAAAAATAATAGTTGACATGTTCTACATTTTATATAAAATCTCTAATTTATTAATTAGGAATATAATCAAATATGTTGAGTTTCCACCATTTTATAGGCCAATATAAGGCAAATTCCAGCCATGTATATTTGAATGGCAAGAACATAAGCTTATTTAAGGATTTTTATCAAGACTCTATATTTTATTATGCTGCTGTTTTGAATCTAAATTTTAGTCTAAAATTTATTTGAATACTTTCCTGTTTAAATTGGATTTCTGAAATTATGAATGGTCATACCTGTTAAGTAATCTGCTGTGTTATCAAATATCAAAATCCAAGAACTTGTGATTTTTCTAAAAAAAAATTTTAATAGCTTTGATAGAAATGTAAAAAAGTTTGTCTAAATTTTAATATCTTGCAAAAAAAAAAAAAAAAAGAACATAGCATTACTATAAATTTATAAAAATATTTAAAGAAATTTTTCAATGTATTTTTTACATGATGAAAATTTTATACTTACAATTTAATATAATTCCTAGGGGGGAATAAATAGTACTCTTGATCCAATCTTAATGGAGAAAAAAGAAAAAGAAAAAAAATTTCTAGAACAGCTTATGGATCCCAAAAAGGCTGACCCATATATTGTTCCTGTTCCTGTAAATGCTGAACTTCGCTCATACCAGCAGGTAATTTTGACACATAAGAATTAAAAATAAGAATTGTTTCTCTTGTGGCTTAAAGACTGTTTCTACTTACTAATTATCACTCTTAAAATAAATGTTATTAATTTTGTTTGTCATGTTTGTTGAAAAAGTGATAGATAAATCCTTTAAGCATTTTGTATTTTAAAACAATGAAAAATGGATGGTTTCTTTCACATTGGCAAATAAAACACTAATGAATTTGTTAGTATTTTTATAATATATACTGACATATGCAAGTGACATTATCTCAAGTGTAAGTTATCAAAAATAAAAATGTCTATTTCATTCCACTGCTACCTTTCTCCAAATAATTTCTCAAAGTCTTGTTAAAATATTCATTCTATTTTAGTCAGTGTAACCAGATGTAAAAATTAATAATGCTGCATGAAAATTTCATTATTTATTGCATAAATGGTTACAATTTATAATTGTTTATATTTATTGAGCACATTGGATTTGTCCCAGTTTCAACTAACTATTAATAATAAATAATTTTCCTAGATTTTTTGCATTACTAATTAATTCATTTTAATTTTTTGCATTAGAAAAATTAAGTATTTTTATATTACACTATAACATTGTTATTGTATTATTTTAATTGAATTCCTTTGAGTATTAGATTAATTTTTTTTATATTTTATTTATTTAAAGGTTTTTCTCTTTTAAAGTTTGAACTTTATTATTTATACTAAATCTTTTACATGTTGCTGAACTGACCTCCATTGTACAAATAAGGATTTATTATTTTTGTTAAATATTTCTTAATTTATTATTATTTCTTAATTCTTTATTAATAATAAAGAATTAAGGATTTATTAAAAATAATAAATAATTATTTTTGTATTAATTGGTAAGTATTAATTTGTATTTGTCTGCTTACCAATACTATTTCTTTAAAACTTAGAATTAATTATATTAACTGTTCCATCTAAAAAGAATATTCTAAAATAATTTCATTTTCTAACATTTCTGATTAGTTGAGGAAATGGATTTATGGTTGCCCTAATTAATTTTATTTAAAATAGTTCTTATCATATGTGAAAAGGATTTTTATGTATAGTTTGAATGCAAAAAATGAATTTTATTTATAAAATTTAAATTATCTTTTTGTAACTTCTATGTTTCAACTAGAATTATTGTTCATTTCTTGCATTTCAGGATGGTGTGAATTGGCTAGCTTTCTTAAATAAGTACAAATTGAACGGAATTTTATGTGATGATATGGGATTGGGGAAAACCTTACAATCTATTTGTATATTGGCCGGAGATCATTTCTTAAGACAAAAAGCATATAAAGTAAGTTGTGACTTTCAATGTGTACATAAAGACTTTGGCAACCATTTTTTTATTTGATAGCTCTCTATTCAGTTGTTTATGAAATTCTTTTAAATTCATGAATTTTAGGGTAAAAAATTTCGATGAATTTTATTAATATTTCTTTTCTGATATTATACATCATTTCAAAACTTATCTGTCTGTGGATTTTTAATTTTATTAAAATATTATTCAGTTTTTAAGTCAATTATTAATCAAATTTGAATTTTAAAGAGAGTAATGTAAATATAAAAAGAATTTTGAATAAGCAAAATTTTATAAATATTCACCTATAAAAGCTAAGAATTATTTGTTATTGTATGATATGTTTTCTCAAATTGTGTGATGCAAATACTCTTTTTGAAGTATCCTAAAGGTTTTAAATGACAAAATTGGTCTGTCTTATGTGAAATATTCATTTGGTTCCTGAAATAGAATTTTTCTTTGGCATTATATGCCTAAATTATCGTCATATATTTACTTTGGAGTATTCAACTTATATTTTTGACAGATGATAGTCTAATAGTTTGACTTGTTCTAATAAATAAAACTTTTTTAAAATTAATTTATTTTATTATTTTTTGTAATTTTTAATTATAAAAATTAATTTTCGTTTAGGAAACAAAACAACCCGATTGCAAACCACTTCCATCCCTTGTTGTTTGTCCTCCAACATTGACTGGACATTGGATTTATGAAGTTGACAAATTTGTTGATGTATGTTATTTAAGTCCTATACATTATACTGGCCCTCCTTCTGAAAGAATAAGGTAATAGTTTTTTCTTGTCACCTACTTTTTAAATAAACGGTTTATATCTTGTAATGTTTTTTAAACTACTCAGGTTTCAACTTATAAATCTAGAGTAACTAATATATAACAATAAATGTTTGTTACACTAGATCAAGAGCTCTTAATATTATTTTTCAAAGTACTTCTGTAATTTTATTATATAATATTTCCTTACCATTTAAAACTTGAAGTGGTGTTGAAATGTTTTTGTATATGTGGCACATATATTAAACTCATTAATAAGGGTTCAATGTATTTCTTTTGTTTAAGTTTCTGATAAAAAAAAATAGGGATTATTTTTAATTGAGTAATTTTAATATCATTGACAACAATAACTGTAACACTATGATTTAATGTGTCAATGTTGTTTAATCTGCAAATAATATCAGCTACTAAATTTAATTTCTACATTTTTTATGCCAAGGAAATCATGAGTTTTGCTAATTTTTTACTCAAGATTTTGATGTGAGAAAATTGTTATTTAGTATAAAATCAAAATTCAATTATATATTTAGTATTGAAATGAGGAAATTTTGTATATTTCATAAATGTATGCAATTATATTTTACTTGTGTTTAGGAAAGTTATTGAGAATTAGAATGAGACCAGTATTAATTTTATCTGCTGTAATTCAGGATAAAATAATATTTTGTTTCAAATATTTCAATGATATTTTTAGAACGTATTAATTTCTGGTAAAATTTTGAGTTTTTGACTAATTTCCAAATTTTTTTTAGAAAATTTCAAAAACGTATGATAAAAATCCTTCACAGCATTATACATCCAATTTGTGTTAAAACTAAAATGCTATTTTCTAGATATTATCTGACGTGAAAAATAAAGGTATAAAAGCATAAGTATTCACAAACATTTTATATACCTTGAACCTATCAAAAGCAAGATTTTTTTCATGGTGATAGTTAAAATTAATTCTTTATATATTGATGCATTGAATTTTTATTTAATATTTAAATTAAACACTTATCTCACATTAAAAATTGCTCTTTTATTTTTGTTATTTCAATTTCAAATTTAATATTTTATTTTTATATTAACAAAGCTAAAAATTTCGAAATTTTTCTGTTTCAAAGTATTTTTAATAAATATTTTAATTAATTTGAATTGAAAATAAATACATATAAATTTTTACACACTAAAATGAGATAAAAGTATAAGTTTTCAACTAAAATATAAATTAAACTATCTGTGTATGTTAAAAGATATTGACATAGACTGTAGACAAAATACTTTTTAATATTTTTTTTTTAAATTAAATGTATGTTATTTTTGGATGTTTAAATTCAGATTCTTCTTTCAGTTTATTTATTTATCTAAGATTTTTTTATTTTATCTTATTTAAATTGTTATTGTTCTTTTTGACTGCTATTAACACAATGATTACTCTGAGAGTGTTAATTATTATATTTTTATTGCAAATAAAGTTCTTTGAAAATTCATCAATACAGTTTAATTTTCCCTACTAATGTATTGCAATATCTAATTTTAGATTACGGCCACTAGTTAAGAAACATAATTTAGTTGTGGCATCATATGACATTGTTCGTAATGATATTGATTTCTTTGGTGGCATTCACTGGAATTACTGCATACTTGATGAAGGTCATATAATTAAAAATGGTAAAACAAAAGTAAGTAATAATTTTTGTTTTTACAATTCTTTGTAAAGTTTCATCATCGTTTACATACTTTCTTCATAGACAAAATAAAAAGTTTAAATATTGAATTTTAGATTAAAGGAAAATTAGGGTTCCAGGCAAAAATGAAAACTGTATCATGTTTTTATATTGATATTTAATGTTTTTAAAGTTATTTTCCTGGCTAGCATAATTAATCTATTAAAATAAGTATTTAATCTCTGTTGTTTTTGAAAATCAACTTATAGTGTAATATTTGTTTCCTGTTACATCTATGTAATATTAGCCATATTTTTATGATAATTCTCATATTTTAAGAAAATTTTTAAAAACAGTACAAACACATTTTTTAATAAAAATTTTATGTAACTTAATCATCTTGACTATATTAATTAGGGATCAATTGGCCTTTGCAGCAGTAGTTTTTATAAATATTGAATCTCAAAGTCACATAATAAACTTATTTTGGGAAGGATGGAGATTATCTTTCTTCTTTCTTTGAGGAGAATTTTTAGTTTCCTTCACTATGTCGTTTAGTTTTTTTCAACTTTTTAAAGTTATTAGTGAGGATGTTTTCACGGTTGGATTGAAAAGAAAAATCAGTTGGTCTTAATACTTTGAAATAACCTAATTATTTATGTTACTAAAAGTGATTGAAAAACGTGACAACAAACTAGAAAAAGTATTTTGTAATCATCTAAATTTTAAAAATTTTCACATGGAAATTATTAATGATTGCAATGACTACACTATTTAGCCCAAATTGCAGTGTGGGAAAAGTATGCTAATAAACTGGTACATCCCACTCCTATTCATTGATTTTTTTCTTTAATTCATCTAGTACAAACCAATTTTCCATTGTTACAGAATAATGGCTTTTCTTACGAATGTCTCTGGGCTATTTTCAATTCAATCAAACTGTTGATATTAAAATTCTACATTCATAGCTTGCCCAAGTTTCAGCATTTCAATGTAAATAATTCTGCAAATACTTCACCAAATACATGAAAGCTCTTTTAACTATAAAACATTTAGGAACGTTAAAGCAGTCAGTAAAAATATGTTTTGCAAACATAAATTTTGCTCAAACTTGTTTCCTATATACATGGAAAATTTAAAGTTATCAAGCTGTATAATTTTGTACTTTAGTATGCATTAATTTGTTTGTGTTTTAACTATGCATTTTATTAAAAAATATTTTTCCCCTTTAGTTAGCCCGAGCCATAAAACAGTTATCTGCTAACCATCGATTAATTTTATCTGGTACACCTATTCAGAATAATGTCTTAGAATTATGGTCTTTGTTTGATTTCTTAATGCCTGGTTTCCTAGGAACTGAAAAACAGTTTACAGCTCGTTATAGTAAACCAATTCTACAGAGCAGAGATGCCAAATCATCATCTAAAGAACAAGAAACTGGTAATTATATCATTTGTCTATAATTTTCAAAAAATAACAACTTGGATTTTTTTATTTAATACCGATAATTGTCTTGTTTTATTTATTGGTTACAGGAGTATTAGCTATGGAGTCATTACATAGGCAAGTGTTACCATTTCTTTTAAGGAGAATGAAAGAAGATGTTTTGAAAGATTTGCCACCTAAGATTATTCAAGATTATTATTGCGAACTAAGTCCTTTACAAGTAAGAAAAGTTTTAATGTTAATGTGTATCATTATGGAATTATATATATATATATGTGTGTGTGTTACAGTAAAAATTATGCATTTTTTATAATAATATTCTAGGTACGTTTGTATGAGGATTTCAGGAAAAGTAGAGCTAAACAGTCAGTTGATAATGTTATTTTGGAAGGTGATACTCCTAATTCAACTGGAACAGCACATGTATTTCAGGTAAATTTTAAATAGAAATAACTACTATATTTTATTTATTATATAAAAATGTAACCCCTCTGTTATATGTAGAATATATAATTAAATTACTGTGATCAATAACATTGTTTAATTTTATAACTAAACATAAAATTTTACATTTGTTATTTCTTGTAACATTTAATAAAACTCGTTACACTGCAAATTTCATTAAATTGCTTTACATTTGTAAAATTTCTTTTAATTTACTTACCAATTAAAATTAAGATTTAAAATAGAAATGATATGTAATATTTTCTTTTCTTTTTGTTTCACAAACAAATAATTTAATCGACCCACAATTATTATTGTTAAATTATATTCACATCTCAGAATCCATGCATAAATTGTGCAAACTAAAAAGTGATTCAAAACTCACTTTCAGAATTACTGAAAAATTTATAAAAACTATTTTATGAAACTTCAAAGGAAATACAATAAACCTTGTTTTAATTTTGTCTGTACATGTATTCATATGTATGAGTGTTCATTTTAAAAACAAAATAAGAAAAATTTAAGTTGCATTTTCACAATTTAGTATGCTTTTATTTTTTAAATATATTAGTGTTGTACTGTTAGAATAATATATATATATGTATATGTTATGGTTAAAGTGATAAATTGGAGATTATGTATAATAATCGGTGATTATACATAATTTTCACTGAGTTCAGTAAATATGATAAATTTTTTAACTATTTATCACTTTTACTGGTAACTATATATAATCCCTAACTTGTAATGTGGAATTTGATAGGTTACTATTATTTTTATAGAAAAATGAAATTTTCATTGAAAAAAGTAAATACTTTCAAGGAATATTAAAGGTTTCATTCTTAACAAGTTGAAAACATTATGATGAGTTAGAATGAAACTTAAAATAATCTTTTAATTTAAATAACAATGGCTTTTTTGTAAGCTCAGTTCAGTAAATATCTTTAGACTACTGTATTAGATAATTGCAAAAGTTATATATCTAGCATAAAATGATAAAAATTTCTAAAACAGAATAAAGCCACCTAGCTTGTTATTTCTGTAAGTAATTTAATTTTATATGTTTTTAAAAAAAATAAAATGTTAATTGGCACTTAGAAATAATTTTTATGTTTTATTAATTAACAGAACTGAGGAAAAAACAATTTAGATTATTAAAATTTATAAAAAAAAAAAAAAAATTCCCTCTTAGCACTAACTAAACCTATATTCTAAAAGAAATATTTATTTATATTTACTTGCAAATTTACTTATTTAGAAATTTACCTATTAGACTGTTATAACATTTAGAATCACACAGTTTCGAATTAAAATATCATTTTTTTACAAAATTATCAGAATTTATCACCTACCACATCATATGCTCGAAATTATATATATTTACTAGTAAAGGTGATAAATATTCAATAATTTGTAACATTTACTAAATTTAGTGGGCATTATGCATAATCAATGGCTATTGTATATAGTCTACTAATTTATTATTTTAATCATGATATTACAACTGATACTAATAATAAAATTGCTTTCACAATGCCATATATCTATCTAAATTTTCTATGGGTCATTCTTTATTGAAACATAATGGATAAGAAACAACAAGAAAAATGCAAAGGAAATCTTTAAAATGGCGATTCTGAATTACAATAGTGTAACTAAGATAGTTCAGACCAAAACTAAAATTTAGTTTGGATATTTCACCCCACTCTTTCTTCTTTATCTTGTGATCCAGCATTTTCAAAATTTTTTCTTATTTTAGGTTCTCCACAAATTGATTTAAATGATACAAAATTTAATTTTAAGAATGCATTAAAATTACTTACAGATAGAAGATAATTTAACATTTATAATTGATAAAATAGGTGTTTTTCAATTGCATTTTTGAAAGTTATTTAGAAATGTTATGAAATTTTATTCCAACTGAATATATACTTGCATATTGTGTATGTATAGATATGTATTTTAAATGTCTTAAGTTATATTCAATAATTTGTGTTCACATTATAGTAATTATAAAGTTCATATGTATAAGAAATAGCTTAAAATACATACTTATAATGATTATTCTGAAAATAATTTCAGAATAATTTTTAATAAATTTTCTTAAAGTCTAATTTTAACTTACTAAGGTCTTGCTCAAAGTCTCTGAATTATGCATTCCTTTTGTGGCCTTGATTATCTTAACTAGGTGGAATATGAAACAAAGATTAAACATTTAAATTTTTAATTGCTTTATTGAAAACAATAATGGATTGCTGATATATCAATGAATATTTATTTCCTTATTATTGTACTACAGGCTCTTCAGTATCTTAGAAAAGTTTGTAATCATCCAAAACTTGTTCTTACACCTAGTCATCCTGAATTTGAATCAATCACTGCTGAGCTTAAAGAACAAAATTCTGGATTACACTGCGTGAATCATGCAGCCAAATTGTGTGCCTTGAAGTAATCTATTTATATGTTTGACATTCCAATATCTAATCCATTACCATTTTATTACAACAACCAAACATTTTTTTTTTTTTTTTTTTTTTTTTTTTTTTTTTTTAAGTTGTTATACATTTATTGAATTTATTAAAATTCTGTATAATTATACAGATTCATTTTTGATAAATTATGAAATTGGCAAAAATAGATTTTTTAAGTAACAATAATAATTGGTTTCCTTCTTTGTTTATATTTAACTTTATTATTTTTATTTCAGTTACAAAGCATCTTTGATAATTAAATAAAAGCAGAATACTGCAATTATAGTTTTTGTCTATAGTTTTGTATTTAACTGCGTATTATATTTTAGTTTTAAGACATCTGTGATTATATAAAGTGAATTAATGTGTGTTGTCATAAAAGGTAACTAAAATATGTACCCAGTAAAATACCAAAAAAAACAAAGCTTTCTTCAATAGAATAAATCTCAGGCAGAAAGCATTCAAACCTAGAGCTACTGTTTATAGAGAGAAAAACCTAATAATTTTGAATGATAGGAGAGATGTTCTTAATAGATGGTATGAATATTTCAATGATTTGCTGAATGAGAACTCGCATAGTAATGTTGTGATCTCCTCCATTCCTGGTTCTAATGGTGAGTTCATTCCACAACTCTTAATTAAAAAAAAAAAAAAAAAAAAATAGAGGGAGTTAAGAGACTAAAGAACAATAAATTTCCATGGTTAGATTCTGTTTCCTCAAAACTCATTAAAAGCACAGCATACAAAAATAAAGAAATTCATTAATATTTTTGGATGCTTATTGATTTTGTGTGGACTCGTAATGTTCTAATTGATGACTGGAGACTGAGCATAACCTGCCTTATACATATAAAAGATATTTTAGAATGCTCAAACTACAGAGGCAGTCTATCAGTTTTCTCTATTTAACAATTAACTATGTGTATTGAAAACATTATTAGCGACTACCAACACTGTTTTAGAAAAGATCAACAGCAGAACAAATTTTTAACTTAAGACAAATTATGGAAAAGACCAGAGAATTTGATATTAAAGCTCACTATTTGTTCATTGGCTTTCGAACAGTTGGTTGCAATCACTTTAAATGAAACTAAGCTGATAGTCAAGATACAAACAATGTGTCGGAACTTATCATTTTTACAGGTGGTCTCAGGCAAGGAAATGCACTGTTTTGTGTATTCTTTAATCTTGCTCTCCAAAAGATTGTTAATGACTCTGGAATCAACAACAAAGGAACAATTTTTCACAAATCTGCAAATTTTTGCCTTTGCAGATAATCACAATAATTTCCCAGACCAGTTCCAGAGAGGTTTTCAAACAAGCCTTCCTTTCCTTAAAAGTGAGGCAAAGAGAAAGGCATCTTATAATCAAGCAAAACAAGACCAGGTGCATGATAACTACCAGTTATGATGACACATATCTTGAGATATGAGACAACAAGTTTCAAGTAATTAACAGTTTCACCTATCTGGGCTCTAAATTTGAATACTATAAATGCCATAACACCAAAGATACATAACAGAGTTTACTGCTGCTAACAAATGTTTCTGTGGAATACACAGAAATTTAATTTATTTTTACATCTCTTTAGAACTTTGATGAGGCCCATAGTCACATATGCTCCTAAAACATGGGCAATGATTGAAAGTTATAAAGAAATCCTACCAGTGTTTTTGGAAGAAAGATATTGTGAAGTATTTTTGTTAGTATAAAATGCAATGATATGTGGAAGAGAACAAATTTGGTACTTTATATCTAAAGAACCAGACGTAATAAATTTTATTTCAGTCCAAAAATTTAAATGAAAAATACGCTTGATCTGGAAGGAAGATGATAGAGCCAACAAAAAGATCTTCGATGTTAAACCAACTTGTAAAAGGGAAAAGCTGAGGATCCAGTGAATCAACTGTCTTGAAATATATCTGAAGACTCTCAAAATTAAAAACATCGGAAGAGAGTCTTATCCAAGCAGAGGATGGTCTGGAAATTGACTCTGTGGAAAGACATTGACCAACTTGGGATAAAGCACCATTGAGGAAGAAAGTTATTGTATAAAATGTTTCATTTTAAAAGTTATTTTTGTTAATATGAAAAATATTATTCAACTAATTGTTTATTTAATTATGTTAAATGAAATTTTTAAAAATTATAATTGTACTGTTAAACATTATTATTGAATAAGTTATATTTTTGTTACATAGGTTAAAAGCTGTATACTGAAACTTTCATTTTATACTGAAATTTATTTTTTATTTTATTAAAAAAAATGTAGATTGTATAGTTTTTATTTGTGTTAGAAGCTCTATTTTAACTGTTAAATAAAGAATTGAATGTTGTATTTTTTCACTGTACCTTTTAGTTTGCTAAAACAGTTTTAAAAGTTTAATGTTTATCATTTGCTCTTACAGACAATTACTTCTGGATTGTGGAATTGGAATTTCTAACAGCATTTCAGATCCTAATGAGCCTACACCTGTTGTAAATCAACATCGTGCTTTAATTTTTTG